>JAEQBA010002516.1:0-81393 GCA_019434445.1 Phalangium opilio
TTTAGGCGAATCCAATTCTAGGAGAGCGATAGCTCTCTTAGATAAGACTTCATACTGACTTTAATGTATAAGGATGGTTTTTTGATTGGTTATAACTTTTTTTGTATCGTATTAACTGTTTTGAAAAAATTCCACAGAACTACAATTCGGACCCTGAATATGTGGGTGAAATTTCAAAGAGATACATTTAATAGTTTATTTTATAAAAAATAAAGTTGCTAAGGGTGGTTTTCATTTCCATAAAAATAATCAGACATTTTGACGAAAACCTCGAAATTTTCCCATAGAAATAACATGGGAAAATATTTTACAGATGACCATTTTGTGGTAGCCGTAATGCAATAACTATTCGTTTGTTTGACTTGAAAACGGTTTTAAACGAAAGCCTGGTATTTAGATTTTCCGCTTTCCAATTTTCATTAATTAGATTTAAGTTTAAGTATGTTTAATTTCATATTTTCAAAACCATTCCAATCTGCGATATTTTAGGATGGATAATAGTCAGTTTATGATGTTAGCACGGTTAAGCCTATTTGGTCCAATTTTCGTAGTGGTAAAAAAACAAGAGAACCTAAGCTTGTGTTAGCTAACAAGTTAAGTTGGAAAAGTACCCCACACATATATATTAAGTTAACAAGATTACCTACGACTGGTAATTAAGCAAGAAAAACATGGCGTTTGAGCTCTTGTAGGTGCTTTGCCCGGGTGCTGTGCCCTAAGTACTTGTGGGTGCTTGTGGGTACTTGTAGGTGCTTGTGGGTTCTTGTAGGTGCTTGTGGGTGCTTGTGGATACTTTTGGGTACTTGTAGGTGCTTGTGGGTGCTTGTGAGTGCTTGTAGGTACTTGTGGGTACTTGTGGGTGCTTGTAGGTACTTGTGGGGGCTTGTAGGTACTTGTGGGTGCTTGTAGGTACTTGTGGGTGCTTGTAGGTACTTGTGGGTGCTTGTAGGTACTTGTGGGTGCTTGTAGGTACTTGTGGGTGCTTGTAGGTACTTGTGGGTGCTTGTAGGTACTTGTGGGTGCTTGTAGGTACTTGTGGGTGCTTGTAGGTACTTGTGGGTGCTTGTAGGTACTTGTGGGTGCTTGTAGGTACTTGTGGGTGCTTGAAGGTACTTGTGGGTGCTTGAAGGTACTTGTGGGTGCTTGTAGGTACTTGTGGGTGCTTGTAGGTACTTGTGGGTGTTTGTAGGTACTTGTGGGTGCTTGTAGGTACTTGTGGGTGTTTGTGGGTACTTGTAGGTACTTGTGGGTTCTTGTGGGTGCTTGTATATACTTGTGGTTAATTGTGGGTACTTGTATATACTTGTGGTTAATTGTGGGTACTTGTGGGTACTTGTATATACTTGTGGTTAATTGTGGGTACTTGTAGGTACTTGTGGGTGCTTGTGGTTACTTGTAGGTACTTTTGGGTGCTAGTAGGTACTTTTGGGTGCTTGTAGGTACTTTTGGGTGCTTGTAGGTACTTTTGGGTGCTAGTAGGTACTTGTGGGTACTTGTAGGTACTTTTGGGTGCTTGTAGGTACTTTTGGGTGCTAGTAGGTACTTGTGGGTACTTGTGGGTGCTTGTAGGTACTTGTAGGTACTTGTGGGTGCTTGTAGGTACTTCTGGGTACTTCTGGGTGCTTGTAGGTAGTTGTGGGTGCTTGTGGGTACTTGTAGGTGCTTGTAGGTAGTTGTGGGTGCTTGTGGGTGCTTGTAGGTACTTGTGGGTGCTTGTAGGTACTTGTGGGTGCTTGTAGGTACTTGTGGGTGCTTGTAGGTACTTGTGGGTGCTTGTAGGTACTTGTGGGTACTTGTGGGTGCTTGTAGGTACTTGTGGGTGCTTGTGGGTACTTGTAGGTAGTTGTGGGTGCTTGTGGGTACTTGTAGGTACTTGTGGGTACTTGTGGGTGCTTGTAGGTACTTGTGGGTACTTGTAGGTACTTGTGGGTACTTGTAGGTACTTTGCCTCCTCCATAGGATTAACATTACACTAAGTTTTGGAAGCTCGTAACTCTGGTTATATTCTAGGAGAGCGGTAGCTCTCTTAGATAAGACTTCATACTGCTCTTAATGTATAAGGAGGGTTTTTGTTTGGATGTAGTCTTTTTGTATTGTATTAATTGTTTCGAAAAACTACAATTCGGGCCCTCAATATGTGGTTAAAATTTCAAAAAGATCCACCCATTAGTTTATTTTATAAAAAATAAAGTTGCTAAGGGTGGTTTTCATTTGCATAAAATTAGTCAGTGTTTTTGGTGAAAAAGTTAAATTTTCTCATAGAAATAACATGGAGTTTTTCTCAAATTTTGTGGCCACCCTTTTGAAATGAAATATTCGTTTGTTACATTTGGGAACGGTTTAATATCAAAATATAAACCTTTCTCTAGGACCATTTTTAAGCTTTTTGAGAAAAAGTAAGTTTAAGTGCTAAATTTCATGTTTTTTAATCATGCTTTGACTTACGTTGTTGCAGCCTATATGTACTGTTGGACTAACGTCGTTTTACCGGGGATAAAGCCGAGAAGAAAGCCACTCTTGCACTTACGCTGTTTTACCAAGGACTTTTATCTGATTTTATTCTCTTTCGTTGCAAAAACTGAATGATTTTTCGTAACTAAACTATATTAACGATTACAGGTAATTAAGCTAGATTAACGATTACAGGTAATTAAGCTAGATTAACGATTACAGGTAATTAAGCTAGATTAACGATTACAGGTAATTAAGCTAGATTAACGATTACAGGTAATTAAGCTAGATTAACGATTACAGGTAATTAAGCTAGATTAACGATTACAGGTAATTAAGCTAGATTAACGATTACAGGTAATTAAGCTAGATTAACGATTACAGGTAATTAAGCTAGATTGACGATTACAGGTAATTAAGCTAGATTGACGATTACAGGTAATTAAGCTAGATTGACGATTACAAGTAATTAAGTTAGATTAACGATTACAGGTAATTAAGCTAGATTAACTATTACAGGTAATTGAGCTAGATTAACGATTACAGGTAATTGAGCTAGATTAACGATTACAGCTAATTAAGCTAGATTAGCGATTACAGCTCAAGCAGTGAGGATTGAAGTTATCAGAAGCGAGATGAGACTAGAAGTGAAGGGCTCTAGCATTGATAGTACATCCTGGCACTAGTGAACAAATTTGAGGATTTTATGCCGATTCCCACGCGCTAAAACTAGAGAGAGAAAAATTGGTCGAGTTCCAAAAACATTTCCCACCCCCTTCCCCTCAACCTAAAGCGCCCGAACACGACGCGGCTCCTTGAATCTAGTTCGGCCGTCTACCACCGCGAGCGTCTCACCGTTTTGGAGGGAAAATTCAGAAACCGCTACTAGAGGGCCAACCGCTCTTGCGTTATCAAGTCTTTTCACTAATGCCGAGTGAAGAATTTGATTAGCTCAATACTTCTAGTCTCATACCACTTCTGAAGTTATGTAATAGATGCTTGGTCAGTTCAAAAGCTTTAACTAATGAAAGTACAACGCGCTAAAACGTTTTCTCTCCTAAGGTTTCTAAATAATTTTAATTAATATTAAGACTGAAGTAACAGATATTAATCAAAACGCGTCTTGGATTTAACCAAGACCTAAAAAGTATCGATAAGAACAAGGTTAATCACTTGACTGAATGCGCAGATATTGAAACTTTTTTTTAATAAAACTTACATGTTTAAGAAAGTAATGTTCCATCACCCTATTCCATTGAATAAACTTTTTTTACTGGTAGTAAATCTTTTCCCTCTCAATAATTTGAAAAATTTACTTATCTCGGGTTTTCGAGCACAATTCCATTCCCCGAAAATATTTTATAACTACATTTATTATCACTTTTAAGAGTTTTCGTGTGGAAAATACCTACACGAGTACACGTAACAATGGCAAAACCATTTAGGGTAGTCTGCTTTAGCCTCTGCTGCGCCAGATACGAAGAAGGAGGATGTATAGTTGTATACCCCCCTTGATAGAAGTACGCCTTGTTGCCTTGTGCTATTCTCATGCCTGGCCCAGGCTAAGAAATAAGACAGGTTTACAGGTCAAAAACCAGTTTATTAATAGCTTGGAGGCCTAATACCGTTTTTGCATGACTGTCGCCGTCAAATTCCTTTTAAAGCATAGATCATTAGATCATATAGTATCCACCCTTGATTTTCATTACGCAACACACGTTGGATTCGTAAACCTCGACGTGCACCACGATTAGAAGCATTAAAATGCAAAAACAACACACTGACCGCATACATTTTTGGTAAATAACAGTCACTACAGCTGTTTTCGGGGGAATCGGGGCTGAACGAGCGACCGAGAGGGCGTAGAAGAAAAAGCCTCCGGCGGCCGGTCTCTTAAAGGGGGTAGTTTCGAGGGAACGAAATTCAAATGCAAGGCGCGTCCCTTCAACAAAAAACATTGAATTCGTTAATACGGACGTTTTAGGCAATTATAATATTGAAATTTTATACAATTAAGTAATATTTAAGAAAACTAAGCACTACTTTCAAAGTCTAAACTTTAAAAATACGACGATACGAGAAGGCGAAGTAACAACAAGAGGTAAACATTTTTATAAATGGCAAAAATTAACGTTAAGCCAAGGCTTAGCGCAATTTCACCGCCTTAAAGAAAGTGCCAAGTTTAGAAATAGATTGTGGGACAATAAAAAGGTGGAAAATTATGAAATTAGGCTTATATTAAAGCTTGAAACCTACTTTATATTATATTTAAAATCCATCCATGAGCAAATCCTCAAAAAATATGAAAATGGCAACGAAAAAGGACCCACTCTCAAATTTTTTCCCTTAAAAAAAATGGCGGCCACAAACGGGGTAATTTGTCACGGCGGCAATATTAAAGCAGTCTTATCTCACTATCGATAGGCCATTTCATCCAAAAGGCATTAAGAAAAAACAATCGGATTATTATGACGCAACTATACGTAAAAAAAGGCCAATATTTCTCGCGCTGATATTTATGAATAAAACAGCGTATCCATGCTAAAATATCGCAGATTGGGGTAGTTTTTAAAATTTAAAATTAAACATACTTAATATTAATTTTTCTCAAAAACCTTAAAAATGGTCCTAGAAAAAGGTTTAAATTTTGATATAAAACCGTTCCCAAACGTAACAAACGAATATTTCATTTCAAAAGGGTGGCGACAAAATGGCTAAATTTGAAAAAAAACTCCATGTTATTTCTATGGGGAAATTTAACTTTTTCACCAAAAGGGCTGATTAATTTATGGAAATGAAAACCACCCTTAGCAACTTTATTTTTTATACAATAAACTAATGGGTGGATCTTCTTGAAATTTTAACCACATATTGAGGGCCCGAATTGTAGTTCTGTGGAATTTTTTCAAAGCAGTTAATACGATACAAAAAAGTTATAACCAATCAAAAAACCATCCTTATACATTAAAGTCGGTATGAGGTCTTATCTAAGAGAGCTATCGCTCTCCTAGAATACAATGCTTCGGGACCGCTTTGTATGTGGTATACAGAACGATCAAATGCAGAAGCGTTTATTAGAAGAAGATCAACTCACGCTGACCAAGACTATCAACCTAGCCGTCAACATTGAAACTGCTGCCAGGGATTCTATAGACATGAAACACTTAAACTCAGAACATTCGTCACAACACGTTAACTACACTGGGTATACTAAGAAACATGTCCCACAACAAGTCACAAGCAAAGGCAAACCACACACATTAGCTCAAAAGCAACAACCGCCCCCACAGAAAGACTTCGACAAACCCACAAGATACAACGGTAGATGCTTTCGATGTGGAGTTAAAGAGCACCGCACTAAACAATGCTCCCACAAATCAACTATTTGTAGCAGTTGCGGAAAAGCTGGACATCTTGCAAAAATCTGCTTATCTAGCCCCGCAAGAACATACAAAGCTCATCATGTTTCCGATGCCGCTTTAGAATACCAACTCTACACCGAACAGGAAAGTGGATTCAATCACATCGGGGATGACCCTACAGAGGAGAATTCGGAAGACCTGATGGCTATACCTGCTCCTTGCTTTGCCACATGTCGCATTAACTAATTACCGCTTCAATTTGAAGTAGATTTGGGTTCAGGTTATTCCATTGTACCGGAAAACGTTTTCAAAAGGATACCAAACACAGAGCCTCTTCAGCCTTTCACGAGAAATCTCCGCGCTTTCACAAGACACAAACTCGACATGTTAGGCATAACAAAAGTCCATGTCGAGTATGAAGGAAAAGCGGACTGTCTTCCATTAGCAGTAACCAGAGGAGATGGACCAAATCTTTGTGGTAGAAGATGGATCTTCTCCAAACTACAAATGCTAGAGGGTATGACTTACCACACAGCTACGCAAGACCCTCGCCAAGGTTTTGGAAAAGAACGCTACCGTCTTCACGCCTGGTTTGGGACACCTAAAAGGCGTAAAAGTACACCTGCATAAAAAGCCGGACGCAACACCACGCTTTTTCAAAGCACGTTCTCTTCCCTACGCCATTAAAGAGAAGGTAGAACAAGAGCTAGACCGCTTGGAATCTTCGGGAATAGTCGTCTCAATTCCTTTTGCTGAGTCTGCTGTGCCCATCGTGCCAGTTATGAAACCACATGCCTCAATACGCATTTGCGGTGACTACAAACTCACTGCCAATATTGGTATTGACGCAGATAAGTATCCTCTTCCGAGAGCACACGACATCTTCGTTAAAATGACAGGATGTAAAATCTTCTCACGTCTTGATCTCAAGGAAGCTTACAGCCAGCTTGAACTGGATGAAGAATCGCAATCGCTGGTGGTCATTAACACTCTAAAAGGCCTCTACAAGTACACAAGATTGCCATACGGTGTCGCATCTGCTTCCGCGGTATTCCAAAAATACATGGAATCTCTCTTTCGCAACGAAGAGAAAATATCCCCATTTCAAGATGACATCTTGCTTGGAGAAGTGGGCATAAAGGAACATTTGATTCTTCTGGACAGAATTTTAGCTATATTACGTCAGGCTGGGCTGAAGCTCAACAAGGGTAAATGCGCCTTTCTACAATCTTCGCTTAACTTTCTCGGATACGTGTTGGACGCAAACGGCATACGCCCTCAAGAAGAGAAAATACGCGCCGTCCAAAAAGCACCAACACCGCAGAACAAAGAAGAATTACGCGCTTTCCTCGGCTTAATCAACTATAACGCAAAGTTCGTTCCTGATAACGCAACAAGACTAGCACCGCTCTACAATCTCTTGACCAAGAAATCCACATGGTGCTGGGCCGAAGCCCAACAACAAGCTTTCCACGACGCTAAAGCCATATTGACCTCCACTAAGCTGTTGGTACATTACGATCCAGCCCTGCCTCTGTACCTAGCTAGTGACGCCTCACCAGTTGGACTGGGAGCAGTCCTTTCTCATTCTGTCCAAGGGGATGAGAAGCCAATCGCTTACGCCTCACGATCACTGACTTCCGCGGAGCGGAACTATCCCCAAATCGAGAAAGAGGCATTGGCGATAGTTTTCGGGATTGGGAAGTTTCGTGACTATCTACTTGGTCGATCCTTCGTCCTCGTAACTGATCATCAGCCTTTAGCAGCTATCTTCTCAGAGACACGCCCTGTACCAGCCACTGCTGCCGCAAGATTGCAACGCTGGGCATTGCTATTGGCCTCTTACCAATACAAGATAATCTACAAACGAGGATGTTCCAACGCAAATGCCGACGCCTTAAGTAGATTACCATTGCCACAGGACGACAGAGACGTTCCTCTTCCTAGTGAATATGTTTTCCTGATGGATATCGTTAATCAAGGGCCCGTCAACACAGCTGACATGGCGTTAGCTACCACACAGGATTCAGAGTTGCAGACAATTCGCTCCTACTGCTTAACATCCTGGCCCATTTCAGTTGAGCAAGTATTGCTTCCCTTCTACAGACGCCGTCACGACATTTCCATGCTGCAAGGAATTATCCTCGTTGGAAATCGCGTTATTGTACCCACGATCCTTCGCGCTAGAGTACTCCAGGACTTACACAGTTCCCATCAGGGTATCTCGAAAATGAAACAGCTAGCGCGCACCAAAGTATGGTGGCCGAACATAGACAATGATATCGAAACTCAAGTAAAACGTTGTCAAACATGTCAAAGTAACGCGCCAACACCACCTAGGCAATACACACCTTGGCCGAAGATTACAGTACCATGGTCTCAGGTACACATAGACTTTGCTGGCCCCATGCAAGGGAAGTACCTTCTCATCATGGTTGACTCTGCTTCAAAATGGATCGAAGTTGATGTGACAAACACCACCTCCACCGCTGTTGTCATCAAATGTCTAAGAGCTCACATGGCTCGTTTTGGCCTCCTAAAGACACTGATCTCAGACAACGCGACCTGCTTTACCAGCGAGGACTTCCAGACATTCCTAAAACAGAATGGCACCAATCTAATTCATTCTCCGCCGTATCACCCTGAATCTAATGGTCGTGCGGAAAGAGCCGTTCGTACAACGAAAAACACGTTAAAGAAATTAGACGGAACCCGTTACGATATAACAGATGAATTTGAATTAGAAGAGTAACCGGAGAAGATGTTACTTTTTCAAAGGCTTTCCAAAATGGAGTAGAATCTGACGTAATAGCTTGGCAGATTGGATCACTGCCTCCTTGAACTGAAATTTCAAATGTCGGAACGTTCGGACGGCCCCCTTTTGGGTGCCGGTTCTCTCCCTCACCGCGCTTCCCGCGATCCTTCCTCGTTACCCGGGCCACTCTCGCACCGCGCTTCCCGCGATCCTTCCTCGTTACCCGGGCCACTCTCGCACCGCGCTTCCCGCGATCCTTCCTCGTTACCCGGGCCACTCTCGCACCGCGCTTCCCGCGATCCTTCCTCGTTACCCGGGCCACTCTCGCACCGCGCTTCCCGCGATCCTTCCTCGTTACCCGGGCCACTCTCGCACCGCGCTTCCCGCGATCCTTCCTCGTTACCCGGGCCACTCTCGCACCGCGCTTCCCGCGATCCTTCCTCGTTACCCGGGCCACTCTCGCACCGCGCTTCCCGCGATCCTTCCTCGTTACCCGGGCCACTCTCGCACCGCGCTTCCCGCGATCCTTCCTCGTTACCCGGGCCACTCTCGCACCGCGCTTCCCGCGATCCTTCCTCGTTACCCGGGCCACTCTCGCACCGCGCTTCCCGCGATCCTTCCTCGTTACCCGGGCCACTCTCGCACCGCGCTTCCCGCGATCCTTCCTCGTTACCCGGGCCACTCTCGCACCGCGCTTCCCGCGATCCTTCCTCGTTACCCTGGCCACTCTCGCACCGCGCTTCCCGCGATCCTTCCTCGTTACCCGGGCCACTCTCGCACCGCGCTTCCCGCGATCCTTCCTCGTTACCCGGGCCACTCTCGCACCGCGCTTCCCGCGATCCTTCCTCGTTACCCGGGCCACTCTCGCACCGCGCTTCCCGCGATCCTTCCTCGTTACCCGGGCCACTCTCGCACCGCGCTTCCCGCGATCCTTCCTCGTTACCCGGGCCACTCTCGCACCACGCATCCCGCACCGCGCTTCCCGCGATCCTTCCTCGTTACCCGGGCCACTCTCGCACCACGCATTGCGCGATCCTTCTTACTTATTACCCCTACGGACTCGGCCACGGCGGAAGCCCTCCTGGCGGCTAGCTCTCATGGCGATCTCCGTTTCCACGCTAAACGCGTCCAAGACGTATACGTGTTCTATTTTTAAAATGATGCACATGTTTAAGGATAACATATTTTACTTAAGGAATTTTGGTGAAAAAAACTAAGATAAGAAATGTTTTCAAATAATTCATGTTTTATAATCACTTCTTCAAAAATGAAAATTTGAATATCTGTTACTTCAAACAATTAATTTTCTACACTTATCTCTTATTTTTCGCGTTTTTGTCTACGAGGACAGTTTTTATTAATCAATATACATTGGGCTTCGTGTTTTTCCCACTACTTAAGAAGTGTCTCAGAGCATAAATGAGTCAAAGACCATATTCCCTTAGTTCCCGCTTGTATCGGTCAACAGAAAACGAAACTTGTAAACTCATCAATATTCTAACCTGATTTCATGATTAAATTATCTAGTTATTGTTCACGTAAGAACTTACTAAGCGTGTGTTTTAGCGTAAATTTGAACTTGTTTAAATTCCACTTGGTAAAGTAACGTGTATTTGTTAATTCTAGGTGACGCTACACTTTAAAAATTATGGTACCTAAATAGTGTTGTAGTTTTGTAAAATTTATTATGCACTATTTGTACACCATGACCGGGTGTTGAAATGGTATGAAAATTAACACATTAGCTAAAATGAATGGTGTAAAAAAGGATTCAATAAACATCATTCGATAAAAATAGGGGTTTGAATTGGCGTATATAAAGGCTCGAAATGTGGGTAAATGTGGGGTAAACATTAATTTGAAATGGGTAAATGGGGGCTTGAAATATGGTAATTAGGGCTTTGAAATGGTGCAAATGGGAACTTTCAAAGGAGTAAATAGAGGTTTGAAACGGTGGTAAATAGGGGCTTGAAATGAGGTAAATAAAGACTAGAAATGGGATAAATAGGACCTTGAAATGGTGTAAATATGGGTTTGTTTTACAAATCAAAATTTTTGGTAATTAAAGAAAAATTAAATATTTAACACCTATTCCCTCCATTTGGTTGAGTAATTTGACATGCTTGACATTTCCTACCTTTAACACGATTAAACTTAGAAGTGATATTAGAAGTTCGGCACATTGTCTTAAAAAACACTATAAATGTTGCATAAAAGCTTAATTTTGCAATAATATTTGTAAATAGCGTGAATTGAATATCAAGGCTGGCAAAAATCCGGATTTTTCTGGAAAATATCACTGGTATGGTTTTTTGTTGGTTTAAACCGGATTTTATTGGGGATTTTTTTAATAAAAGAAGAAAATTATTATCTTGTGCATAGATTTGGCACAATTCTTTAACTTTTATTGCGACAGTTCACTTCTTCTAGGCCGTCTGATTGAGAATCATTTTGAATGCACATATCATAAAATATAATCGAATGTAGGACATAATCCCCTGGCAAATGCAACAAAATCCCCCGGACAATGTCCCCTTCAGAGTAAAAAAAGACATACTCCTCTGGAATATGCGACAAAATCCGGACCCCAATGCACGGTATAAAATCGATTTGAAGGTTTATAAGGAAAAAAAACATAAAAACATGTTTTATAATAGAATAATTAGCACTCAACTTTTTCATCAATAAAACGAAAATTATTACAGATGCTACAATTTGCAAGGATTTTACTAACCCAATCAAATTTAGTTTCTGATTAAACAAAACCACGGAGAGTTCCAAAATAATATTGAACAAGTTGGGAAACCGAAATAACATTTTCAGTAAAAAAATACATTTTAAACAGAGGTCAATAAGCCAATGAGAAAACCCGGAAATAAATATCATAAATTTGACGATACACTACCAAGTGCATTTGTAAAGTTTAAAGTGTCAAATCTTTTACTACATAACCACAATTATCCCTTTAAAGGACATAATATCTATCACTTAAATTGGTGTTTAACATTCGGCTCACTCTATACTGTTAAGACCTCCTAAAAATGACACGAAAGAGGGCCAATTTGGTATCTTAATTCATAGAACAAATCGTAACAACACTTAATTAAATAAAGTGGAGTCTAAATTTACGTTTACACTATATAACGTGGAATTTGGGGTGGCGTAGCGGTTAGCGCTTTCGCCTCGCAGCAGGAGGATCCCGGGTTCGATCCCGGATTGTGACACCGAGTGAAATTCTTGGAGCAAATCCTTCTGCGTTTGCAAGTTCTCTCCCCACTTGTTAAAAGGAGTTTTCCTCCGCGGTCTAACCCGGTTTCTTCTTTCCATCAAAACTTGCAGAGGTTAACGGTAATAGTTAGTATAGGGAGCTGTGGGTTAGCTGTGGCATAGGGGCTAGCCACCACCCTCCTATGCATTGTAAAAGGACCCACCTGTAAATAAGCCACATGATTAGTGTGGAAATCCCTTCATGGACAAAAGCTTAGATTATTAATATATAAATGCAGTAAAGCTGAATTAAAAAGTAAAAACCAAATTTGAAGTATTAAAATCAAAAGATGGTACAGGAATATTGAGATGAGAAAGAGCTTTATAGCTACACAGCTACTAAAAGAATCGTAATGCCGAAACATATTTAAAATATTTTCATTTAGAATTCTGCAAAAAGAAATTGTTATCGTTTTGTAAGAGATCTTTTCATCGTACTCGCTTTATATGAACTTTGATACGCTTATGGTGTTCGATTCAGATGCAATCGTCATTACTCGTTCTATATAAACTTTGATATGCGTATAGTGTTTGGATTCAGATGCAATCTTCATTACTCGTTCTATATAAACTTTGATATGCGTCTAGTGTTTCAATTCAGATGCAATCTTCATTTCTCGTTCTATATTAACTTTGATATGCGTATAGTGTTTGGATTCAGATGCAATCTTCATTACTCGTTCTATATAAACTCTCACTTGTGTCACTTCAAAGAAAGACGTTTATCTAAAATAATTAAATATATATAACTGATATTAATTATTTTATTCGTCAGTATTTTATATTAACTATAGATAAGTCGATTTAAGAAACTTTATTCCTAAAATAGTTTTAAACATAGCTATTGTTAACGTTTCACTTCTAGCGAACACCTATTTCAGAGCTTTTGTAAATTTAGGGTATATATGGCGATTGATTCACGTTAAGGAATAAGAAAATGCGCAATTGCGTGAACCTTTGGTGGAAGCCCAGCATATCAAAATAATAGTAATCCTGTATTTAGAGGATCTCGAACTTTTTAGCCCAGAAGAGCTTATTTTTGGAATCATTCAAGATATCGCTATTTTTGAAATTTAAAATACTCGAGCCGAACGTGAAACTAACGTAGAAATGATAGGTTATCTTAAAAATCACCACAAATACCCTGGAGCGTTAACGCTTGTTAAAAAGCAGTTCCCAGAGGTCGAATCAGACCTCAATCCTTACGCGATTATCGCGGCTATTGTAGCGATATTAGAAATTTTCGAGGATATAAGCAGAATATTAAAACTGCTAACGCACTCAAAGTCTTCCTGTTATCTAAATGACCTATTGGAATGCTTCTATTACTTGGCGTGCATTTATTATTTCGCCACGTTGAAACACAAAGTCGGGAAAGGGTAAGATTACAATTTTTATTTCTAGGGTAAATTTAACCTGAAATGAAATTCTCCATCGATTTTATCATTCATTATAGGCTGTATTATGCCTTATATCATTACGAAAATTCGTGGTTTGGAACCCAGAAAGATATGCAAATTGCGAGACGGAGTAATGTTAGAGAGCAATGCATTGATAAATACGAATATTTTAACTTGTTGTGAAAATACAAGGGGGGGGTAAAACTGCCTTCCATATAGCTTTTTGGCGCCTGCGCTTTAGTCTCTTTGTATCATGAGTGCGCGCCGAGACTGATGGCTTGTACGTCCCGATCCCGAGGGTTGGTAACTTTGGCAAGCCCCTTTTTTACGTTGAAAAGGTCTATTATCCCCCATTCAATCAAATCTATGTATATGTAAAAAGGCTAAGTGGGTGTAGTTATACGTCTTTGGTCCCATTGAACCGAATTCCCATTCGACAGAAGGGGTTTTTTTGTGGTGTCCCATTCGATGGAACTAAGCCAAAAGGTGCGTTTTTATTTATAATTTAGTCCCATTGGACCGATATTCTATTGAACTGGAAGAAGAGGTACTGTGTGGTTTTGCATTAAATATATTTTTAATTTCACAACTTATTTTTGTTGCAATAAATGTGAGTTGAAAATTTATTACTGCACTTATTTTAACTACGTTTTACTTACGGGGAACCTAACTAACCAAATCAAACCTAACCTAAAATAACAGTAATGTTTTGGAAAAGGCAATTTATTTGAGAAGTCAATGAAGCTAAACATCAATATTTTGGAAAAGGCGTAATATTGTTAAATGATTTATAAAATATTCCTAACCTAACCTAACCAAGCCAAACCTAATCTAACATAACAGAACAGTAATGTTTTGGAAAAGGCAAATTATTTGAGAAGTCAATGAAGCTAAACATCAATATTTTGGAAAAGGCGTAACATTGTTAAATGAATTTTAAAATATTACTAACCTAATCAAACCAAACCACAATTAACCTAACCAAACCTAACCTAAACAAACCAAACCAAACAAACCTAACCGAACCTACCCGAAACCAAGATATTAAAATTTTAATTTAAAACTTAGAGACCTTGATGGAACTACCATTAAGACTATACTTCATTTTAAGCACAATTTGTTTATTAATTCTAAATTTCTCTTGCCTTTAAAGGAATGAAGGTGATCGTTTTAATTAGTATCACGAAACATTTACTTTTAATATTATTAACATACCTTTCGGAGATTCGAACCAACAACCTATCGCTTCGCAGTCCAACACCGTATCCACTACACCACCGAATCGCTGACGGCTATAGTGTTTCAAGTTATATATGATGTATTTTTTAGGGGCATATTCGGACGATAGGGATTTCGGTCCATCGGGAATATAGCCATTGGGCTAGAAATCTAAAATCATTGCGGGATATTCGGTCGAATGGGATTTCGGTCCATTGGGAATTCGGTTGAAAGGGAACATACCGTTATACGCGAGGGCAAAGCTATAAATCTTGTAAGATAAGATGGTAATCTGTTCACAATTATGACATTGTCTGACGCATCGATACCCCTAGTTACCGAGTCTGCAAATTACCCCATAAATATATCATGAATTTCAATGTATTAGAGATGGGAGAACGCGTCTAACCAGTCAACAGATCCGTATCATAAACCACGAACTAGCTCCAAATAAAATCGTTAAAATTGTTGCTTATGCCGGAACCGGTAAAACACCGACTTTAGTCGAATACACCAAAAACGCCCGGGGCTAAAATTCTTGAACATTGTTTTCATTAGGTACTTAAAGTTTATCACCCATTACCAATTTAGTTGTTGCTTATCATAACGAGGTTCATTGTCATTATCGTAGGTCAGTTTGTGATCAACAATAACGATTTTCCCTCCTAATGTCGAATGTCGTACGGTGCATTCATTGGCTTATCGCGCAATTGACGTCGAGAACGTTGATATTTGAGATTGGTTCAATGAATCCCAAAGGTTACGCGAAATTAGATTTGAAAGGTCCTAAACATGGCAAAGGACTAAATCCTAATGCCGTTGAATTAGATCGCTATAGAGGAGCTGTTCTGACAACCTTCGAAACCCTTATTAATTCGGCTGATGAAAGACTCACCATTAAACTCGCTCCCAGTTCTTACGATGAAAAAAATAAGGAAATTGGTTTTCACGACGAGGATCTTTTGGTAATTCGTTTTACACGGTGTTTCAAAAAGCGCCAGGGGCGTCGGAACGTTTTTGAACCTGGGGGGGGGGGGGGCTGAGAATTTTAGCTGGCCTTATGTGTGTTTGAGAAAAATCCTTGGATAACAAAATGCAACTATAAATTTTGCTTTGATGTAAGCTGGGTAAATTCTACTGGCTTTAAGTTTCACTTATTGACCCATTAGTCATTTTAAAAAAGAGAAACTTATAAGCATAGTCAAGTATTACGCACGGTAATTTTAATCCGTTTCAACGTAAAAAATTATTTGCAGTTAATATGGAATAAATGAAAATTCACTTTGAGCAAGCACTATATGCAGCCTTTCTTTCGGGGGGGGACTGTGAGAATTTACTCTGACAGTCAGGCCGCCTTGAAGGCGCTGAACCAGTGTCAGATAACTTCTCAACTGATGCGCAGTTGCCTTGATCTGCTTGCGCGACTGGCGTCCCGCAAGAGGGTCCAGTTGTACTGGGTGCCAGGGCATAGCAGACATCATGGCAATGAGCAAGCCGATAGGTTTGCTAAAAGGGGGCGAAGGCCAAGTTCTTGGGACCGGAACCGGTCGTCCCCATACGCTAGACGGAGTCTGCATGACAGGTTGACTGTCGTTCAAAATAAGCTATGGCATAATATGGAGGGTGAGGGCCAGAGACAGACGAAACAGTTCTACAATGGCCCCTGCAGTTCTAGGGCTAGGGACCTTATTGCGCTCAGCAGATGGAATATTTGGCTAGCCACCGGTCTTTTGACACTTCCATCTGATGGGCCTTGCTGACGACCCTCTCTGCCGGTCGTGCCGGAAGAAGGAAGAAACTCCTTCTCACATACTGTGCGAGTGCGATTACTTCGCCTCACTCAGATTAGAACACTTCGAATCATATACTGTGGAGCCCTCGCGGGTCTCTTCCATAACGGTGGAACAAATTCTACGCTACACCGCGGCCACAGGTCTCTTCAAGGCCTGAATATGAGGGTGCTCAATATGCCTCTGGCATCGGTGCAAGGACGTGAGCCCCCCTCTAACCCAATAATAATAATTCAATACTTTGGTTGTCTTTATTACTTGAAATATTTGTTAAATCAGTTCGTTTCGTTAACTCAAGAACAGATTTGGTTCTTTGACATTTTGGACAATGTTATTGGTTAAATTATGTCGGCTGCTAATTTTTGGTGGTGGCAAAGGGTTGACCGTTGACGTACAAAAGGTAATTTTTAAGAAGACGACACGTTCACGTGAACAAACGGAACTAGTTTCTCCAAATTCAGAGCCGGTCCCTATTTAAAAAGTGTCTGCTCCTCTTGGTATATTCTTTTTGCTCAAATTGAGAGAAGTGTCAAAATTGGAGTATTTATGCCTTAGAACATTTGTGATTAGCCCCTAGTGAGTTTTTGAGAAAAAGCAAGTAAAAGCTACTCTATCCGCATTGTGGATCGGGCCTATTTAGGAAAGGGGGGTTGTTCATTGTCTTGGCAGTGGAGGGTCTATTATAGGCCTAACTCTCTCGAGAGTGACAAAAATCTCACGGGGATCACCTAATCACAGATGATTAATATAATATTTTAAAATCAATTTATTTTTACTGTTATTATTAACATTTATATTATTTTTACTTTTTTTTGGCCTAAATTCTGAGGGGGCTCAGCCCCCCAGGTTCAAAAATCGAGGGGGCTTGAGCCCAGCCTGCCCTGCTTCCGACGCCCCTGAAAAGCGCAATATAAGTACTGAAGTACATACATACAGTGGGATTAGTTCTACGGGAAATCAATTTTGAGTCGAACATGTTCTGTACTTCTATAACATTTTGCCCTACCGCCCTTGCACAAGTGACGATGACGTCACGGAGAGGTATTACACTGGGCGTATCTATCTGTGTGTCTGTCACCGCGTTGGCAGTTGTCAAATCCGAGCAAACTTGTCCGCAGAAAGCAATATTAGCTTATACTCCATTATCATCGTTAGGATTAAGAAGTAGGCGGCGATAGGCTAGGGTTACGAGAAAGTCTAGCCTCCCAATGGCAGTGCTTCGGGTTTTCGTATCATTTATCGTGAATCAATCGCCTTATATACCCTAAATTCCAAATATTGTTGAAGAGGCATTCGCTTGAATTCAAACGTCAACAATAGATATGTTTCTTAAAACAATTTAACTAGAATTATGTAAATTAATGAAAATTAAAATAATTAATACCCTTTATATTTATATAGTTATTTATTTAAGAAAAACCTCTTAATTGCGTCTCGACTAGGATAGGTTTATTAAATTGGTTTTCCAACTAGTTTTAAGGGATCATCCGTAAAACACAAACACAAATCGCATCTTTTTATAGGCGGTGTCCCCATTGTGACAAAATCGGCTGGTCATAGAAGTGTAGAACATTTTAGACTCAAAATCGACTCGAGTAAATCACCATGTACTTCGGCCCTACCACCCTTAATGGATCACCGAGTATTAAGTAAGGGGGCTCTCGAAGTTGGGGACGCAAGCTAGATGGGGTGTATCTTCCCCCCCCTTGCTTTGGCTTCCCGCTCGCGTTTTTAACTTCACACACGCTAGCTTGGGTCCTCATCGATGCGGAGTATCACACCTCCTCGGTGGTGAGAGCTGGTTAACCACTACGTTGTGTGGGCTAAGCGGATACGCGCCCTTCCCAAGCCAAGGTGTTGAGGCATCGTGCCGAGGGCTGCATGGTACTGGGGAAGTAAAACTACGGTATCGCTAACGATCCCCTCGGGGCACCGGGCGACACCCCGTTGTATCTAGCCTTCCACCCGGGTGGGGGACTACCGGGTGGTGACCTTTTACTTGCCCCCTTACTCGTGGGATTCCCATGGATAAATCTAATAAAAACAACTCTAACACTACCAAACCTACGGTGCAGGGGTCTGCTCAAGGCAGAACCCACACTGATACCACTTTACAAGGGCTTGTATCCAGCGATACTCGTGCCGATTTATCGGTGCGTGTGTCTGGCAAGCCCTCGAAACGTACCGTGCGTCGTCGTCTCAAACGACGGATTGCTCGGCTAAAGGTCAAATCGGGGTCTGAAACGGTCTCCACCCCCGCTGGGGGTGCGATGGCTAGTGACAACCCAATGAAGAGGCCCAGAGCAGAGTCCTGCACGGGCCGGGCTCAAGCCCGGTCCGGCCCGAGGCCCGGCCCGATCGGGTCGGGCCGGGCCGGGCTTTCCACTTTTGAAAATTCTATCGGGCCGGGCCGGGTCGGGCTTTTAAAATCTTGGAAATTAACGGGCCGGGCCGGGTCGGGCTTTTAAAATTTTGGAAATTAACGGGCCGGGCCGGGCCGGGCTTTTATTGATTATCATTTAATCCAAATTTCAAATGAAAGATAATTTAAATGAGTATAAGCTTCTAAGGACAAACGTAACGAACAATTATCAAAAGAAATTAAAAATACACAACGCCAAAGCAAATATGAATTCAAATCATTGATTTTATGTAAAAAAAATATAAAAATTACAACTGAACTACGTGTAACGGGCCGGGCCGGGCCGGGCCGGGCCTGTTCAATTCATCCAATGTGTCGGGCCGGGCCGGGCCGGGCTTGGTTAATGCATGTAACGGGCCGGGCCGGACCGGGCCGAAAAACCAACTATGTACTCGGACTCGGGCCGGGCTTCGGGCTTATTCAAAATGCTGAAACCGGGCCGGGCTTGGGTCGGGCCTGAAAAACTCGGCCCGTGCAGGTCTCTGGCCCAGAGCGGAGGATTCGACTCCCTCACCAAGTACCTCGCAGGCGGCGTCGAAAAAGGCTAAGTCCTATAGTGACGCCGCCAGCTCAGAAAAGATGGCCATTGTCAAAAAAGGCTATCCGACGGCGGTCATCACGGAGGAAGACGTGGGCCCAATTCAGAAGGCGATTCTAAGGGCGCTGGATGGGATACCTTCGGGGAGCCCTCTACCGCGCCTTGCGAACTTTAGCCTGACGACCGGGGCCCTAGTATACTCCTGTGAGGATTCGTTCACTGGGCAATGGTTGAAGGACAACTTAGCCTACTCGGTGGTGGGGGATGCGGTGCTCTCAGTAATGAGAGCTAGCGAACTCCCTAAGCCGTTTAAGGTAATGTTCCGCACCAAGGACCAGATCACCAAGGAGCCGGCGGTGCTGTTTCGGCGCCTAAAGGCCCTTAATGCAGGTTTTGCCACTGAACGCTGGAAATGTATCCGGACGTACGTGGACGTACGGTACTGGGTACTGCTCATTGATGGCTCCTCATTGGAAGCCATTAAGAATGCTGGTTTCGTGGGCTATACTGGAGTGGACAAGGGTTCCTTCAAACTCCTTCAGAACACGGAAACCACTAAAACCACTGTAGCCGAGTCTGCGGCGGGGGGTGGGACTAGCGTGATGGGGGATCTCGCGGAGGAGCTCTCTGGTGTCGCTCTAGGCTCAGAGGGGGAGGGGGGTGGCTCATTCGGAAGTCTGTTCTTCCATGGATGAGTCCACCCTACGGGAAGAATCGGATGGGACCCTTCGGGGTTCAGCCGATGAGCGTTCTAGTGGTCCTGGTGAGGGGGAGGATCTTGGGACTGGGAGCTCGCCTGTCGGGGGGGGGAGGTGCCATTAGCCCTCTCGGGACCGATGAGGTGTAGCTAGGTCCCTTCTGAACCCCTCTCTTAAGGACCATGGGGACGCTACGTGCAATTCAAATCAATTTGCACCATAGTAAGGCGGCCTCTGCGGTACTCTGCAGGAGGTTTGCTATAGAGGGTCTTGATCTGGCCCTCATACAAGAACCGTGGATTTACCATGGCAAAATCCTCGGTCTTGACGCGGCGGGGTCACTATTTTATGACCATACTGCTGCTAGACCTAGGGCGTGTATTTTGGTTCGGAGGGATCTTTGTTGTATCTCTCTACCGCTGTACACGTCCCAGGACACGGCGGCCGTGAATCTAGTCCT
This sequence comes from Phalangium opilio, assembly GCA_019434445.1. Taxonomy (NCBI): domain Eukaryota; kingdom Metazoa; phylum Arthropoda; class Arachnida; order Opiliones; family Phalangiidae; genus Phalangium; species Phalangium opilio. The sequence continues at coordinate 20,362 of JAEQBA010002516.1, forward strand.
GGCCACTGGGCATGCCAAGTTGACTATCACGGCTGCCTCCGCATACTTTGCCCACGACGCGGACTCTCTCCCGACAATTGAGGTGATCAATTTGGTCAATCAATGTGAAAAGAGGGGGGACAAACTAATCATTGGCTGCGATGCCAATGCTCATCACATCACGTGGGGCAGCTCTGACTGCAACAAGAGAGGTGATGATTTACTAGAATATTTAGTTGGTTGTAAACTCTATATTCTTAATCAAAACAATGAACCTACTTTTGTTACTTCTAATAGAAGGGAGGTCATTGACCTCACGCTAGCCACGGAAAACCTCGTGTCTTCCGTGTCTAACTGGCATGTGTCAAATGAACCGTCTCTGTCGGATCATAGGCACATCTGCTTTACTGTCGCGATTACTTCTGTCCCGGCGGGGACGGAGATACGCAACCCAAAACGGACTAATTGGGCCGGCTATAGGGAAGACCTAATCCTACGCTACGGAGGGGGTCACACTCTTAAACTTACTTCACCTAAGGATCTTGATCGGGCTGCTGGTGATTTACAGTGCTCCATCATGGAGTCGTTCCACCGGAACTGCCCACTTAAGACCGTCAACCGCTCGAGGCTTGTCCCTTGGTGGAACGCGGATCTCAGCCGGCTTCGTAAATACACGCGCAGGCTCTTTAACAAAGCCAAGCGCACGGGTGACTGGGCTGGATACAGGCAGTCCCTTAACACCTACAACAGGGCCATTAGAGCTGCTAAGAAGGACTCCTGGCGGACCTTCTGTGAGCAAATCTCCAATGTCCCTGCCACGGCTAGGGTCATGAAGATTCTAGCGCACGACAGCACACATCGACTTAATGCTATTAAGCTACGGGAGGGTGTGTACACTAAATCTGGGGCTGAGACTCTCAAGCACATGCTGGAGGTCCATTTTCCTGATTCTACTTTTATCAATCCAACAAACCCTGACTCTCTCTACCCTGTCCTGCACAGGGCTAAGAGGGAAGACTGGCTTGTAGCCAGACAGGTTGTCACGATTCCCAAGCTTCGGTGGGCTGTCAACTGTTTTGAGCCCTACAAGTCTCCGGGACCCGATGGGGTCTTCCCTCTGCTTTTGCAGGAGGGCTTAGACCACATCGCCTCTCCGCTATGCAAGATCTACAGACTTTGCATTGCTCTCGGTCACATACCTCGTGACTGGAAACGCTCTAGGGTCATCTTTATTCCCAAGCCCGGGAAGGCTTCCTATCTCGAGGCGAAAGCATTTAGACCCATATGCCTGACCTCCTTCTTCCTCAAAATTCTGGAGAAGTTGGTGGACAGGTACATCAGAGACGAGGTACTTTCGGTAACTCCTCTCTCTTCTTCACAATTTGCCTACCAAAAAGGCAAATCCACTGAGACGGCCCTTCACGGCCTTACGAATTGCCTGGATAGGGCATTCGAGTTTCAGGAAATTTCACTGGCTGTCTTCCTCGATATCGAGGGGGCCTTTGACAAGGTCTCTAGCTCGGTTATTACTGAAGCTGTTGAGAGATTTGGCATCAGCGCCACTCTTGGCCGCTGGATCAAGTCCATGCTTACCGACCGCGAGGTGTCGGCGTCCCTCCTTGGGGACTCTCTAGGGGTGACTACCAGCAGGGGCTGCCCTCAGGGTGGAGTGCTCTCCCCCCTGTTGTGGTGCCTGGTGGTGGACGAACTCCTGGGGAGGCTCGGGGGTGCTGGGGGCTGTTGCTGCTTCGGGTATGCGGACGATGTAGCGATAGTCTTTACGGGGAAGTTCCCGGATACTGTCACCGCGCTTATGAGATCTGCTCTCTCTAGCGTGGAGCAATGGTGTCAGGCGGTTAACCTCACCGTTAATCCTGATAAAACTGTCCTTGTTCCTTTTACGAGGAAGAATACTAAGGATCTGTTCAATGATATCTCTTTCTTTGGCCAGGTCCTGACAAAGTCCTCCGAGGTGAAATACCTGGGGGTGACTTTTGATTGTAGACTCACATGGAAGCCGCATCTTGATCGGTGTATTAAGAAGGCCAAGATGCTCTTCTGGAGGACCAGGAGCTCTGTCGGCCAGACTTGGGGCCTCAACCCCAAGGCTGTACACTGGCTCTATACTGGGATCATCAGACCCATACTATCTTACGGGGCACTTGTCTGGTGGACAAGGGTCCGGCTTAAGACGGTGCAGGCTGCCCTGCGCAAGCTTCAAAGGCTTGCCTGCATTGGTGTTACGGGGGCCATGAGATCGACCCCAACTGCTTCCCTGGAGGTGCTCCTTGACATGCTTCCTCTTCATCTCTTCATTGAGGAGGAGGCTGTCATGGGAGCCTACAGGCTCAACATTAGTGGCTGTTGGGTTCCAAGACTTTGGGATTACAGCCATACGAAGCTCTTTCGGGAGTACGCCGCACTTGAGCCGTCGCTTACGATGTGCTCTGACAAAACCGTTACCAGTTTTGATTTCACTAAGCCATTCAGCATCCACTTCCCCAGTCGGGCAGAGTGGACTAACCTGCTGCCTCTTGGCACTGGGGGTGAAACCATTTGGTTCACCGATGGCTCCAAGACTGATTCCGGCGCTGGCGCCGGCTATTACTGTCAAACCACAAGGTTCGGCGTTTCTGCTTGCCTGGGCACCTTCGCTAGTGTGTTCCAGGCTGAAATTGCCGCGATCTGTTATTTCGCAGATTACTGTATTAACAAAGGGTATACCGGACGGACTGTGAGAATTTATTCTGACAGTCAGGCTGCCCTGAACGCTCTGAACCAGTGTCAGATTACTTCTCAACTGGTGCGTAGCTGCCTCGACCTGCTAGCGCGACTGGCATCCTGCAACAGGGTTCTGCTGTACTGGGTGCCAGGGCATAGCGGATATTATGGCAATGAGCAAGCCGATAGATTTGCGAAAAGGGTTGCGGAGGCCAAGCTCTTGGGGCCGGAGCCGGCCGTCCCCATCCCCTACAGGCACGTCAAACGGTGTCTGCATGACAGGTTGACTGTCATACAAAACCAGCTCTGGCACAGCATGGAGGGCCAGAGGCAGACAAAGCTGTTTGTCGATGGTCCCTGCAGGTCTCGTGCTAGGGACCTAATTTCGCTCGGCAAATGGGATATTAGGCTGGCCACCGGTCTTTTGACCGGGCATTGTCGGCTTAATAGGCACCTCCATCTGATGGGTTTTGCCGACGACCCTCTCTGTAGGTCGTGTCAGGAGAAGGAAGAAACATCCGCTCACGTCCTTTGCGAGTGCGACTACTTCGCCTCGCTTAGATTAGAATATTTTGATTCACACACCCTGGAACCCTCGAGGGTCTCCTCTCTCACGGTGGAGCGAATTCTTCGCTACGCTGCAGCTACAGGCCTATTCAAGGCCTGATTACGAGGATGCACAATATGCCTTTGGCATCGGTGCTAGGGCGCGTACCCTCCTCAACAACAATAATAATAATAATCACCGAGTATTAAGTAAGGGGGCTTTTCAGGCTATGGTTGACGACGCTACAACTATATGGAAACGTATGATTGACCCGAATGACTTTGAGGTCAAAATGATGCACGATGGATATTTGAAACTTCATCAATTGCGGAAACCAATTTACCAGGGTTACGATTGTATTTTGATCGACGAAGCCCAAGATTGTAACGAAAACAGTCATGTACATTGCATTTTAGCAATACGAAACGAGTCATTTGAAAAACATTTCAAATGATTAAAAACGTTTCGATAAATTTTAGCTAAATTTATCAAAATTACTCTATTTTTCACCAAAAACACTTTTGATTTAGCAAAATTCCACCAATTTTTTCTATTTAAATAAAAGTTTATTACCTCTTGACCCCCCCTCTTCGCAGAAACTAGTATAGCAACCTTTTACTATAACAAAGACTAAGCTAATTAACCAAAATATTTCTAGGGAAAAGTCAATCAATTCGAGCACGAGTATTAAAATACCAAAGTATATGTTTACAATGCCGAATCATTTACATAGTTTCACACTAGAATTTCACTGCTATTTACACTGTTCTAGAGAAAAACACAGATTTTAACTAACACCTTTAGAAAAGACATACATCCCTATATACTAAAACAGAATATAGCACCAGCGAAAAGTTCAAAGTACAACACAGAGTGTCATTTAGCTAATGCCAGTGCTAAATCATGGATTTCTAGCAATAGAAAATGTTTTGGAGGAATGGAATTGTTCCCGAAAACCCGAGATAAGTAAATTTTTGAAATTGATTACCTGTAAAATAAGTTATTACAACGTAAAACGGTAATGGAACGTTGTTTTTTCTTAAGCATGCCTTTAAGTTTCAATTAAAAAGAAAAATTAATATCTGAACCTTAAGTCAAGTGATAACCTCAGTCTTATCGATACGTTTTTAAGTCTTGAATCTAATCAAGACATTTTTGACTAATATCTGCAACTTCAGTCTTAATTGTTTATTAATTTATTTTAATGTTGAAACCGGGGTTGATTTTAGCCATTATTTCATCGCGTATTCCCTCATACCATAGAATCGGCATTATTATTTAATTTCCGATTCCCTCATACCATAGAATCGGCATTATTAATTAATTCCCGATGGGGGTTGACCAGAAATATACCAGATGTTCCAACGCAGATCATTCTTAAAGACTGTTTTAATGCCATTGTTCCAACAACATTTAAATACTTTCATGTTCAACATGAATGACTTTAAAGTATGTCTTATTCTGGCAGTTGGTGAAATAGGCAATTTGTGGTAAACGTGACTATAAATAAACCAACTACCTATAATTTGGGAAAGGTAGCAATATTTTGGTGGAAAAACATCCAATTTAGTAATATCGTTCTAAATGGGGCAATTTGATAATAATTTTAAAGCAATAACAGGCGCAAGTTAAGTACAACATCGCTACTTTGGTACTGTTAGAGATTTTATTTTTTGTGTATTTTTGAAAAAGCTGGCATAAGCTACTTTAAGGTCCGCCCTCGTATTGACTTCTAGTTGGTTTCTGACTTTGGTATTGAAAAATTGTAGGGTAGAATATTAGGTACCGTGTTAGGGCAAGCAATGGAACTGTTTAGCTTTAGCATTAAGCATTGGAAATAAATATTTATTTATACTTATGAAATAAATGGTGAAATAACGTGTTGTCAGCTATTTAGGTCTTGACTACAGTAATTTAATAACTATAAAAGTTATGGTCAATAATTTTATTCAAGAAAAGAGTTCTTTAATGAATAATTATAACATTATCTGGAATTTTGAAGTTAACTTTTGTTTAATAATTCCTCGTGAATCATTAAAGAATTAAATTACATTACGAATATTTAGTTTTTTGAGTATTTTAAAAGCTTTAAACACGTATGATGATGTTCTGTTAATGCACAAAAGATTTATTTTATGTACACTTTTGGTTTGGTATAGCTGCATTTATTTACAGCATTTAATTTGGGCTTAAATTCCCATAATTGATTTGTTATTATAAATTATATTATTAAATTTTTTTTCTAGTATTATTTTTTGTTTTCCATGTTTAAGCTAATAGTTACGTATTTTATAAGGTTTTATTCGTAGCTTCCGAAGGAAAATTTAATTTTTGTCTCCAGAATGGTTTTTAAAATAATTAGTGATTTGTTCTCGTAAAATTTTCAATTCAGTGGTAAATGTAAGTTTCACTATGTAATCATTGAAGAGATTAAGGAAATTTTCAAAGACAATCATACTTAAAAGTCCAACATTAATGTTGAATGCCTATAATAATTTTGATAATCTCTCAAGTGAAAGATTCCATTTTTAAAAAGTGTTTATATCCATTTAATCCTAGGACTTTCAAATTGGGAATTTATAATAGCCTAGTTGCCAGAAAAACAGTAATTTTTTGTCTCCTATAAAGGGGGGGAGGGGTGTCTTTGTTAAATCACCTTTAACATTTTTAAAGATGCTTTTTAAAAGCGTACTGATATGTTGATGTAAAATATGAGTTGTTCAGATGCCCTTTAATTGTTAGTGATAATTCTACTTCATTTCACAAACATTTTTCGTATTCATTATTATTGCATGATAGCGTTAGTGGTTAATGGTTAATGAGTGAGTGTCATTAATTGACATCTTTAATTACCGATTTCATCGAGCTTCTTTTGTTTGTCAATCGTTCTTTGCGATGTTTTAATTACGAAGTTTCAATGCATATTGAATTGCGATGGTTTTAATTATGAAGTTTCAATGCAAATTGAATTGCGATGGTTGTTTTAATTAAGAAGTTTCAATGCAAATTGAATTGCGATAGTTTTAATTATGAAGTTTCAATGCAAATTGAATTGCGATGGTTTGAATTACGAAGTTTCAATGCAAATTGAATTGATAGTCCACGGTGATGAAAGATTAACGAGTGAAGTAATTGAGGTTTAATCGGGTGGAGAAGGAGGGGGGATTTGGGGTGTTTCACCACCCAAGGACATGGAGTAGTCAGTTCCTGTAGAGTAGGCATTCTGACAAGTCCCTTATTCCATCAAAACTTTGTCGCCCAGAAGCTAGGCTTACAGAAGTGAGCTAAACTTCCGACTGTACATTTACACCCGTTATTAGGCAACCTTTGTTTGAAGAAGTTATTTTGCGAATCCTTTTACGAGCTTCTATTTGTTTGTGGACCAATAGCCAAGTCGTAAAGGAGTTATGTAGCGAAGTTGAAGCATTGAAATATATATTTTTTGGAATTGGTATAGTTGAAGCCAACACAAAGGTTGTTTCTTTGTACATCTTTGTTGTTCTTAATCCAAAGTCACTTTCACTCTTTGAACGTGCCAATCCAAAGCGTCTGAATATCAGTAGAGAAATTGAATATGGATATTTCTTGATATGTCGTGTCTGTCGTAGGTCTTGTTGGGTTTTTTTCCCACAGTGATAGTTCGGGAAGTTCTATTGGTCATCGTATTTTTAACTGTACATTTTAAGTATGTTATATTACTCGTGTTGGCTATGATGAAATATCTTTCTGTTGGCGCATGTTGATACAATACGAAATTACTGATTTGTCGAAAGAATGTTATACTTGGTTATATTAGTTGTGTAAATGGCGGGGGGGGGTTGAAGTAAAAATTTACCATTTACTGGCTATTATATGTTCATTTAAATATAAAATTTTACTTTAATTGCACATTAAACTATCCGGTAACAATATTATTTGTAAATAAAGAAACGTATTTAATTGACGTTAAAAATTATTATTTAATTATTTTATATGTTAATTAATGTTTTTAAAACGTACGCAAAAGATTATGTCAACTCCTTTACGAATCCAAAATTACGCTACGTAATCATGAGCGGATAAAATTACACATTTATGGTTTTGGTTTCGAATAAGGTTTTTGGAAAATATAGATAGGCTTAAATTATTTGAATGGATAGATCTGATTGACATTGAAGAGATCGTACCTAAGCAACTAAAGTTATACAAATTCCGAGCTCTAGTTTCAATAAACCCACCTTCATTGAACACAAAATTTGCTTTCGGATTCTTCTCTTCAGTTTCAACAATGTTGATATGATTCGTAACAACTCCCGACTCATTAACTTGTAAAACTCGTTCAACGTTACTAGTTGCGCTATTGTTTTTTATGTCAACGATATTTCCCATTTCGTCAATAAACATTTCTTTAGTCAAACTGGTAGCACGGTCTCTCAGATTTTTTCGTACACGACCATCAGAATTCAATAGAAAACTTTTTCCATAATGTGACTCATCGTCAGTTTTCAATATTTTACCATTATTTCCAAACAGATAATAGGTAGTTTCATGGAAATAGGCCTCTTTCAGGCTACTGTGAATCCTTTTCCCACCCACAACTTCTGCTAAATTGTAAGGATCAATGGACCCAATTTCTTTCATTTTCTCAACAAAATCCTTAAATTCACTATCAACCCCCGTTACTTGGGCGTGGTAAGCCGAATATAATTGCCTTTTCAAATGCAATATTTTTCCAGCTAGCACTTGGCATTTTAGCTTGTGAGAAATAAATTTGCGTTTGTTTTTGGTCTCACCGTCAAAAGACTTTGACGCAACCAGTCTTTAAGCTAAACGTTTGACTAGAAATCTTTCATAGCTTTCAGCTATAAACTTTTTGTTTTTCGTTTTGCAAATCCCCGCATTAAGGAGTTTTTTCGCCAAAGACAAATTTATCCCGTTTATTTGGTTTTGTATTTTTTGAACGCAAATTAGCGGCTCCACCTGGCGGCGTAGTTCTCTTAGTTTTTTCACTCTATCAAGTAGAAATTTACGCTCCATTATTTCTCTTACAGAACCCTTGGTTTTTAAGATAGTACCGTTTACACTTAAGTTTGTTAGTTTGATCATGTTTCATGATTTACTTTGAACTTGCAATTTTAGCTCGGTTTCGGCTCTTCTTTTTTGCATTACTAAACGCTTTTTTTCGTTTTTCTCGAGAAAACATTTCAATTATTCAAAAATGAGTGTAACTTTTCTACTGTATTTGGTATAGGTTCACACAGAACGCCTTTGTACTTGCAAAGGTACACGCAGACCTTTTTGTGTTTGAAAAGGTACACACAGATCCTTATGTATTTGCAAAGGCACACAGATTTCGTTAAATAAAATTGAAATATATATATAACAATGAAAGAATAATGAGGACATACACTTTAAAAAGTAGGCCTAACGTGTTTTTAAAGAAGGAATAAGGAAATCAAAATTAAAACCAAATAACAATGTGTTAATTAAAATTAATTAGAAATGAAAGCAATAATTAGTCTTGTGGTAGAATATTAACCTTAGGGCATCAGGATTCTCGAAATCTCAAGAAAATGGCGTCAAAATAGTACGTTAGGCCTTTAAAGAGTAAAACCAAACTGAAAGACCATAGACATGAAAGACTGAAAGGCTGGCAGGGAATTTTGTGATCATAGCAGCAGCACTGCTATAGGTTAGTAAAAATATTGTATAGGTTTAGGAACGACCAGCTTGTATTTCGTTCGCACGCGGGAGAACTTGATTGAAGTTGGCCGTATCTTTGGCCGTCAACTCTCAAATTCAAACTTTGGATCGAAAAACTCCAAGTAAGTTTCATGAACAATTTAAAGGGATACTTTCTTTTAATTTCATTGCAATAAATCCCTATAAGGTTAATTTATTTCGATAGATAGACAAATAAGGATTCTGAAAATATATATGTTTTTATATTTTAGTTTAATTAATGATTTTTAAATTACGATTAAAAGATCCAAAATGCTCTTGTTTTGCAATCATCAGGGCACCTGGTGACACAGAGCCGAACCACCGAAAAACGTTACTAGTTCGTCTCTACCAATTTCTCCGTAGTGTTTTTCCTACTGGTAGGGGGATTCATTCTGTGAGCGCAGTATGATACAGATTGACGGGAATTGGTATGGCTGCACACCAAATTCTTCTACTTCAGAAGAACTACCCTCAGATTCGTTTATTATAAATTGTTCCGAATTTTCTGAATCCAAAGAATCAGAGTTCGAACTTTCATCCTCAGATTCAGGACCGGAATGATCAGAAATACTTTCTCGTCTGACATTCTTAAGCATATAAGCAGACGACGATTCACCAGGCAAGCTGACCTAGATTCTCGTTCCTACTACTTTTTACTCCTTAAACGACAGTTTTCATTCCAACCACTACCAACCAATCAGAGGCCGAACTTTACCTACGTAGGTAATGGGTTGAAAATGGTGGCCGATTTTAAATCTGGCGTTCAAAATTTCAATTTTTATTCACGTTTATTTTAATTAATAAATTTTTCTCGCGATTTCTACTGACCCCCATGTTTTTAGGGGTGGTTAATTTATAGAAAACCAATGTTAGTGTGACCAACTCAGATAAAGCCGATTCTATCCCTTTAAGAATAATTTGTAATTTCACATATCTTTTTTAAACTAAGGCATATATATATAAACTCGATATTAAATAATATGACCAAGTTTAAGAAATCGAGTGTGAGCAACTAATCCACGTTAATTTATTAAGTTTATTAAATTTGTTGTTAACAGGCCTAGGCTTAGCAAAATGGAAGGTTTAAGAGAAGCCACCTTTAACCGCAACGTTACTCTTAACGTCCACAATTATAGTCGTGGTGGACACGGTGAGCGTCGCTGACGCGGTGGACGAAATCCGTGGTGGAGAAATGAGGGAAAACCCTATGAAAGACGGTGTTATGAGTGTCGGAAGCCGGGCCATATAGCTCGTCATTGCCCTAATATTAAAGGTACAAAAAAGATCATCAGGTTGTGCTAGTTAGTCGGTTATATAGTAGTGGCCAATTTTTCAATAATTGTTTTCCATACAAAGGTTTTAATTGTATAAAGAGGCATACCAGAGGTAGTTAGGAATGGCATCGTTTAGGGCAAACGTTTTAACAGTGGAAGCCAAGAAATCAGGCACTTTATAAAAGGGTGATAGGAGCAAAGTACATATGAGCGATTTTAGGTCGAAAATGTAACTTGTACAACATAAAAACACAAGCAAAAACCCATAAATAGCTTATTATTAGAGCGCTATATGAATGACCCCTTTGAGTATTCATTGGGGAAAAATATAATTTAGTGGTTATAACTAAAACACTCCAGTTATAAAACTTGTTTAGGGTGGCCCTTGGGAAAAACATCATAGAATATTTTAGAATCAAAACCGCTCTTTGAATTTGCTGTACTTCGGCCCAACCACTCGATTTGAGTCAGTCATTAAAGCAACGCAAAGTCACGTAATTTCTAACCTAATTGTGTGGCCATTTTGTAGATTTCCCTAGTGAGGTCACTTGGTTTAAACTAAAAGTAAAACTTAGACGTTTGAATTTTTCTTTTGTAGCATGTCCCAACGTGTAGAAAACCAGTAAATGTAGGAAGGTCCAATAGTTTTGGCCCTTTTTTCGTAGGTAATCGTCTTTAATTGTAATTATTTAGGAAATTTTAGCTTGACTTAATGTGTTGTTTTAAATCAATTATTTTAATTGCTTTGTGTGGCCATTTTGTAGATTTCCCTTTTCGTCAGCTGGCCTTATCTGAATAAAAAATACCTTAAGACGTCCTCCATTGTGGTCGTTGGAAAGACGAAACCCTTTCGCAAGCCGCCCTGAACTGAGGTAAGATTGGAGAGGTTGCCACGTAGTAGTACTCAACCATCTGAAATCTTTTCGTGCTGGAAAGCGTTTTCAATTCTACAGTAGATACACATAATCCTACTTCGTGCAAAATTTTAACTAGGCAATTTGCTGCTAGTCGCTCATAGATGTAATGATATTTTCATTTTAAGCAGCGGTTGAAAATTATTGTGAAATGGAGAAAGATCGAAGGGGATATGGTAATTAATTTACTTTTACTAAATAGGGGCGCGCAAAGGGATAAATATGCGAGTTTCATTTTTTATATATATATATAAAAAATTAAACTTTGCGCGGTCCACATTTAGTAAAAATAAAATAATTTAGGTATTACAAACAATTATCTTTCTTAACCGTAGGATATAGCCAAGGTGGTCCAACAAGGACCTCGAAAGATTTTCGAAGACCTGAACCTTACTAAGTTCAAAGAGGGGATAGAGGGAGGGACCATAATTGTCCTAAATATAATGGTTAATGTTTATTTAAAGACCGTGAAATTCTACACAGTAGTAAACTTACGCCCCTTAGCGTTACCAAAACTAATACTGGGCAAAATTTTTACTACAAATATATAAATTTTTCACGCTATTCAATAGAGAAATTTAATTCTTAATTTAGATGACACACGTGGGACAAAAAAAATGAATCAAAAGGCCTGAGTAAATATTTTAATTTTATTCGGAATTGTTGCCTCTTATGTGTAGCCTAGCTTATTTTATGTAACCTCTAAGGTTCATGGAAAAATTTACAAAGCTATTTTTCTTCCTATTAGTAACCGAATTTTACGGGTTTACAATTGTTGGAGACCTTCAAGTACTGTCACCGCTTGTTGAATTTTGGAATTAAAGTCTTTTAACAAGTAATTTTCTTTCCTTTTTGGGGGGAGGGCTTTAATTTTTAGTCTCATCTCTTTAATACATAACCATAGAAAATAGATACTACCAATCAACAATTACTACGAAGTCTGACGCGACAATCAAGTCAATTGTCAGTTTCATTCCTAAAATTAAAAATGAATATCTTGCAATGTGGGTTGGCACGAATGACCTACTTCAAATGGTAATTCCTTTTAAAATATTAAATACGAGGTACTAACTTTTTGTCAGGCTTGCTTATAATTGTCAATTTGTTACTTATGATGCGAATGTACCATAAATATTTCAGATATCAAATCAATACAACTACGAAGATTGTAGGCGAAATATAACTAGGCTATTTATGGAAGTAGAATTTACCATTAGGAAGGAAGGGAAAAACGTTGTTCTTCTTACTCCACTGTTACCAAAGGACCTAAGTAAAAAACAAAGAAAGGAGTCCATGAATCTTGACAAAGATGTCGCAGACCTTTTCAGTAGAAACAGTATGTTATATGTGAAATGCAGAATGAACTTAAGTACAATGTACAGTATTACAATCAGGTGAGAAATAGCATTGGTCGTTTGTCGCCGTATGCGTCATTTATTGCATACGTGGCCGATAGTAAATCTGTCTTAGAAGAATGTCCCACGACACAGATATCCACGAATGTTCGACGTTTCTTAACGTTAACTTCCACAGGGGTTCGATAACAGACATGTGAGATTGGGTAATAATACCACGGTCTGGTTAAAAACGCCGGTTTTACTAGGTTCATGCCGTTGTCACGACATCTTTCCAATAACTAGGCGCTCTTGCTTAACCGTAAAAGCGCTTTACTCGTTGGCTTGACAAAGAAGTTGAATGGGCCATGGTTTTAATGAATGAAAAACCAAGCCACTCAGCGATCTGAAAACGCCGTTGTAACTTTAGGCCAAATTAAAACACTTTACCAAATTAAATGTTTAATTTTTTGGTCTAAAATGCTTTTAGCTCTGCTCCCAGAATCGATCGTTTCTTAAATATCGAATCTTTTTCAAGTGGGGTGGCGTAGCGGTTAGCGCTTTCGCCTCGCAGCAAGAGGATCCCGGGTTCGATCCCGGACTGTGGCACCGGGTGAAAAATCTGGGAAGAAATCCTTCTGTGTAGAGTTTGCAAGTTCTCTCCCCGCTTGTTAAAAGGAGTTTTCCTCCGCGGTCTAACCCGGTTTCTCCTTTCCATCAAAAACTTGCAGAGGTCAACGGTAATAGTTAGTGTAGGGCGCTGTAGGTTAGCTGTGGCATAGGGGCTAGCCACCACCCCTCTATGCATTGTAAAGGGACCCACCTGTAAATAAGTCGCGAGTTGACTTAGTGTGGATATCCCTTCCTAGACCAAGCTTAGATTATTATTATTATGACCAATTAATTGAAAACAATATGGTCAAGCCATATTCGTTGCTTTACTTGAAGGGAAAATTCATCGCATTTTACGTGATACTTTGATGGCCCGTATCTCCGCGGGTGTTCAGTTTTCGACCATAGTTCTTTGGTGACTTAATCTTGTTTTGACCCGTAGAATGCGCCCCTGAATTTGTGACACATCTTTTTGTAACACCCTGTATAACATCCCAAACAGTTACACATAACTAGGCCTACAATGAAAATAGTTTGTTTGTTTCAAATTACCGGTAAATACAAAGGTAATAAAACCTCCCAAATAATACTTTTAAGACTATCACCAGTCGCAAGAAACCTAGTTATAGAGATGTAATCAAAATAATATAGTTTTGTTGAATGTAAACTATTAGTCGAAAGGATGAGACTAACAATGTTGGCATGCGAAACTTGTAAACGCAGAGAAATTGATGAACGTGATATATTGATTTCTGCCGGTAAGTACGTATCTCTGTAGTTTCCAAGAAATACTGTTGTAAATGGTCAACCAATTAAGATTTTAACCAAAATATCGGGATTCGAAAATCAAAGTGGTTTTAAACCAGAGCGTTATGGAAAGTATCTTTCTAACTTGACCTCTTTATTTCGAAATCTATCGGTGGCACCGTGGGAAATGTCGATACTCTGGGTTCCCCCAAATTAAGCGTCCTTCAAAGGAAACCCCCACCAGCGAACTGTTTTTACCAAAGAAATACACAATATTATTGTCTTTTTAAAGCTTTCAGATTAAATTTATGGTTGAAAAAAATGTGTACATTTCACTTGAAATAAAAATTTAATTCATACTTGTTTTGCTTTATTAAGTGGATAGAATCAGTATAAACGAATCCAGGTGAAAAAAAGCCACAGTAAAAAAAGCAAAGGTTAAAAAAGGTAAGGTAAAAAAAGAGAAAAAAATGGAAAAAAATGGAAAAAAAAGCCTTTTTATTTTATATGTACGGTTGTCCAAATCTTATATTGTGGCTAACCCCTCGAAGAAATTGAGGAATATCTTTTCGACCACTGTTAAAATCATCACACAATTTAAACGAGTTTGTAGTTCTTCATAGATGCGTCGTTTCCTCTTCGGTATTTGAGTCCAAGACGTCTATCGTGAACCCGAGTTTTTCGAAATGGACCGGATACGTAAGTGTTATCGAAGTAATCGACTAATTCTTCTGCACCGCTTGGGATGCAACTTCGAAGGTATGACATGCCATTTTTTACTTGATCCAGTGGTGGAAGAGCCAATGCATCGAGTTGACCACAAAAGAGTCTGAACTGTTCATCGGTATTATACCAATTGATGAGGCCAAGGGTTGAAATCTTTCTCCAAGTAGATTGAGTTAAATGATAAAAGCATCCCTGAATTTTGACTTCGTCACCAAACACATTACGAATGGCTTGATGAACAGCTCTTTCGAAATCTACAGTTATCCTCGATGGATCTGAGTGACACTTCGATGTAATGAATTCAAATAGTTCGTCGTATAAGGATAGAGTTTGGCGTTCCATCAGAGCATACAGCAATGGACAACGATCTGTACCGACTTGTCCATGGACACAAAGCTGTGAGAATATTTTAGGGACAACACTAAATGTCCCGTCCATGAACCATGCAGTAGAATTTGCCAGTGTTTCAAGAAATTCATCTGCTGTAAAAATAAAAAGGCGTTCTTTCGCCTTTGTTCCGTTGTATTGTAGAAAAAATTTTGGATTCGTACCGGTTGTTATTTTCCATTCTTCGCTAAGCTCTAAATGTTCAAGTGATTGTGGATCTTTTGGAAACTTTTTGGATCTAACGTTACGCAAGGTTCGACGACAAATATCTTCAGATGGCAACATTGCCCTAATTTCTTCAGGCAACTGAGCTGCAACGGTAGATAGGATTTGATTAGGTTTCTCCAGAGTTGACTCGGCCCTTCGTTTCATAGATTGGCGAGCTTCAGCAACAGCAATCTTTGCTTCACTTGCTGCATGATTGTGAATTTCAGGAATATGGAAAGGTTCCTTCATTTCTGAATTAGTTTTTAGAACAGCTTGACACTTCATGGATGAACTTTTTTCACATCTCCAAGATATTTGAGTTTTTCCCTTGTATTTTATTACGTACATAAAGCCTTCGAAGCAAAACTTCGGTGTACCTTTCTCACTATTTATAATTTTTGACTCCATTCTAGGTTTATCGCAACTGTTGTATGTGTTAGGGTTTTTATACTGCGTTTGTGGTTTTTTAATCTTGACTTTTTTCCATTGGCTTTTTTACCGCGTTTGTGATTTTTTTTTACCTTGGCTTTTTTTGTATTCGTAAATTTGTCTTTTAGTACCTTGGCTTTTTTCCATTGGTTTTTTTACCGACAACCGTATAAATGGCGCTTCACATTTATGGAGAGTATCTTTCTAACTTGACCTGTCCGGAAGTAAATACGGAATTAGACCATGGAGTCTTGCAAGCCCACCATCTGTAGAATCATCTACACCGCGACCTTAGGGATAATAGCCCCGAATTTAGTATTAACATTTAAAATATTTGAGACAATTGTTAGAAAATATCGCCAATCATGGCATAATGAAATTTTTCTCGACGAACAAGCAGGGTGGATAATAGTTGATCTTCCTTACCACGCTAATTTAGAAAACATCAGGGAAAATGGACTGAAAAAGAGTCGGGAGTACATTACGGTAAGTTAATTTATCCGAAACTACTATATTTTATTTCTGTTTCTATTTGTATTTATTTTTTTTTCTTAAGGTGGAGAAAATCCCGTTGCACCCGGTGGACGGCGAGACGGACATGGTGGACATCCTAATTTTCTTAGGGTTTGAAGTTGCCCTTCCATTAGCAGTGTTCACCCAACCTACCATTTTGACGTTAGATCTACCATCCTTCCAACCCATCGTGCTGTCTCTGCCGTCCCCCGTCCTAAACACGTATAAAACACGGCCTCGTTTTATTGTTGTACTAGCTGTTACCCGCGGCGTCGCTCGCGTGTAATAAAAACTTCCATAAAAAGGATTAATAAAAACTGTCATTGTACACAAAGACCGGAAAGTGTAATAGATAAGGCTACAATATTAACTGCCTGAAGTAACAGATATTCAAATTTTCACTTTTGAAGACATGATTATAAAACATCAATTATTTTAAAAAATTCTTATCTTACTTTTTTTCACCGAAATTACTTCGGTAAAGTATTTCAACAATTTGAAACATGCGCGTCATTTAAAAAATACTACGGGCTTACATATTATTTTTTATCAAAAATTTACAATTAGGTAGTGAATTCAGCCAGATAAAGAGAATAAAATGGACAGAAAATCGTTGAGGGCTGATAAAATATAAACCCTATGAAGTATTAAATATTAAAGTGCTGTATAGCTCTCAAAGATCACAATCAATCTACAGATCTTTTCGACACTAATAACTAAATCACAATGAAAAGGCCAATGTTATTTTCCGCTTCTCAATATATCCAATTTTAAAATGTGAAAATTTAAACTCTTCAAGAGAAATCTTTTCAGATATCCAAGCTTTTGAAACTCCTAGAATCAAATCTTAGTCGAAAGTAAAAAGCTAGTATCCCTTAAACCCTTCTGGGTGACATTTTTTTCATGAATTAATATTGAGAACAAAATACTTGGGTAAATATTGCTGAAAAATATTTTGGGAAAATGAAATTTGGTGAAAAAAGTAAGATAAGAATTTTTTAAAATAATTGATGTTTTATAATCATGTCTTCAAAAGTGAAAATTTGAATATCTGTTACTTCAGGCAGTTAATATTGTAGCCTTATCTATTACACTTTCCGGTCTTTGTGTACAATGACAGTTTTTATTAATATCTGTCACTTCAGTCTTCATATTAATTAAAATTGTTTAGAAAATATAGGAGAGAAAAAGTCTTAGGACGTTGCGCGTCCATTGGTAATCTAGCTTAATTACCAGCCGTCGGCAATCCGGCTTAATTACCAGTCGTTGGTAATCCGGCTTAATTACCAGTCGTCGGTAATCCGGCTTAATTACCAGTCGTCGGTAATCCGGCTTAATTACCAGTCGTCGGTAATCCGGCTTAATTACCAGCCGTCGGTATTCCTCCTTAATTACCAGCCGTCGGTATTCCGGCTTAATTACCAGCCGTCGGTATTCCGGCTTAATTACCAGCCGTCGGTATTCCGGCTTAATTACCAGCCGTCGGTATTCCTTCTTAATTACAAGCCGTCGGTAATCCGGCTTAATTACCAGCGGTCGATAATCCGGCTAAATTACCAGCCGTCGGTAATCCGGCTAAATTACCAGTCGTCGGTAATCTAGCTTAATTACCAGTCGTCGGTAATCCGGCTAAATTACCAGTCGTCGGTAATCTACCTTAATTACCAGTCGTCGGTAATCTACCTTAATTACCAGTCGTCGGTAATCTACCTTAATTACCAGTCGTCGGTAATCTAGCTTAATTACCAGTCGTCGGTAATCTAGCTTAATTACCAGTCGTCGGTAATCTAGCTTAATTACCAGTCGTCGGTAATCTAGCTTAATTACCAGTCGTCGGTAATCTAGCTTAATTACCAGTCGTCGGTAATCTAGCTTAATTACCAGTCGTCGGTAATCTAGCTTAATTACCAGTCGTCGGTAATCTAGCTTAATTACCAGTCGTCGGTAATCTAGCTTAATTACCAGTCGTCGGTAATCTAGCTTAATTACCAGTCGTCGGTAATCTAGCTTAATTACCAGTCGTCGGTAATCTAGCTTAATTACCAGTCGTCGGTAATCTAGCTTAATTACCAGTCGTCGGTAATCTAGCTTAATTACCAGTCGTCGGTAATCTAGCTTAATTACCAGTCGTCGGTAATCTAGCTTAATTACCAGTCGTCGGTAATCTAGCTTAATTACCAGTCGTCGGTAATCTAGCTTAATTACCAGTCGTCGGTAATCTAGCTTAATTACCAGTCGTCGGTAATCTAGCTTAATTACCAGTCGTCGGTAATCTAGCTTAATTACCAGTCGTCGGTAATCTAGCTTAATTACCAGTCGTCGGTAATCTAGCTTAATTACCAGTCGTCGGTAATCTAGCTTAATTACCAGTCGCCGGTAATCTAGCTTAATTACCAGTCGCCGGTAATCTTAGCTTAATTACCAGTCGCCGGTAATCTAGCTTAATTACCAGTCGCCGGTAATCTTAGCTTAATTACCAGTCGCCGGTAATCTAGCTTAATTACCAGTCGCCGGTAATCTAGCTTAATTACCAGTCGCCGGTAATCTAGCTTAATTACCAGTCGCCGGTAATCTTAGCTTAATTACCAGTCGCCGGTAATCTTAGCTTAATTACCAGTCGCCGGTAATCTAGCTTAATTACCAGTCGCCGGTAATCTAGCTTAATTACCAGTCGCCGGTAATCTAGCTTAATTACCAGTCGCCGGTAATCTAGCTCAATTACCAGTCGCCGGTAATCTAGCTCAATTACCAGTCGCCGGTAATCTAGCTCAATTACCAGTCGCCGGTAATCTAGCTTAATTACCAGTCGCCGGTAATCTAGCTTAATTACCAGTCGCCGGTAATCTAGCTTAATTACCAGTCGCCGGTAATCTAGCTTAATTACCAGTCGCCGGTATTCTAGCTTAATTACCAGTCGCCGGTAATCTAGCTTAATTACCAGTCGCCGGTAATCTAGCTTAATTACCAGTCGCCGGTAATCTAGCTTAATTACCAGTCGCCGGTAATCTAGCTCAATTACCAGTCGCCGGTAATCTAGCTCAATTACCAGTCGCCGGTAATCTAGCTTAATTACCAGTCGCCGGTAATCTCGCTTAATTACCAGTCGCCGGTAATCTAGCTTAATTACCAGTCGCCGGTAATCTAGCTTAATTACCAGTCGCCGGTAATCTAGCTTAATTACCAGTCGCCGGTATTCTAGCTTAATTACCAGTCGCCGGTAATCTAGCTTAATTACCAGTCGCCGGTAATCTAGCTTAATTACCAGTCGCCGGTAATCTAGCTTAATTACCAGTCGCCGGTAATCTAGCTTAATTACCAGTCGCCGGTAATCTAGCTTAATTACCAGTCGCCGGTAATCTAGCTTAATTACCAGTCGCCGGTAATCTAGCTTAATTACCAGTCGCCGGTAATCTAGCTTAATTACCAGTCGTCGGTAATCTAGCTTAATTACCAGTCGTCGGTAATCTAGCTTAATTACCAGTCGTCGGTAATCTAGCTTAATTACCAGTCGTCGGTAATCTAGCTTAATTACCAGTCGTCGGTAATCTAGCTTAATTACCAGTCGTCGGTAATCTAGCTTAATTACCAGTCGCCGGTAATCTTAGCTTAATTACCAGTCGCCGGTAATCTAGCTTAATTACCAGTCGCCGGTAATCTAGCTTAATTACCAGTCGCCGGTAATCTAGCTTAATTACCAGTCGCCGGTAATCTAGCTTAATTACCAGTCGCCGGTAATCTAGCTCAATTACCAGTCGCCGGTAATCTAGCTCAATTACCAGTCGCCGGTAATCTAGCTTAATTACCAGTCGTCGGTAATCTAGCTTAATTACCAGTCGTCGGTAATCTAACTTAATTACCAGTCGTCGGTAATCTAGGTTAATTACCAGTCGTCGGTAATCTAGGTTAATTACCAGTCGTCGGTAATCTAGGTTAATTACCAGTCGTCGGTAATCTAGGTTAATTACCAGTCGTCGGTAATCTAGCTTAATTACCAGTCGTCGGTAATCTAGCTTAATTACCAGTCGTCGGTAATCTAGCTTAATTACCAGTCGTCGGTAATCTAGCTTAATTACCAGTCGCCGGTAATCTAGCTTAATTACCAGTCGCCGGTAATCTAGCTTAATTACCAGTCGTCGGTAATCTAGCTTAATTACCAGTCGTCGGTAATCTAGCTTAATTACCAGTCGTCGGTAATCTAGCTTAATTACCAGTCGTCGGTAATCTAGCTTAATTACCAGTCGTCGGTAATCTAGCTTAATTACCAGTCGTCGGTAATCTAGCTTAATTACCAGTCGTCGGTAATCTAGCTTAATTACCAGTCGTCGGTAATCTAGCTTAATTACCAGTCGTCGGTAATCTAGCTTAATTACCAGTCGTCGGTAATCTAGCTTAATTACCAGTCGCCGGTAATCTAGCTTAATTACCAGTCGCCGGTAATCTTAGCTTAATTACCAGTCGCCGGTAATCTTAGCTTAATTACCAGTCGCCGGTAATCTAGCTTAATTACCAGTCGCCGGTAATCTAGCTTAATTACCAGTCGCCGGTAATCTAGCTTAATTACCAGTCGCCGGTAATCTAGCTTAATTACCAGTCGCCGGTAATCTAGCTTAATTACCAGTCGCCGGTAATCTAGCTTAATTACCAGTCGCCGGTAATCTAGCTCAATTACTAGTCGCCGGTAATCTAGGTCAATTACCAGTCGCCGGTAATCTAGGTCAATTACCAGTCGCCGGTAATCTAGCTTAATTACCAGTCGCCGGTAATCTTAGCTTAATTACCAGTCGCCGGTAATCTTAGCTTAATTACCAGTCGCCGGTAATCTAGCTTAATTACCAGTCGCCGGTAATCTAGCTTAATTACCAGTCGCCGGTAATCTAAGGCTTAATTACCAGTCGCCGGTAATCTAGCTTAATTACCAGTCGCCGGTAATCTAGCTCAATTACCAGTCGCCGGTAATCTAGCTCAATTACCAGTCGCCGGTAATCTAGCTTAATTACCAGTCGCCGGTAATCTAGCTTAATTACCAGTCGCCGGTAATCTAGCTTAATTACCAGTCGCCGGTAATCTAGCTTAATTACCAGTCGCCGGTATTCTAGCTTAATTACCAGTCGCCGGTAATCTAGCTTAATTACCAGTCGCCGGTAATCTAGCTTAATTACCTGTCGCCGGTAATCTAGCTTAATTACCAGTCGCCGGTAATCTAGCTTAATTACCAGTCGCCGGTAATCTAGCTTAATTACCAGTCGCCGGTAATCTAGCTTAATTACCAGTCGCCGGTAATCTAGCTTAATTACCAGTCGCCGGTAATCTAGCTTAATTACCAGTCGTCGGTAATCTAGCTCAATTACTAGTCGCCGGTAATCTAGCTCAATTACCAGTCGCCGGTAATCTAGGTCAATTACCAGTCGCCGGTAATCTAGCTTAATTACCAGTCGCCGGTAATCTTAGCTTAATTACCAGTCGCCGGTAATCTTAGCTTAATTACCAGTCGCCGGTAATCTAGCTTAATTACCAGTCGCCGGTAATCTAGCTTAATTACCAGTCGCCGGTAATCTAGCTTAATTACCAGTCGCCGGTAATCTAGCTTAATTACCAGTCGCCGGTAATCTAGCTTAATTACCAGTCGCCGGTAATCTAGCTCAATTACTAGTCGCCGGTAATCTAGCTCAATTACCAGTCGCCGGTAATCTAGGTCAATTACCAGTCGCCGGTAATCTAGCTTAATTACCAGTCGCCGGTAATCTTAGCTTAATTACCAGTCGCCGGTAATCTTAGCTTAATTACCAGTCGCCGGTAATCTAGCTTAATTACCAGTCGCCGGTAATCTAGCTTAATTACCAGTCGCCGGTAATCTAGCTTAATTACCAGTCGCCGGTAATCTAGCTTAATTACCAGTCGCCGGTAATCTAGCTCAATTACCAGTCGCCGGTAATCTAGCTCAATTACCAGTCGCCGGTAATCTAGCTTAATTACCAGTCGCCGGTAATCTAGCTTAATTACCAGTCGCCGGTAATCTAGCTTAATTACCAGTCGCCGGTAATCTAGCTTAATTACCAGTCGCCGGTATTCTAGCTTAATTACCAGTCGCCGGTAATCTAGCTTAATTACCAGTCGCCGGTAATCTAGCTTAATTACCTGTCGCCGGTAATCTAGCTTAATTACCAGTCGCCGGTAATCTAGCTTAATTACCAGTCGCCGGTAATCTAGCTTAATTACCAGTCGCCGGTAATCTAGCTTAATTACCAGTCGCCGGTAATCTAGCTTAATTACCAGTCGCCGGTAATCTAGCTTAATTACCAGTCGTCGGTAATCTAGCTCAATTACTAGTCGCCGGTAATCTAGCTCAATTACCAGTCGCCGGTAATCTAGGTCAATTACCAGTCGCCGGTAATCTAGCTTAATTACCAGTCGCCGGTAATCTTAGCTTAATTACCAGTCGCCGGTAATCTTAGCTTAATTACCAGTCGCCGGTAATCTAGCTTAATTACCAGTCGCCGGTAATCTAGCTTAATTACCAGTCGCCGGTAATCTAGCTTAATTACCAGTCGCCGGTAATCTAGCTCAATTACCAGTCGCCGGTAATCTAGCTCAATTACCAGTCGCCGGTAATCTAGCTCAATTACCAGTCGCCGGTAATCTAGCTCAATTACCAGTCGCCGGTAATCTAGCTTAATTACCAGTCGCCGGTAATCTAGCTTAATTACCAGTCGCCGGTAATCTAGCTTAATTACCAGTCGCCGGTAATCTAGCTTAATTACCAGTCGCCGGTATTCTAGCTTAATTACCAGTCGCCGGTAATCTAGCTTAATTACCAGTCGCCGGTAATCTAGCTTAATTACCAGTCGCCGGTAATCTAGCTTAATTACCAGTCGCCGGTAATCTAGCTTAATTACCAGTCGCCGGTAATCTAGCTTAATTACCAGTCGCCGGTAATCTAGCTTAATTACCAGTCGCCGGTAATCTAGCTTAATTACCAGTCGCCGGTAATCTAGCTTAATTACCAGTCGCCGGTAATCTAGGTCAATTACCAGTCGCCGGTAATCTAGCTTAATTACCAGTCGCCGGTAATCTTAGCTTAATTACCAGTCGCCGGTAATCTTAGCTTAATTACCAGTCGCCGGTAATCTAGCTTAATTACCAGTCGCCGGTAATCTAGCTTAATTACCAGTCGTCGGTAGTCTAGCTTAATTACCAGTCGTCGGTAATCTAGCTTAATTACCAGTCGTCGGTAATCTAGCTTAATTACCCTTAATTGGTAATCTAGTGTAATTATCTCTAATTGGTTATCTAGTTTAATAACCTCTAATTGCTAGTCAAGTTTAATTACCTCTAATTGGTAATTTATTTTAAATACGTTTAATTGGTAAACTACTTTAATTACTTAAAATCGTAATCTAGTTTATTGATCTTTAATTGGGAGTCCAGTTTAATTATCTTTAAGTGATAATCTAGTTTAATCATCTTTTATTGGTAATCCAGATTAATTAGCAGGGAAAAGTTAAAATGTCCATTAAGCTAGCTATTTGTTCTATGAATTGGACTATATCCGCGATTATTTCGACCCGGGTGTTTTGACGGCGTCGCCGCAGTGGCCTCGCTAACGTCACGGCAATATTAAAGCCGTCTTATCTCACCATCGATAGGCCATTCCAACCAACAGGCATTAAGAAGAAACAATCGGATTATTATGAGGCAACTATACGTTAAAAAAGGCCAATATTGGCTGCGCTGATATTTCCTAATAAAACAGTGTATCCATCTAAATATCGCAGATTGGGGTAGTTTTTAAAATTTAAAATTAAACATACTTAAAATTAATTTTTCTCAAAAACCTTAAAAATAGTCCTAGAAAAAGGTTTAAATTTTGATATAAAACCGTTCCCAAACGTAACAAACGAATATTTCATTTCAAAAGGGTGGCCACAAAATGGCTAAATTTGAAAAAAACTCCATGTTATTTCTATGGGAAAATTTAACTTTTTCACCAAAAGGGCTGATTAATTTATGGAAATGAAAACCACCCTTAGCAACTTTATTTTTTATACAATAAACTAATGGGTGGATCTTCTTGAAATTTTAACCACATATTGAGGGCCCGAATTTTAGTTCTGTGGAATTTTTTCAAAGCAGTTAATACGATACAAAAAAAGTTATAACCAATCAAAAAACCATCCTTATACATTAAAGTCGGTATGAAGTCTTATCTAAGAGAGCTATCGCTCTCCTAGAATAAAGAATGGGTTAATTTACTGCTGACTAATATTTTTGTAGCACCCTAGGAGCGAAGGCTCTCGGCGTCGCCCCTCAGCACGTCGGGACATTTTTATTACTTTTCACGTGCACATTATTCTATAAAGAAGGATTTTTAAGTTTTTGGCCGCCATTTAAAAAGATGGCGACAATTCGAACCCGAAAGACCATTCAGCCTGTCTATTGGTTAAAGGAAGACAGTGTACTAAATATTTTTGAAATCGCTTGAATCGCGCGGACTTTGTTGTATAGAGAAGATTTTTTACATTTCTGGGCGCCATTTTTTAAGATGGCAGCGGATTGAAAAAATCTTTCTCAATACGCGCCTACTACTTATGAGTAACGTTCCTTCTATGGCAAGCGGTTTGGGCTGGGCGTTGATTATCAGTCAGTCAGTCAGTCAGTCAGTCAGGACTTTGATTTATATAGATATAGATTCATCAGTTTCTCTACCATTTCTCGAATCAGAAGCGGAGTTTTATGGTTAGGGTCTTCTCGAAAGACTTTTCCATTGATTTTGGCAAAAGGAAGTGTCTCAATTTTGTAATTACATTCTTTAAGCACTTCATCAATAATTAAATCGTTTTGATTTTGCAATCGACCTTCGCAGACTGTATCATTCTTAAAGGTAGACGGTGCTTCGTTAACGGTCCACCCTCTCCTCTATCTCACCCTGACGATTCCAGTTCTTCCTCCGAATCTGAGGAAGACGAAATGGAATTGTCCAGCCCTGTTCCCGTCAATCCCATGAGATTCGTCAATCCTTTTCGTAAAGGATGGAAACGTGAGATAGTGCTGAGGAAGAATCCTAAGCCTGGAGGTCCGGAAATGGACATTTACTACCATCCTCCAGAACAATATCCGCATAAGACTCTCCGGTCTCGCCCGGACGTTGCCACATATTTGCGCGTGCATAAAATCACCGATGTGACTTCGTGTGATTTTAACTTTTCGCGTCAAGCAATCTCGCGAGAACCGTGGGAAACTGTTCGCACCGCAAACTAATAATTTGTTGACGCCTTCCAGGGACCCATGAAACCCATACTATGCGGACCAAGTGCTTGCGACCGTCATTTGTCGGCGCTTTTCCCCCCTAATTTCACACGGGGCATTGCGGCTGCTGCGGCGCCGCCAAGGAATTCACCTGCAAGGGTGGCACGTACAAGCGTTCCGACGAATGACAGACCCTATGCCGTCGTTGCCAAGTTGGGCGCCATCATGGAAACCATTGTTTCAAGCTACGCCCAAGACGAAGCGAGGCGTATAAGGCCCGCCGCCGCAACAGGCCCAAGAAACAGGACGAAGGGCCCCTCTCTTTGAAGACCGACGACTTTTCTAGAGGGGGGATGTAACCGTGGCAACCGCAGCTCCCTTCGCGTCGTCTGCTTCAGACAATTTTTGTTTATACTTTTTCACGCAAGTGGCGCCTTAAGCGCCACTGGCTACAATTTTGTTAAAAAACATTTTTCGCGGGTTTAAAAACCCCCGCCTCTGTCAGTGAAAAAGCAGTTACGGTCAGTCAGTCTCAGCAGTCAGTCAGTAATGTAACGCGTTTCAGTTCGGACGTGTTTGTTTTTTGTTTGAATTAAAATAATAGTATTATTTCTATTAAGAACTGTGTCTTCTTTGAAACAATAGAGTAATGTCTCTACGATCAGTGTGACGTCACGCGAGGTGGAAGGAAAGGGGGGATGAAATTTTACTAGTCACGAGCCATCTACCGTTACTAGTGGGAACCATTTTATTTGGCCCTCCATTTTGAAGGCAAATTTTTGACAAAAATGGCCAGAAAACACTGGCGTTGTTGTGTAAACGGTTGCATAGGGAGCAAACGGAATAGAAATTCGAACGATCAGTCGGAAGATTTAAGTTTTTATAGAGTTCCAAAAGTTATAGAAAATCAGGGAGTAGAAAGCAAGGACCTTTCGACAGATAGACGCGAAAAGTGGATGTTAAAGCTAAGGCTTAACGATGTAACACCTTATACAAGAGTGTGTTCAAGGCATTTTTTCTCAGGTATGTAAATACTTAACCATATCAGTCTAGTTGTATGTAAAAATCGTACATAAGATAATATATTTGGATTTTAGGTGCACCATCTAAACTTCATGATTGAACAAACCCTGACTGGTTACCCAATGATCTGAAAGATGTAGCAAAGTCAAAAGAAGTTCCAGCCACTGTCAAACGTTACGAGAGGAGGGTAAAACGTTTAAAAAATCAAGAGTTAGTAACCCCTAAAACCACAAAGCGTCAAAGAAGTATTCAAAATCCTATGGCTACTTCAACACCTTGTTGTCAGAGCAAAGTCTTAAAATTTGGTAAGAATGAACGATACTGAGTGGATTTGTTCACCAGTGTTTTAGAATCAAACTTAATTTTACTTAAATATAGTTTTTGCAGTGTTTATATTTATTTGATATGTTTCAGATAATGAATATGCATCGTTAGAAGGCAAAGCAGCTTTAGCTGATTTTGATGAAGCAAATGCAGCCACAAATGATACATTTTCGAGAGCTACATCAACATTAGAGGATTCTGCAACATTATTAGGAGCTACGTTATCTCTAGAAACTTCTAGAAAACACCTAAATGAATTATCTTATGAAGAAATTTTATCAATTATGCCTTTAAATAATCTATAACCACATCAGATATGACTGTTGGAAATGAAATGAGCACTCAAACTGACCCACACACGGGAAATTTGTCTTTAGCGTATGCCGTTACTCAAACTGAATCATTATATTATAGAAACGTCTCGTCACAAACAGAGATTAGGCCTCATGTTAGTTATTTTTGCCAAGAAACCCAAACTGAATCTAACATAAGTCATTCATGTAAAGAAGCTCAAACTGTGCCGAATATAATTGATCACTCTGTAGAAACACAAACGATTATGAGAGTTTGCTACAAATTCGAGCTAGAATCATTGGAAGTTAAGTTGAAATCGCAAAAAGAATTAATTGATACACTTAATTCTCAACTTCAAGAAGCTAATGATACCGTAAAAAGGCAGCTAGATCAAATAAATAAATTTGAGTTGGATATAAAAATGAAAGGGGATGATTTGGAAAACTTGAAATTTGGTCGCAAAAGTTTCTGTGGTGACCCAACAAAAACATTGTTTTATACAGGTCTGACCTCATTTGAATACCTAGAAGACATAGTCGACGAAATAAAACCTTATCTATTCAAAAATTCCAAATTGAGCCCCTTTCAACAGTTTATTTTGACAGTTATGAAACTAAGACTGGCCTCAAACAACAAAGACTTGGCTTACAGATTTGGCATTTCTGAATCGGCTGTTGGTCGTATTTTTTACAACTGCCTTAATGCTTTGTATAACCGCTTGGCTAAATTTGTTAAATGGCCTGAGAGGGACGAATTGCAGGCTACTATGCCAATATGTTTCAGGGAAAAATTTGGGAAAAAGTGTTGTGTAATAATAGACTGTTTCGAAGTTTTTTCTGACAAACCATCTAGTGTTAGAACTCAAGCAGAAACATTTTCTAGTTACAAGCACCACAACACAGTTAAATTTCTTATTGGAGTAACACCACAGGGTTCCATCAGTTTCATATCTAAAGGGTGGGGTGGTAGAGTGAGTGACAAATATTTGACGGAATGCTCGGGGATATTGGATAAACTTGTGCCTGGTGACCTGGTTCTTGCTGATAGAGGATTTGATATTGATGATGCCGTAGGGTTTTATTGCGCAACAATCAAATACCCTAGTTTTCTTAACGGGAAAAAACAGTTAGACCCCTTTGATGTTGAAGCGACAAGAAAATTAGCCAATGTCAGAATTCATGTAGAAAGAGTTATCGGGCAATTGCGACAAAAATACACTACTGAATTTTTACGTTGCGCTCCAACCGAAGACTTAGCGACCATAGACAAAATATGCACAGTTTGTTGTGCGTTAACTAATTTAACCCCATCAGTGGTCCCCATTGAATAATTATTCATTGTGAAGTTATTATTTGAAGTAAAACAGGACAAATGTTTAGGAACGGTGAATACGACTAAAACTTAGTTATTTAATTTGAATTTCTTATTTGTAATTAATAATTAGCGCACATAGTATCAAAAATTATCTAACTTATACAATCTAATCACAATGTTTATGGAGCTTTAATTATCACAATATTATTAATTATATTGATAAAATAAGTAAAATAGGAACAGTAATATGACTGAAACTTGCGATAACCTGTTTTGTAATTATTAATTAGTGCAAATTGTATTAAACATATTCACCCTAATAGTAATAAATATTTTTTGAACTTGTAATTATCACAATGTTAATTATCACGAAAATAAATTGGATGATTGTTTAGGAACAGTATGACTAAAACTTAAGTCTCCTTTTTTTGGATTGTTTTGTTTTACGGTTTTTGCATTCTTTGCAGATCCATTTTCCTTTCGGGATTTTTTTCATTTTTAAACACGAAATATGAAACCATTTAATGTCACAGCTAATATCTTCACAGAATATCATTTCACCAGATGACGGCTGTTGGCAATGGCACCAAATGACATCATCGTCTTCACTTTCATCTCTTAATCGTGTAGGCGTTGTCTTGACATTAGCTTCTGACAGAACTGTTGAGCTCAGTGTTGAAGGAATTGCAGTTGTGGATGTGACATTTGAGGCCGAAGACTCTACTTTAGTTGATGTGGCTTTGTTGGTGGTTGAATTTAGGTTCGTTGGAAGAACAGCAGTTACGGATGTTGCATTTGAGGTCGAAGACTCTACTTCAGTTGATGTAGCTTTGTTGGTGGTTGAATCTAGTGTCGTTGCAAGAACAACTGTTGTGGATGTGACTTTAGGGATCGTAGAATCTGGACTTGTCGTTGAATTGACGTTTGCTTTAGCAGTAACTCCTAGTCGCTTGGAAACTAGTTTTCTTGCATTTTTGGTGATGTTGGGGTTCATTTTCTTGCTTGGCGATAAAACGTCTGGTGTTTGAACACATTTTGACGACGCGGGCTTAATTTTTGAACAACGTGATCGACGCTTAACGTTTTCTTTGAATGATGGGTCGTTGGTGTAAAATTTTGCAACTAACTGGGGTAAAATTGCAGCGTTGAAAAACGTTTCAGCCTTCTCGCTTTCTAATTTCCAGAATTCGACATGAGGATAAATCCTTTCAATGTGGAAGTCTAAATTTGTCCAAATGCAAAAGTCAGCATATAGTTTTTCAGACACAAACATTTGCGCCTGCACTTGAGAGAAATAAGAATGATTGTTCTTCAATTTAAATTGAGAGTCCAAACAGAATTGTGGATTGTTCACCCCAGCTTTAAAGGATTGGTCCCTCAATGAATATGGGCACTTGACCTCTATTAGTCCTTTCCCACAACAGTCGCAACTTACGAAACCATCGGGTGATGCACCAAGGTATGGATATCTAGCATTGAGACATAAACCAGCCTTTTCATATTTAAAATTGACATGAGTTTCATTCATAATTTTCTGGTATTCGCTAATCATGGTATCTTCATGTTCTTTTCCCAATTTTGTTGCTTCTGTTTCAAATTTGTTGGCATTTGGATAACAAATAATGTTAATCAACGAAACAGATGGTTTTGAGGGCTGCTAGGGCACACTCTGTAAAAATTTGACGCAGTAATTTGGCCAGCTCGAAAGTTATTCTATATTTTACAATTACTCTGACGTTTACTTTATCTTTCTACATTCTCAGCTTGAGCTAATGTGAGAGTTATGTTTAAACTTTGGCAATAGTTCATAAGTTGAGAGAGAGGTAACCCCATTTTTGATTCATCAAAAAGTTCCGTTAAAACAACTGGGTATTGCTTATTTAAGCACTTGGGAATGTATTCTTGTTGGAATTTGCGATCAATCCTAAAATAAGAGCTTTGGACTCCATGCTTGAATAACTTTTCAGCCAGCAAGTTATGACTCTCAGTTGTCGCCTTGGGGACGGGTTTTTGCAGCATTACACTGGATTTTACTTTAGGGGGCGCAAAGTTATTTACAAAAAATTCCAACCTTTTCTTCTGAGCCATTGCTGACTCAACGTTCATTGCACTGATTGGCGCATACTTCACTTCTTTCATTGTTGGAACAACCCAGTACGCTTTAACTCCAGTCACGGTTTTCTTTTCAAATAATTCTACGCCATAATCAATATAAAATAATAATGATGCTATGTGTGAGCATGATTCGTCCAGTCCAGCTATGCAAGTGCAATGGCCGGATTCCACTATCCCATCAGGAGTTGTTATGACCCACGGCTTTAAAGTGACTTCATTCATTCTTTGAGAATGCATAACCTTGAAACGAAAATGTAATTAGCTGGTGCTATTTTGAAAGTAAGTTATGGAAATTGTAAATACTTACAGCTGCTTTAACGAGAACATACTTTTGGAACTTTTTAACCATAACTTCTCTAACAAATCCACTCAAGAAATTATTATACGCTCCCAAATTCTTATAATTTCGAAGGTTTTCTTTTGTAAATGGAGATATTCCATTGATTAGGTAATTATAAATGTCCCCATACCTAACTTTCGGAAGAAGATTCAGGGATTGGAAATCTGCGTCTGGTCTAACTTGTTGGAAATCTTTTGGTTTCAGCGAATACGGGTCAATGTTGTCAATAAATAAAACTTTTTCTAAATAACGATTTTTGACGTGTTTATCCAGACCGTTTAAATAATCCGAACATACTATAACACTACTCGTCATGTTAGCCATAATTAACTTAACTTTACAGCATCTGTTTACAGGCAACTTTGCCTTCAAAATGGCGGATCAAAAACATTTGTTTTGAAAATTCCCAAGCACCACATAATGTTTGAGTTACTGGTCCTTTAAGTATGTTAACATGTCATAGGGATTAAGGTATAAGCAGACGACAAACGTCACTGATATTACTCTATGGACTACTTGGTAAATATAGTTAGTCATGGACAATAAGTCCTTTAAACGGGTAACCTGGAAACTTCTTAATTTGCTAGTTTTAATTTAAATATCTTTGTGAGCCGTGAAAATTAGGCCCCCTTCCTACATTTAAACTTTACGGTTACATGGTTTAACAGTTTTCTCGTCAGCAATACTTTCCTCTCTGTCTTGCGCAGATGATCCATTTAAAATCTTTTAGAGAAATTTTCTACCAAGTTCGGGCTCTATTATTTTAGCTTTTTCTCCTTTTAGAAAGAAGTACAACGATAACTGAGTGAGTAATCCGCAATCGTGGTCATTTGTTTGCTAAGTGAAATCATACGGAATAATAAATTGCCAATCTATTAGACAAATATTTGAATCTTCACTAGCTCCCAGACTTCACGATACAATCAACATTAAGAGTTGGAAAGGTTTTAGTAGTTCCTTGCTTTATGTGTTTAACGAACCCAAAATATGTATTTCTTTCGCTTTCATGAAAATAAGCCCGAGCATCCAATGGTCATCTACGCCAGGTTTTCGTGGAATCAAAAGAGCTAAAACCTCTTTCTTTGCAGCTTCACTACCAATCAGAAATTGAAGGAGATATTGAAATTATAATCATCATTTCAGTAGAAAGCTCGAATATAATGATCGCTGCTAATACCTAGTACAAGATCTTTCATATCCAACTTTCAAATTAATGTAAGCATAGAATCGTTCAATCTAGAGTTTGAGATATTCCTCAGGCAACAAAATGGAAAATTTCTTCCCATTTCTATTAAATTTATTTCTCTGGAGACAACTTTGTCTATGTTATAAAAATCCTTTTCTTGAAGTGTAACGGATTTATGTTCTCTATCATTTTCCTACACACATTTTAGTACTTCGGTTTTAAGGGGAGTGGAAGTCAAAATTTTTCCACTATTTAAAAGCGAATAGGTGGTTAAATAAATCTCTCTCTCCGTGCTTCTTCCCCCGTCTTTTGAAAGAGAGGAAAGTATGAATACGTTTTTTGGTCGGCTTAACGCTTGCGCATGCGCGTAATCATTAGGGTTAAGTTGGCAACAAAGCGTCTGCTAGCAGTTCTGCTTGGATAGAACTTAAGCTCTGCCTATGGATTTACAGTTCAAAAGGTATGTAGTAACAAATGTTTTTGTAGTTTTATTGTAAATATATTGTATTTAATTTTTATATGATATAATTTTCCACAGAAATTTTATTTGCATTGCACTATGGAAGTAACAAAGTCCCCCCGAGGGGAAAAACGAAGTTCAACTCACAATAATGTTGGGAAGGAAAACAGTGAATGCGCAAATCTTGAATCTTTCACAAGTAAAAAGGATTTAACACCGAGGAAGAACGTTTTGCAGGAAAGCCCTGTCAATACTAGTTTCGGAAATGTCTCCAGAAATCAAACAACAGTCAGACGAAAGCTAAATCTCAAACTCGCCAATAATGAACTCAGCGCTAATGGTATCAAAAGCCCTCCAAGAAAAGTTGGTAAAGCATTGAAAACTGCAGCTGGATATTTGAATGGTTTTCCTAGTGGCCCTTGGACAAAACAACTTAAATCTCTACCTTCAGACTACAACATTAATGTTATTTTTACGTACTTTAAATATTCTATACCCACTTCTTCTTGTTCATTAAAATCATAGAAGAGCTTATTTCTTTCCGGATTCTGATTTTCGTTATTTCTTCTTAGTGTTGTTTGTAGTGAAGGCTCAAAGGTACTCGTTTTTGGTGTACTTGTTTTGGATGGTGAAAGCGCTACATTCTGAATGCAATTGGTAATATTATTTAGTTTAGGTCGAATTATTGGCGTTGAATTGAATGGCGTTAGAATTGTACTATCACAGTTTGCAGTTGAATCTAAGCCAGCATTGAAAAGAAAGTCAATTTCATCAACATCATCAATTTCTTCTACATCTGTTGGTTCAAATACTTTTGTAACCAAGTACTCATCATTGGTCTGTGATTGCGTGTTGGAATTTCTTTGTAGGATTCCGGGGTTTTTACCCAGAATAATCATTTTAATTCGGGCTAGAGCGTTTAATGGTGTCGGGTGATCATCAAGCCCACCACGTGTTCGCAGTTGGGAAAAGAAATTTTCCAAACAGTCCTGATTTAGACGGTGTGTCAAAATATAATTAATTCCATACTTATATTTCAGATCATACCAGAGAGATTGAAGTGATTTATTGGATATAATAATTCCTTTTTGAAAAAGCTGCAAACTATTTAACGGCACACCTTTTTTGTTGAAACATCTTATCGCTTGCATCAGGTGGCTCATATTTTCTAAAGCTGCTGTCTGCTCTTTGAAATTCACACCATACCCACTTTTGGTACCATTATTTTGGCTGTAACTATTCATGACATCGAACCAACTGTTGACGGTTTCAAGGAACTCAACTGTTTTTGTTCGCGATTCTTCTTCACCTTCATCGGGTAACGAAGGCAGTCTCTTAACAGCCGTAGCTACAGTTCCTGACAACAGTTCCGCAGCTAGGCGAACGTTTTGCCGCTGTGTTTTGACACACTCAAGGTGAAGTTTGGTAAGCTTGTTGCACATCTTCAATTCAGCTCTGTCTTGCTTAAATACAGTCACAACAAAAACTTTCTTAACAGTAACTCCTTCGAAATCAAATCCAGTGTCCAAAAACCAATATATATATAACAGTATATTTTCTCATTCGGAAGGGCTGGGTCACTGCCAACTCTAATACTAGGCCTTGAAATGTACGACAAAAGCATTTTTTATGTGACATTTTTCATTTGCGCTTAGTAACCGTTAGATGGCTCTTTTCTGAGGCGAATTTTCGGGATGACGAAAGTAAAATCGTATTCCGCAGTCTCGGATGACGTCACGTCTTTAGCTTATGGCGGACCAGGGTGGGAAATAAGGATTTTCTAAACTACTAAATAACCTGGTCCATGACCATTGACCAGGGCACATCGTCTGCTAAACTAGAAAAGTGGGTAATTAAAATATTGGAGTTTATAATGTCTGTGTCCAAATTCAGCTGCCAAAGAAATCTCCTCCTACCTCTCCTAAGCTCGCTCATTGGTCATTCCAAATGAAACTTAAGGCATTTCATTGGCAGTGGAAGTTTTTGGGAAAAACGTAAGGGCTGTGATAGGTTGAAATTTCCATGCAGACGCCATTGACACGTGTCAAAACGTACACCAAATTTAAACTAGTATTTTTCGAACTCGGAAACCGTTCAGTATCATGAACCGGTTTATTTACCGGTTTTTTGCTTTCTTTTTCGAGCTGAACTTAGCAGATTACACTTCGTCGTTGCTAACAATTTCCCATAGTTTTGAATTTGCACCAGTTTAAAACCTCAGAAAAGCGACATCTAGCGCCATTTGTGAAATCCTAACTGCCACCCCCCTTCTATTCCTATCGCAAGGCCTAGTATTAGAGAAAGCAGTGGCTGGGTTGTCAAACCAGGTTCTATTTATATTTATACCAAGTTCACGCCAAAGTCCCATATTCCCTCCTCCCATATCATTGACGCAAACCACAACCGTAAATCCAGCTTTTTGCATCTCCGTAATAACGCTTGATAAAATATCCTTGGTCATTTTCTGGTCAAACTCTAAATATATGGGTTGTTTCCATTTTCCAAACAAACCCTAGCCATTATGACTTGCAGATATTTGTGTTTGCCAATTATCTGGTCATTTTTGACGTCGTACTCATAAAACGATTTGACGTTAACTTCGTCAAATGATAGTACAGTAAGTTTCTCTGTATTGGAGAGAGTTTGACCTATTGACTTTATCAATGAAATAACATCAGCAATTAAGCCTTTTCTTAGATCTATTTGGGAAGCGTAGCGTTGTAGAGTTGATATACCAGGTAGTGGAATATTTTTTTGGTCTCTCAAATAGACATACGCTCGTTTACTTAGATAACGGAGTGTGAAAGCGTTCGCTATGACTTCACGGTCCCAGTTGACTTTCTTCTTCCCCAACAGTTTTTTATTTGACTTTGTGTAAATATTTTCTCTAAACACCCCATGTATTTTCCGTGATACTTCTCACTGTCTTTAACTTGTGTGTAAATTATCACAGGCTTTGATAATTTCAGTATTAACATTGAATAATACGCTATTGGTCGTGTTGTTAGTACTTGACGATTCGGTAGTAATACTAACGTTGATAATGTTGTTACATGACACACTTGAGCCAGAGGAAATAGTAACATTGGACGTATCAATAGCAACATTGGACGTATCAATAGGAACATTGGGCGTATCAATAGGAACATTGGGCGTATCAATAGTAGTATTGGGCGTAACAAGAGTAACATTGGACGTATCAATAGTAATATTGGGCGTATCAATAGTAAATACGTTGGAAGTAATGTTGGTAGATTCTAACAGTTCTGAATTTACTAACTCATCAATAAGTTTTCTTCTTTCTCTACATCTGGCTCTAGACTCTCTTGCTTCTGAACTTTTCACACACACAGACTGTTGGTATGGTAACTTCATAGAAGGAACTGCGCTTGAATTTAACCGTCTTTTAGGCTTCGTTCCCATCAGTTCAGCTTTAAAATCTCTTACAAAATCTTCGTCTTTGAAATGTTCCGAGCAAATTCTTGCATAAGTAGTATTAATTTTAGGATTGTAACATTTAGAAATCCATATTCTTCGGATTTTTGAGTCCTTTGGTAATGTAAAGTGACTGATATGATTCTTGTCCACATTTTTAGAAGTTACGGAAAATTTATTATCACATCCAGTTATTGCACACTTTGCTCCACCGTACGGCATGTTAAATATTTTATTTAGGTCATTAAAACAAGTTAAAAAATAGGAACTAATCAAAATTAATTGATTTTATCTAAGCCTTGTCCATAACTTATAGCCTCTACGCTGTATATTTGAGCTATGGTCGTCTGCAGAATCTCCACGTACTACGTCACAGAGAGAGTCAGGGAGAGACCAATCAAATAACGAGAAAAAATCAAAAGAAAACGGCGCGATCGAGGCAACCTTATATAGTGCTTTCTTTACGAACCTTTGGGTTAAGCCCCTATTTAGCGAAATCGTTCGAGAACCTATTCTATTCAATGGTATTTTGGAGAGATGCAGGGATGTTGAGTTTTTTCTCGCTGGTAGGGGGTGTGTTGTCGATTGTCATGACGCTAGCCTGATGGCCAACATGTCATAAGAGAAGCCCCTTTTTAGACCGTATTCACCATAAAGGGTTCCCCTCTCTACAAAAGTGCAACCATACCTATTTTCAACTACTCTTTTTGATCATACCGACATTCTTATATTGGTCAGGAAAAATAGGGGGTTGACCTTTCATACGGTTGCTACAATTTGAAATAATTTTCATTGGTATACTACCTGTATTTCCTTCATTTGATTTTCCGTAATTATTTTTTAGACCAAATAACAACAAGAAAAATTAGTTGTCAATGTTAACAGGGATATTTGTTAAGAATGATGTGTGCACTAAAGGAGCTAGAGCAAATGACTCGCGACACTTGTCTAGAGTCAACTCTTAATTTGGAAAGTACGTTCGTTAATACAATCCCAAAAACCCAAAAAATCTTCCCCATTAAATAAAATTCTCCGATGTCAACGTTAAAATTCCTAGTTTTTTCCACACATTTTTACCAAACCAGTGGCAACACTACATCTAAACCAAGAATAAGCGAACAAACAATCGTTATTCGTCGAACTCCGAGCTCCTATTTGATCCCCCCCCATATAGTAGTATTAAGAAAAATTAGGCAATAACTTTATATAATTTTAAAAGCATTCTCATATATACTGAATTTGGTTTCTTGAAGCGGATAAAAAAGGTAGTTTTAGGCGGGACTAGGGTAGCATATGGTTGAAAAGGGGGCCCAACGTAAGGGTCCCCGCTTATTTTTAACATCTTTGAAACCCAATATGATCTGGGCATCGCCATATAAAAATAAGGCTTCCATTTTTCTAGACTCCTGAAAAGGTGTTTGCCAAACGTTTTTCATTTCTTTACGGGAAGTTTTAAAACATCCAACCCATCTCCGGCCAAATGTTTAGAGAGAAGAAAAAAAAACGCATCTCAGTTTAATCCCTCGATTTCTCAATGAAAACCTAATCCATAACCTAAACTCGGTATGAGCACTTCGAAAGAGTACTTACTATACAGGGTGTTTCTGATAAGTCTGCCATAAATTAGAGATTGTGCTCTTATAGGGTCAAACTGAGTGGAAAGTGTAAGCAGAACTTTATTTACAACGATAGGGGCCAATCCATGCTTTGGGAGCTCATATCTCTGCACGTAACTAAATGTTGTAGACCCCATCCATGATCTGGTGACACTTGCCACTGACTCAGTTTGACCCTAAGAACACACCTTTTAATTTACGTCAGACTTATCGTAAACACCCTGTACATACCACCATAACTTCCAAGGAGACCCGAGGACCGCGAAACAAAGACGCACATATGCAGTTTAAACGGCAGCCGACATAAATAAATATGAGATCCCAATACAAAAAACAATAAAAGCCATGGGAAATCCTTGAATCATTCCATGAGAATTTTTATTTTCAAAATCTCGTGCGGCGTTTTGCTTTTCCTTGTGACAGAGAAATTTTGTTTTGAATCACGTGACACGGTGGGGTGTTGTTTTCTTTATTGACAACCAAACTTTAACTTGACATATTTTATAATTCAGTTATGTTTAATGCATTTAATCTTTCGAAATTAGGGTCTAAATAACATGAGGTTTTTTAATAGGTTTTTGGAGAGTCAAATATTTTTAAGAAACAAAACAAATCTACAAAAACAGGTGGTTATACCTGAAACGCTATACTACACCTTTATACTATGAGCGACGAAGCGTTAGAAAATTCGTAATGTCACCGTGTACCTTTAAAAAAACCGCTCTGATGTATATTTACGCTTTCTTCGACAACATCTAAGGATTAAAAAAGTCCCCTTCTTCCCTGGCTGCTTCTTCCCGTATACTTTAAGGGAGGAATTCTTTTTTTTTCTCTCTCTCTCTCTCTCTCTCTCCAAAGAGGCGGTATATCTGGTGTCAAATAACGGACTTTTTTCACTAAGAGTATTAGAAGCATGGGGTTTTTGAAATCTCGATGGGCTCTAAACAATATTTTTAAGCCTAGGTCTAATTTAAAAACATTAAGACCATTATGATTGGAGATATCACGTTTTTATTAAAGAAAAGAAACTTCTACAACTATAGAAAAGAAACTTCTACAACTATAGAAAAGAAACTTCTACAACTATAGAAAAGAAATATGCTTTTTTTCGGTTGTTGGTTTATTATTAATTCTTTACTCGCGACATACGTATTAAAATAAAAGCAATTTCTGTTTCATAACCGTTACTTATCAAGAAATATTTACAAAATTATAACGATTTGAGATTAATATCAACTTTATAAAGAGGATCGAGTACTTAAGTCTTGTTAGTGGGGGAAATAAGTAACCCCGTTTTTAGTTTTAAAAAGAAACAACAAAATGGTAAAAAAAAAGTATTCCCCATCAATTATTAAACAATCGAGCAAATATTCTTTATTTGTTTAAAATTATTAACTAACTAGTAATTAATTATAGTTACATTTCTATAATCAAAACTAGCTTAAAACTTTTATAAAAGAAAATTTTGACAAGGATGTTTTTAATTTTGCGTGCATTCTAAAAAAATTGGAAAGAAAAAATTCAATAATTATGAAGTAATCTTTCTTTTTATAGGGAGACTTTCTCTTGTAAATAACAATAAGAAAAAGGGGTATAGAGAACTAAAGAAAAAAAAGAGTTTCGACTGAATCTTTCAGGGTTATTAAAGTTTGCGGTCATGGTTCAGGTACATTTTCAAAGGATTTGGTATGGGAAGGAGGTTTATTTTCTCTCCAACGAACATCGTATAGCTTTCCTCTTCCATTTCAACGTCATTTGGATCTTTATCTTCATAGGCCACCCTTTTCCAAATAATTGGGGGTTGCCTTTGACGGAATGATCTTCTGAAAGCGCTAGAGTTGTTAGATTTGTCACTCGCGGATGAATCGGGAACAGTTTTACACAGCCGCCATGGTTGAAATTTTTTTCAAAAGTAGCGAGCACGGCGTCAACCAACTGGCCCATGTTGAACAGTTTGCTCGAAGATCCCGGCATGGGCCTTTATGGCATTTGGCTATTTCCTCTTTCACGTACCCAATGGTGATGCAGTTCATTTTGAAGACTAAACGATAAACGGATATTCAATGAATAAACAGAAGTAGCCACCTGTACTTAACATAAGCCAATCAGCGGTAAAAGTAACAGCGATAAGTTTGCCAGTGTAACGCGACAACAGTAAGTGTTTGAATAGATCAGGGGTTTTAAAAGGTTAGGTATGGCTAAAACCATATTACCTACGCGTTACTTTTTCACCCAAATAACATTCTCGGCCAAAGGGGTTTGGGGTAATCAAGAATGTTATTTGAGTCAAGCTTGACCCTGGTAATGTATGGCTAATAGTATTACCTATATATTACCTTTTCACCCATACGACTCTTTCCCCATTATAATAAAAACGGCAACCATCTACGTAGCTATACTATCGTACCCCATGTATAGTAACAAGAATCCATACATTTAAGAGGAATCATTCTGTAGCCTCCCGGACTCCCTTTTATAAGTCGCCAAAGATTGAGTGAGTAGCCACTCGATTCCCTTTTAAAATCTCTAAAGATTAAGTGAGTTGGCCCTCGACTCCCACTAAAAACAGGCAATGATTAAAAGAGTAGCCCCTCGACTCCCTTTATAAATCGGCTATGAATAAGTGGGTTGCCTCTCGACTCTTTTAAAATCGAAAATGATTGAGTTATTAGTCCCTCGAATCGCCAATCATTACTTATGAATTAGTGAATAGCTCCTCGATTCCCTTTAAATATTACCTATTAAGTAGGTAGCACCTCGACTCCCTATAAAAATCGCCATTGAATAAGTGAGTAGCCCCTCGACTCCCTATAAAAATCGCCATTGAATAAGTGAGTAGCCCCTCGACTCCCTATAAAAATCGCCATTGAATAAGTGAGTAGCAACTCGACTGACTTAAAAAATCGCCAATGATTTAGCGAATAGCCCCTAGACTCCCTTTTGAAATCGCCAATAGACTGCCTTTGACGCGTAAGCGTTTGAAAGAGAATTTGGCTTAGGGTTTCGTTTTCATTCTCTACTTAAGTGAGGCTAAAATTTAAAATCAATTATAGCATTTCCCAACGTATGTCAGCGAAATGCTATAATTGATCGTGACATTTCCCAACGGATGTCATTTAAAAAGTTTCTTCAAAAATATGTGGCATTGCGCATCCGCACCGCACTCTTATTTAAATCATGACCGCTTTTAAAATCATTCTTTTCAGTTTTCACTCTCCCTTTAAAAAGGCGAACGATACTTTTTCTTCAGACCGAGTGAAAATAATAGCCCATCGTTAGATGTTCACCAAACGATGTAGCGAAAAACCCTGGATAAAGAATGCGCGTGAGCTTGAAATTTTATTATCACGCTATAGGATCGGGAACTCCCTATCTCGAACGACAGCTTATTCCGTATATACTCTATTACAAGATCGGTTGTCAGCACTCGCAAACCTAGGTCTCAATGTAATTTAGCCTTGCGCGTGCTGACAAGAGGCTAAAAAACTTTTATTTTAAACGATTTTAAATCCTGAAGATCATGAAGTTTTTTGTCTCTTGACAGCACGTACATGGCTAGGTTACATCGAGACCTAGGTTTGGGCGTGCTGACAACCGATGTTGTAACATGAGTATATACAGCATAAGCTGTCGTTCGAGATAGGGAGTTGCCTATCCTATAGCGTGAAAACAAATTTCACGCTCTCAGGCATTCTTTATCCATGGAAAAACTATCGCGCTACCTTTAAGATTGCTAAATTATTACCGTAAGCTGGAAAATGAAAAGCAAAAAGCACGCGTCTTCTATTCATCGCATTCTATTCTTAATTCTGGGCACCCGACACCCTGGGAAATATACATCTTATCCCGCGTCTAATTGCCCCGCTTTCAATTTGAGAAACCTTCTCCGCACTTTCCAAGAAGGACAATCGCGTTTAAAGATACGAGATCCCACGCATTTTTATAATCCAGCTCAATCCATTCAAACAATTACCATTCAATTACTAATTTTAATTTGTTGAGAAAATTAATTAACGCGCAAGTATGGCTAATCGTAATAAAAACATCAAACTATATAATGAACCTAATGATTAGGCTAATGTAATTTGATTACTTGATCGATTAAACCATGAATAAAACCCGAAAATTCTAAATTAGACGGGGACATCTTATGATGAATAAAGTAACAATAATTATTGTCACTAGAGGGCGGGAAAAAGTGTAATATCACTGGGTCATCTTGTTAATGTTCACCAGAGTGATAAATTTATAGCTCCCGAAGAAAGATGGTGATTATTTGAAAATTAGTTGCAATGGATTATGAAATGCTGGTCATAAACACTAGTTAATGACGAGGGCACTTTATTATAATAAATGATTTGTAACTTATACAGACACACGTATCAGAAGTGAAATCCTATATTTTCACAGAATGAACGAGAAAATCCTACATTTTCATAGAATGACCTATAAAATCCTACATTTCCGCAGAATTAACAATAAAATCCTGCGTTTTCGCCGAATGACCTATAAAATCCTGCGTCTTCGCCGAATGACCTAAAATTAAATTAAATAAAATTTTGGGCCTAAATAGCATTGGCGACCATCTAAGCCGAAATACCTAGTCGCTATTTAGGCCCAATATTTAAGTTTGGCAACACTGAAAATGCGCTGTACAGTGGAGAAACTGGCACTCGTCGTGAAGCACTCCGTTGCCTACGGAATAAGTAGTTCAGTGATGCCAGGTGGGAAAAGTGGAATTTCCCTTTTTTTTGGACCAAAATTTCCCTGGTTCAGGGTTGCCAGATTCGGCGCATAGAAAATGAATGAATTATAGCATGACGAATGTTATTGGCGATGTATTCTCGTCTGCTAAGTAAGTGACCGATTGTGGTCGTTACCAACAATAGATCAATTATTTAGCACAAGACTTTTGATAATTAAATGTTTAGTATTTACTAAAAACAGTAGCAGTGCTGCCAAAAAATGTGAACTCAACTTAAATAACAAGCCAATTTGATGAACGTTGTTAAATTTTTTATGTTGAGATTCTTGGCTTTGAATAAAAAAATTCTTCCCATGGAATAGACCCAACCAACAATTAAACAAGTTGGCTTGGTCTAAGGGATAGGATCACGTGACTAACAAAGTTGACTGTAGTACCATCTGTCGTTGAGCGACGAAAATAAATCTCTTATTTTTCTGATTGGTTTAGAGTCTGACTCTTGGGATAAAACGGGTCCAGCGCATGGCAAAAATCAAGCCCATCATGTTATCCCTTTCTCACCTCAAAACCCGAGCTCGAGATCAGAGCCGTTATAAAAATTCAAAAGATTTGTTGATTGGGTCTCGTTCCCTAGTCTAAAAATTTTAGGTTTCCAGGAGTCAAAATTACCCTAGTATGGGAAATTTCCCTCAATCTGGCATCTTTGGGCCACAAGTTCAAGCTTGGCTGAAGATGGGGGGGCTTTACCTTATATATTTCGTCGCGTGATGGCGCTAGTTGCTATTCATCTATAAAGGGATCATTCATTAAAGCATGAACCTCCTATATAATGGACCAGAATCCTAATGGCGGATCCCATGTTAAAATGTTCTCACTACTAAAGTGTCCCAAAATAATAAAGAAAAAAACAGCTAGCAGACGACAAGGTCTTAGAGAAAGATGGTACAATGCAGGGTGGGAAATAAGGATTTTTTTGAAACTGGACATTGGGCAGGCGACCCCCCTGGCCTGGAATAAATAA
Source organism: Phalangium opilio (assembly GCA_019434445.1). Taxonomy (NCBI): domain Eukaryota; kingdom Metazoa; phylum Arthropoda; class Arachnida; order Opiliones; family Phalangiidae; genus Phalangium; species Phalangium opilio. The sequence continues at coordinate 63,531 of JAEQBA010002516.1, forward strand.
ACTGGTCCATAACCATTGACCAGGGAGCGTCGTCTGCTAAACTGTAGAAGTTGATAATTAAAATAGTTGAGATAATGTCTGGACTCTGGTTACCCTTGAATTTTCTTACTGGTCCCGTGGACCACTGACCCCCCGCCCCTCCGATTTAATTTATAAACTGGTCCAGGCAATATTTAAAATGGTCATTTGCCCTGTGCCACCGCCTTATTTCCCACGTTGCACGGTAGAATGTAAATAAGTAAAATGGCCGCTTAGTCTCATTTCGCCTAAGCCGTGGGACTAATGTTAATTTTCTTACATCCATTTAAAAGTTAAGTTTAATAAAGCAATTGACAATAGTTAAAATAAAGATTTGGGCCTTTGCCAATTGTGAAAGTGATTCAAGGAAATTCAAATGTAGAAACATAAGTTTTGAACCCTTCACAAAAGCACCACCACGTTTGTTTACGTTGTACTGCGCTGCGCGTAACTAGCGAAATTGGCGAGCAACTGCGCACAGACGTTGTAAGCGGGGAAATAAATAAAACTTCCCAGTTTCTAATCCTTCTAGATTGATGGTTCATGATTAAAGTAAATTTGCTTTGGTTCATTAAGGATTTTGAGAATTTAATTTTTTTATTATTAAATATGCATAATTTAATTATGCTAAAAGCTGAAATTATAAATCGAGAAGCATAGACAGCGCGACTACTAACGTCGTATAACCTTGTAGGAAAAGAACTTCTATTTTAAAGACCCCCCCAAAACGTAACCCTCATATTTCTTATTCTAGTTAATGGAGCTACGCGAGGGAAACCCTCATATTTATTTTCGAAGTTTCTACATTCTATTCGACTTAATCTAGTTAATGGAGTCACGCGGGGGAAAGGACTGAAAACCGGTAAAGAAATCTATCGATAATCTGTTGATCCCGAGACCGGGCTCACTAAACCTGTATTACCTGCACCTATGTACTGTACAAAATAATGAGCTAAGGCTCTTCCTTTACGGAAATCCATTAACAGAGTGAAACTATATTTAAGCTTCCCATAGATGGCAGGAAATTCCACTTCTTTAGTAGGAGGAGTTGGTAGTACCAAAGAGAATATACCAAGAGGAGCAGAAACTTTGTAAATGGGGACCGGCTCTGAATTTTGAGAAACAAATTCCAGTTGCTCACCAGACTTAGAAATAGCACACGTCCACTGGTCCAAAACCAGTTTATTAATTCGCTCTCGCCACTGAATATAGGGGGCGCTTCAGCTTTCCAATATGGCGGACCAAACGAGGGTTAAGAATTTGATGTCGGGTAACCAGCTACTTGATATGGACAAAAAAGGCGAAAATTCAGATTTTAATGCTGATAAATTTAAAATCACGTTGACGCAAGTATTTAGTCATGTGAATTACAGTGAAGGTGACAGGAAAAGATGCTTGATTGAAGGCGAGGAAGTATTTATATGCAAGCATATATTTTCCTGCGGAATCCAACAGAGGGACGACCATAGCGTAACTATAGTGGCGCTTTGCTTAAAAACATCAAATATTCATGGAGATGAACCCCATCAAATCACCTGCAAAATTGAAGACAATGATCGGTTTCAAGTCCAATGTACCTGCCCAGCTGGTGTAAGCGGAAAATGCAAACACTCTGTGGCGTTATTAATGCATTTGAACAAGGAAGGGGTGTCAACGCTAGAAGAGGCAAGTTCTACAGATTTAAAGCAACAGTGGGGGAAACCGAAATCAAATGCGACGCAAATGTACGAGCCTATTCCTTTTAAAAGGTTTTGCCATTATAAAAATATTGAGCCTGCTCACGAGAAGCCCAGCGTTGAAGATAAAGAACGCATTAGAAAAATTCTAGTCGCAAGTGCGCCTTCATCTGCTCTGGCGTTGCATCTAAAAGGTAGACCTCGAGCTGCTAAACCTTTAAGCCCAAAACCCATTCCTGTAGCTTCAAATGCTTGTTCCCAAACTCAAACTATGCCTTCTGTGATTTTCGTTCAGAATGAGGAAATTATGCTTTCCCATGCCCTTGAACTGAATGATGAGCTTAAAAGCATAAGCGACATTACCACGACAGAGATTGATGTCTTTAATCTACAATGGTATCGCGCAAACGTTTGCGTCACAAAAGATGAAGCCGTAGCATTATGTCATGAAACATTGAAGCAAGGAAAAGATACTGAAAATAAGAAATGGGCTTGGGAACGGCGGAAGAGACAAACAGGGTCAACTTGCTATGCATTGTTTACATATCCTGAGAAGGGTGACTGGGAGTCAAAAACAAAAAACATTTTAATTCTTTCCTATTTAAAGGCAATAAAAACACTAATTATGGAAACGAAATGGAAGAATTTGGGGTAAAACGATATAGCGAAGTATATAGCTACAAAATCATTATGTTTGGTATCGTCGTAAATCCCCTAACCCCATGGTTAGCCTACAGCCCCGATGGTGTAATATTTGAAGACGGAAAACCAGCCATTCTTTTAGAAGTCAAATGTCCAGTACAAGGAGCGAACCAGTCAATTAGGGAATTATTTGAATCAAAAAAAAATCTCATTTTTAGTCAAGGACGGAGAAAATATTATTTTAAAAAGGAAGCACAAATATTACGGGCAAGTTCAGTTAGGGATGGCTGTTCTTAATTTGAAATTCTGCCATTTTGTTGTATATGGAAAGAAACATAATGATTTTATCCTGACAGTTGTCGAAAAAGATTTGGATTTCATTCCACTCTTGTTGAAAAAACTGAAACTAGTCTATTTTAAATATTTATTGCCAAAACTCGCTAGTCCAAATGCTAGTTAGATTAGTAGAATAAAATTTAGACGATACCTTTAGTCTATTTAAGAGATCAAACATAATTATTTATTTAGAATCTTATTTCACTTAATATTGGATTTGAGAGGTTTACAATGCCAGCTGCTATAGTAGTCATAGCATTAAAGTAAGGAGTCATTTCCCATTCAAGTTTATCATTGAAAATATCAAATAGTTTGAATCGTTGAATAGCTCTTTCAACATGGACCCTTGCTTTAGCAATCTCAAGATTCCTAGCTGAATCTTGGGGAGAAAATTGTTTGTCTTTCTTTTTTCTGAGAAACGGTGGTCTGACAAGTTCAATGCCCTTAACTAAACATAAATCTTCTATGTAAAATCCTTTATCAACCATGGTTGCGTCTACATAGGGTGTTAACCTGTTAAGGACTTTTGTTTCCGTTGTTATAAATTTGTCCGAAGCTCTTCCACCAAAAGCCTCACTAAGGAGTGTTATTAATCCGGCTGGAGAAACGCAGACTAGAATCTTTAGGGTATGGGTACCTTTGTAATGTGAATATGTTAATATTCTGCATCTGAGACATTTGGGCTTTTCCACTGGAATTTCGGTACAATCGAGTACTACCACTACGTTCCGAAACTTGTCAAAACACTTTGGCATGTTTGACACTATCTCTTCTTTTTTTGGCCAAATAATGGCGCAATCTAACACATCTGCTAGGATAAACACAGTTTGGCGAAAGTATCTTCTACAAGTGGTTTCTGAAATCCTAAATAATGTTGAAATCACTCCGTAAGATAAATTTAGTTTCATTTTCATCAACACCAAGAGCACTAGTCCTGCGACCGGAATTTGGGGTTTAAATTTGACCAATATAGAAACAGAATCAACAATACCGTTAAAGGTATTAAAACTATTTACACCCGATATACGTCCTAATTCTTTATCAGTTTTAACCAAGTTCATAATGCTGAATGTTTCCATTGTGCAAGTGTTTACTTGGACGAAAGTGTCAACCATTTCTGGTCTTATCTTCGGAGAATTTGGTTCTTCTTTGGGTACCTCTTCTTCTCGGGTTATTAAATTTGGGACTTCTAAACCATTTAAGTCTTCAGGTTCGTTTGAAAGATGCGGGAAATGCAATTTATGGCTTCTAGCTTCATTGCGTCTTTTTCTATCGAGAGATCTCTTTTTCCTATCCTCCGTCATGACAGTTGCGTGCGAAGTTGTAGGAATACATTGTGATGGGCATGTACCTAACTTAAGTTTTCTCGATTTGGCTGGGAGATCTATGTTATATTAAGCAGTTAATTAATTGAACTGTCAAAAGTTCAAAACCAATTAAATCAGTTATGAGAAGGCCAAGGCTTACCAGGGAAAAAGTAGTCGCTCCTCTGAAAGTGAAGGCTACAGACTACCATGGTATTGCTTATTTCTTTACCAATCTTAAGGACGTTTTGCCATCTCTTTCTTAATTTAACATCTTTCGGAAACGTATGAAAACTTAATCCTGGAATATGCGCTTTTTTTTTCGAATTACATTGGGGAACACTGCAAAATCTTTTGGAAGACATCGTGATTCGCGACTACCGATAAACTTTAGCTGGGGGGCCCGCTGGTAGAGAACATTTTACCTCGTTTGGGTAGTTCTGAAAGCTACCGCTAGGTGGCGGGTCAATCTTTGGCGAGAGCGAATTGCTTGGACCAGTTTTTTAATTCAAAAAGTGGGGGTTACTGGTCCTCGGGACCAGTTTATTAATTGCAAATCTATAGGAGAACAAAGGCTGGGACCACTCTGGAGACCACTTTATTATTTAGGACACTAGGGGGGTCACTGGTCCCAAGGACTAGTTTAAAAATTATCCTTATTTCTAAGTCTGGTTGCTCACGTGACCGCGTCGTCTGCTTAAAAATTACCTTTAGTACCAGCCTGGGAAATAAGGATATTTTTTAAACTAGTCCTTGGGACCAGTGACCCCTCTAGTCCCCGAAATAATTAACTGGTCTCCGGACTGGTCCCAGCCTTTGTTCTCCAATAGATTTGCAATTAATAAACTGGTCCCGAGGACCAGTAACCCCCACTTTTTGAATTAAAAAACTAGTCCAAGCAATTAATAAACTGGTTTTGGACCAGAGGAAGTGTGCTATTTCCCAGCCCTTTTAGTACGTCAACGGACAAACCAGAGATCAACCCTTTGCCACCACCAAAAATAAGCAGCCGACATAATTTAACCCATAACAGGCGTCGCTGCTTAGCCAATCAACAAAAACCGGATCTAGTTACTCCGAAACCGTGACTGGGCTTTTCAAAAGCCTTGTGAAAGGCTAGACTTTCTGCTCCTCTTGGTATATTCTCTTTGGTAGTACTTGCGTGTTGGATTCCTACATTAACACAAGAAGACCAAGCGACTTAGTGTAAAATCGTCTGCTATTTTACACTCTAAGTTGCCCGGTCTCCCTGTGCAAATGGTAAGAATCTTCCTTGCGTGTAAATTATGTATAAGAGAAGAAAAACATGACTGAGGTGAATCCTGAACGAGTTTTAGGAGCCGAGACCGACGTGAGCTCGAAGTTAAATATTGAGCCCTGCTTGAGCCCGAACTTTATAAAGCGATGATCCCGAGCCGGGTCCCGTTATTTAAACTTGTAACCGATTTGCTTTAAAAGCGAAGGTATACAGAGTCAGAAATAATGAGACCAAAATTAGTTGACAAAAATTCTAATCTCGTTTATTTACCAGGTTCAGGTTAGGTTAGTAAATCATATTGAAACATAATAAATAAGTTTATGGGTTAGTTAGATTTTTAATAATTATGATGATGGCTATATACAATGTAGTACTAAATCGGGGAAGCGCCAGTAGGGGATGTCCGTTAAATTAATATTACACTTACAGTAATTATAAGAGCCATGTGAACGGTGTCTGTTGGTCTTGTTTAAACGGTAGGCGGCTGGACTGAGAAGCGCGCGGGATTCACTAAATTGCAAAACCGTTAGAGGGTCGGAAACGCGACCGTCGATTGCTGCCGGTGATAGATGTTTAATCACTCGGGTGTAAAATAGGAGATCCCACCGACTAACTTTCTAACCGAAGTACCACGGATGAACTAACCAAAATAACTAACCCCTGCTCCCATGGCTGTTCAGGCTATATATACTTTTCCCTTATCTATAGTTAGGCCTATCTAGACTAGGGGGCGCTCAAGTAGTGCAATAGTGCTCCCCACTAGCTAGAGACTCTATCTTATTAGGATGGATATAGGCTTAGGGTTAAGTTGCATATACTATGGTGCCTGAATTGGTAAGTCTATATGTTTTGATGTTGTTTGTGTAGGCCCAAATGTAGCGTTCCGCTACACCCCCCCACACATTAAAGAAGGACATCCCATCCTACTGGCGCTCTTCAACTTAATATGGGTGATAAAAATGTCTTCCTGAAGGAAGATAGACTGTTTTTCTGTCGATCCTCCTCCTGTACGGGCAGTCCCGTACGTGGTGCGGACACCCACAGCGATAACATACCAACCCACCCGCGGTAGTGCGGGGGGTCAAATGAGCGGTTAAGTTCATGGGCATTGCCGGGGTAGGCAATAAGGCCTGACCTTGGCCCGAAGGAGGAGGAGGCGTCGGTAGCAAGGCAACAGTAGATGTTGATTGAGATGGAGGAACTGGTGGCGCCAACTGTCGCAGGAGTGCCCCCCGGGAAATACCCCTAAGAGGCACTCCGACAAGGGTTGGCCCACCACCAGAACGGTGGCGCTGGTAGGCCTCACCCACGGAGATTCCTCTTCCCGCCAACGAACGACGGCTGGTCATCAGTGGCAGACGCTGTGGGCTCTCCTGCCTAGCCGGAGAGGGTTCTCGTCTGGTAGGTGGTACTACGGGAGCAGGGACCCCAGTTAAGTCATCGTTGGCGATGGGAAGAGGTAACGGTGGTGATATCGATTGGTTTCTAGGATGACGGTTTGATGAGATGAAAAGCGACGTTGTCCCACCCGGACGGCCTCAATTCCGGGCGACGGGAAGGCGGTAACCGCGACGTCTCGAGTTGAAACTTCCGGGCGCGCCACAACTGTAAGGATTTCTGTAGCGACGGAAACGGGTCCGTCTTCTATTTCTTCATCATCCTGGAGATGCAGTACGTCCTAGAAACGGATAAAACTTAGAATAGAGAGCGCAATCTACCGAGCCATCCTGGTTATTTCCCAGGGCGGAGCGTAGATCACTCGTTTCGAATAGTCGAAATCCTCAACGGCTAGGTGAGGGTTCGGGTGGAGACGCAAATACTTCGCCACGTCGTTTCGTGATCGTAGCTTGATCTGGTGAGGCTGAGGGGCGTAGTAATACGTATCACGCTCCGGGCCACCAGGCTGAACTATCCGCCGCTGCACTACTTCGCGGATGAAACCATGCCGAAATGGTCGTATGGTTCGAGCGGTAAGAAGAGGATATTGGAGAAGAAGCTGAGAAGGAGACGCTGCGACAGGTGCCGAGACGTCTTCCTCAGGTGCAGGATCTTCATTACCAATATCCAAGACAGTAGCTTCCGATACGTCAGAAACGCTACCCACTCGAGCCAACTTGGGAGACAAAACTTCCCATACCGGTGAAGTAGTCGGAGAAGAAGTGGCAGGACGTTTTCGTTTCAGCCTGAGGGGCGTAATCCGGGCAGATCCTCCCAGATCCGGTGGTGGAACATACTGGGGTGCCGAACTCGGACCAGGCTGTGGTGAAACAGGACCGTGATCGTCGTAAGGACCAGTATGAGCCGTAACACGAGGACGAAGCTGTGCGGAGGGCGTCTTCGCTGGAGCAGTTGGACGGGGAGGGCTAGGACTGGCACAGGCCAAGTCTCTTAGAGTGTAGCATCGTGGACTGGTACGAGGCGACTCTTGTGGAAGTGTGGGCTCTTCAGGAACGCCTTCTGACTCAGGTTCTGAGTCAGTCGGGTGCAATGCTCCTGAAGGCGGATCTTCCTGGTCGGGTTCTTGTGTAGATGACGGCAAGAACTGATCGGTTGTTCTATACAGCTTAAGATGAGCTATATTTTCCAACGATCGTTTACCAGTAGCTACTTCCTCCAGCACGTAGCGTAATTCATCCAACCGCTCGATGACGCGATATGGTCCATCCCATTTGGGAGCTAACTTAGCTGAGAAATAAGAAGCACCATGGGACAGGGGGTGTGTGGTTTTCCATACAAACATGCCTACATCTAAGTCCCAATCTTCCCTACGCTGATTATAGTAGTGTCGTTGCTTAGCTTGCATACGATCTATATGAGTCCTAACGGCTTGAACATCGGCCTGTAACTGGGTAACTCTAGTCTCTAAATGCTCTCCAACCTGGGTTAAATCAGGAGGATGGAAAGGCTCCAAAGCTATTTCCCAGGGTAAGCGAGCTTCTCTCCCATGATTTAGATAGAACGGAGTGCGTCCTGTCGTTTCATGAGGTGTGGTGTTAAGAGAGAACTCTAAGAGATCAAGATTTCGATCCCAATTACGGTGTTCGTTGCCTACATAAATACCTAGCATAATGCCTATGGATTTATTGACTCTTTCTGTAGCGTTTGTTTGAGGGTGATAGGGGGTAGTGTAGGTGCAAGTTATGTTGAAGAGCGAGCACGTATCTTTCCAAACCGGGACACAAACTGCGTCCCATTGTCAGAAAGTATCGCCTTAGGGGCTCCCCAACGCAGTATGAGACTTTTGAGAGTCTTACTGATGTTAGCAAAATGATTTGTGGAAGGATAACAGCTTGCGGTAGCCACAGGCTGTTGTCCTAACACTGCGTGGTACTTGTTATAGGCCTAGTATAGCAGTCACATGAGAACTTGGTACATTAACATTGGCATGCGTATTAATGGTAAGCCTCGGTCGTGAAGGCGCAACGGAAAAGGGGTTGACACCTGTCTGTGTGGTACTAAACTAATTCGTGGTACACTGGGATTAATATTAACAATGGATAACCAGTTTGACTTACGGAAATGGGCGGATTACTCATAGCTGAAGTTTGAGAAGTCGTAACGGGAATTATAGGGTCAGAGAGACGCAACTGATTGAAACACGCGGCGAGATCACGTTCACTTTGTGCAGGGCTTTGTGTTACCAAAGCGCGTCTCGCGGCGAGACGTTGAAGATCACGTGATCGCGTCCTAGCGTCTCTCGGATTGGTTAACCTATTAGGGCGACTAGCACCCGCAGCCAACACGGGGGAAACGTCCGATTCACTGTCGGAATCCGGGGCTGCATTCTTCCTACTACGCCACATTGTCAAAACACGTTCAAACTGGTTTATCGGAGGGGAAGAACCGCACTAACCGATAAGCCTAAATATGGATCTAAGCCTAGGCTATCCAATTATAGTAAAGTTTAATTTAAATTTTAATCTAACCTAACACACGAAATTTTCGGTGTCCTGGCAAGCTCGCCAATTATTTCTCCCCTGTAACCGATTTGCTTTAAAAGCGAAGGTATACAGAGTCAGAAATAATGAGACCAAAATTAGTTGACAAAAATTCTAATCTCGTTTATTTACCAGGTTCAGGTTAGGTTAGTAAATCATATTGAAACATAATAAATAAGTTTATGGGTTAGTTAGATTTTTAATAATTATGATGATGGCTATATACAATGTAGTACTAAATCGGGGAAGCGCCAGTAGGGGATGTCCGTTAAATTAATATTACACTTACAGTAATTATAAGAGCCATGTGAACGGTGTCTGTTGGTCTTGTTTAAACGGTAGGCGGCTGGACTGAGAAGCGCGCGGGATTCACTAAATTGCAAAACCGTTAGAGGGTCGGAAACGCGACCGTCGATTGCTGCCGGTGATAGATGTTTAATCACTCGGGTGTAAAATAGGAGATCCCACCGACTAACTTTCTAACCGAAGTACCACGGATGAACTAACCAAAATAACTAACCCCTGCTCCCATGGCTGTTCAGGCTATATATACTTTTCCCTTATCTATAGTTAGGCCTATCTAGACTAGGGGGCGCTCAAGTAGTGCAATAGTGCTCCCCACTAGCTAGAGACTCTATCTTATTAGGATGGATATAGGCTTAGGGTTAAGTTGCATATACTATGGTGCCTGAATTGGTAAGTCTATATGTTTTGATGTTGTTTGTGTAGGCCCAAATGTAGCGTTCCGCTACACCCCCCCACACATTAAAGAAGGACATCCCATCCTACTGGCGCTCTTCAACTTAATATGGGTGATAAAAATGTCTTCCTGAAGGAAGATAGACTGTTTTTCTGTCGATCCTCCTCCTGTACGGGCAGTCCCGTACGTGGTGCGGACACCCACAGCGATAACATACCAACCCACCCGCGGTAGTGCGGGGGGTCAAATGAGCGGTTAAGTTCATGGGCATTGCCGGGGTAGGCAATAAGGCCTGACCTTGGCCCGAAGGAGGAGGAGGCGTCGGTAGCAAGGCAACAGTAGATGTTGATTGAGATGGAGGAACTGGTGGCGCCAACTGTCGCAGGAGTGCCCCCCGGGAAATACCCCTAAGAGGCACTCCGACAAGGGTTGGCCCACCACCAGAACGGTGGCGCTGGTAGGCCTCACCCACGGAGATTCCTCTTCCCGCCAACGAACGACGGCTGGTCATCAGTGGCAGACGCTGTGGGCTCTCCTGCCTAGCCGGAGAGGGTTCTCGTCTGGTAGGTGGTACTACGGGAGCAGGGACCCCAGTCAAGTCATCGTTGGCGATGGGAAGAGGTAACGGTGGTGATATCGATTGGTTTCTAGGATGACGGTTTGATGAAAAGCGACGTTGTCCCACCCGGACGGCCTCAATTCCGGGCGACGGGAAGGCGGTAACCGCGACGTCTCGAGTTGAAACTTCCGGGCGCGCCACAACTGTAAGGATTTCTGTAGCGACGGAAACGGGTCCGTCTTCTATTTCGTCATCATCCTGGAGATGCAGTACGTCCTAGAAACGGATAAAACTTAGAATAGAGAGCGCAATCTACCGAGCCATCCTGGTTATTTCCCAGGGCGGAGCGTAGATCACTCGTTTCGAATAGTCGAAATCCTCAACGGCTAGGTGAGGGTTCGGGTGGAGACGCAAATACTTCGCCACGTCGTTTCGTGATCGTAGCTTGATCTGGTGAGGCTGAGGGGCGTAGTAATACGTATCACGCTCCGGGCCACCAGGCTGAACTATCCGCCGCTGCACTACTTCGCGGATGAAACCATGCCGAAATGGTCGTATGGTTCGAGCGGTAAGAAGAGGATATTGGAGAAGAAGCTGAGAAGGAGACGCTGCGACAGGTGCCGAGACGTCTTCCTCAGGTGCAGGATCTTCATTACCAATATCCAAGACAGTAGCTTCCGATACGTCAGAAACGCTACCCACTCGAGCCAACTTGGGAGACAAAACTTCCCATACCGGTGAAGTAGTCGGAGAAGAAGTGGCAGGACGTTTTCGTTTCAGCCTGAGGGGCGTAATCCGGGCAGATCCTCCCAGATCCGGTGGTGGAACATACTGGGGTGCCGAACTCGGACCAGGCTGTGGTGAAACAGGACCGTGATCGTCGTAAGGACCAGTATGAGCCGTAACACGAGGACGAAGCTGTGCGGAGGGCGTCTTCGCTGGAGCAGTTGGACGGGGAGGGCTAGGACTGGCACAGGCCAAGTCTCTTAGAGTGTAGCATCGTGGACTGGTACGAGGCGACTCTTGTGGAAGTGTGGGCTCTTCAGGAACGCCTTCTGACTCAGGTTCTGAGTCAGTCGGGTGCAATGCTCCTGAAGGCGGATCTTCCTGGTCGGGTTCTTGTGTAGATGACGGCAAGAACTGATCGGTTGTTCTATACAGCTTAAGATGAGCTATATTTTCCAACGATCGTTTACCAGTAGCTACTTCCTCCAGCACGTAGCGTAATTCATCCAACCGCTCGATGACGCGATATGGTCCATCCCATTTGGGAGCTAACTTAGCTGAGAAATAAGAAGCACCATGGGACAGGGGGTGTGTGGTTTTCCATACAAACATGCCTACATCTAAGTCCCAATCTTCCCTACGCTGATTATAGTAGTGTCGTTGCTTAGCTTGCATACGATCTATATGAGTCCTAACGGCTTGAACATCGGCCTGTAACTGGGTAACTCTAGTCTCTAAATGCTCTCCAACCTGGGTTAAATCAGGAGGATGGAAAGGCTCCAAAGCTATTTCCCAGGGTAAGCGAGCTTCTCTCCCATGATTTAGATAGAACGGAGTGCGTCCTGTCGTTTCATGAGGTGTGGTGTTAAGAGAGAACTCTAAGAGATCAAGATTTCGATCCCAATTACGGTGTTCGTTGCCTACATAAATACCTAGCATAATGCCTATGGATTTATTGACTCTTTCTGTAGCGTTTGTTTGAGGGTGATAGGGGGTAGTGTAGGTGCAAGTTATGTTGAAGAGCGAGCACGTATCTTTCCAAACCCGGGACACAAACTGCGTCCCATTGTCAGAAAGTATCGCCTTAGGGGCTCCCCAACGCAGTATGAGACTTTTGAGAGTCTTACTGACTGTCTCAGCTGTAATGTTCTTTAAAGGTATTAGACGCACAAAGCGTGTATAATAATCGACATACACTAAAATATAGCGATTATGCGTAGGACTTAGTGGTAAGGGACCCATGATATCTACGCCTACTAAATCCCAAGGTTGTTCAACAACGGTGGAATGCATTAAACCGGGTGTTTTTCGGTTACGTCCCTTATATTGCTGACACATTAAACACGTGGCAACAAATAAGGAGACGTCCTTACGTAGTGTAGGCCAATAATATCTGAATCTAACACGTTCATAAGTGCTATCTCTACCTCTATGTCCCGCAGTCATATGCGTATGGAATAAATGTAACGCTTGTGGTCTCAAGCTAGTAGGCAGGTATATCTTACGTGGCATGTTACCATACTGTCTCCTATAGACTAAACCATCAATGACTTCGAATAGGGGATTGATCCTATCGTTAGTCTCTAAGTCTGTCTTTAAAGTTTGAATAGGGGGATCCACTGCCTGTTCACGCGCAATATCCGCTAAATTAAAGGTATCCATAACAGGAGGCAATGGAGGAGGAATAGCGTTCTGATTAGGTCTAGGCCTAAGTATTGCTCCTAACACATAGCCTTCGGGAGGAATATCTCTAGATAACGCGTCCGCGACCACGTTTTCTACTCCCTTACGATATTCTACCTTAAATTTATAAGTCTGCAGATACATGATCCAACGCAATATGCGATATGAAGGGTCAGTGCGTGTGTACAGCCATTGTAGAGCTTTATGATCAGTGATCACTGTGAAGTCCTTCCCGTCTAAGAAATGCTTGAATCGATTAATAGCCCAAAATATAGCTAAGCATTCTTTCTCGTATGTGGAATAATTCTTTTCCGCTGCATTAAGCAGGGTAGAAGCGTAAGCTATAGGGTATTCTACCTTTCCCTCTTTTTGACTAAGCATAGCGCCCAAACCAATATTGCTAGCATCTGTGGTTAGGTACGTATGTTTACTGGGATCATAATGGTAAACAGGATGCTCATTTGCATGTACTATAGCTGCTTTTAATTTTAAGAAGGCTTCTTCACATTGCTCACTCCAGACCCATTGGATGTTCTTACGCTTAAGACGGTATAAAGGAGCTACTATCTCCGCATAATGGGGTACAAACCTACTATGCCATCCCGTAAAGCCTAAGAAACGCGACAGAGACTCAACATCTGTTGGTCTAGGAAACTGTTTAATAGCTATGGTTTTAGCCGGGTTTATATGTATACCTGTGCTGTCTATAACATGACCTAAAATTAATGTAGACGGCTTAGCAAAGTGACACTTCGTTAAATTGAGGGTAAGACCAGCCTTAGTTAATTGTCTAAACACATATTCTAAAGCATTAAGGTGCTCCTTCCAAGTACGGGAAGTAATGATAAGATCATCTAAATAGACAAAAATAGTAAATTTAGATTTATCTCTAAACACCTCATCCATAAGTTTTTGGAAAGTGGTGGGTGCATTGCACAAGCCGAAGGGCATTACCACAAACTCGTACTTTCCAAAAGGGGAAGCAAAGGCTGTCTTACAAATACTATCAGGATCCATAAGAACCTGAAAGTACCCGCTCATTAAGTCTAACGAAGTTATGTACTTAGGCTTATTTAGGCCTAACAAAATGTCTTCTACCTTAGGAAGAGGATAGGGATCAGGTTTAGTAACCTTATTAAGAGGTCTGTAATCAATACAGAATCTCCATCCACCTTCCTTTTTAGGTACTAGGCAAATTCCGGAGGACCAGGGGCTTCTGGAAGGACGTATTTGTCCTGCCTTTAACATTTTGTCTATATGTTCCTTAGTGATTGCTCTTTTTGCTTCTGTGCATCTATAGGCAAGTGTACTTATAGGCTTACTGTCTCCTGTATCTATAGTATGTGTAGTCATGTGAGTTCTACCAGGCTTAGCTGTAGTTACCGCAGGAAACTTCAACAATAATTGTTTTAGTTCCTGGATTTGTATTGGTGTCATAGTACTTTCCGCTACTGCAGGACTAATGTCTTGCTGTTCACTAGCCGATTCAATGGTACCAATTGAGATCGGTGGGGCTGGTAACAATGAATAGTGTTTACCTAACAAAGTTACAGTTACGCTAGGGAAGTCTATGATAGCTAAGTTTCTCATCAGGAAATCCGCGCCTAAAATGATCTCACAGAATAGATCAGGGACAATGTGGAAATAGTGTGTGAATAAAGTCCCACAAATGGTGAATTCTAATTCTACACTACCACTAGTAAAGAAGTACTGCCCGTTTGGCAAAAAGATGCAATCTTCGGTGTTTTGTGTATATGTATCAGGGTCTGTGTCGTGCAGGTCCATAAGGATGTCTGAGTATGCCTTAGTGGATATGAAACTAGTATCAGAACCCTGGTCTACTCTAGCTAGTATAAGTCTAGTATGGGGAAATTTTAACGGCAAGGCAAATGATAAATTAGTATGAGGGTTAACACTAGAAGAAGCTAAGATATAAGAATTAGGAGGGATTTTAAAACCGCAAGAAGGGGACCCTCTACTATCCTCCTTGCTATCTAGTTTCCCTTTTTCTTCTTACTAGGTTTTGGTGCCTTGGTTTTGGGAGGGGAAGATGGTTTTTCCCTCTTAGACTGCTGACAATTAGGTCGAATGTGTCCCGCTTTCCCACATTTGTGACATACTAATCTAGAGTTACTAGACGTAGATTGGGTATTCTGACTTATGGTAGACATACTATGTGAACTATCACTTTTGGACAAACTAGCTTGTACTTTAGCCTGACGAGCCCTGTTTCGTGATTCTACAGTCTGCGCATGTAAGCTTAACTCAGAAATGGTGTTGTAATTTCTTTGTAAGTACACGCTAATGTCAGGATCTAAGTTTTCCTCCAATAAGGGAAGCAATTCTAACTCCCCTAAAGGATTACGTAAGGCAAAATTCATATTTTGCACTCGTTCAATAAATTGAACGACACTTTCGTCCTGACCTTGTTTGCTAGTAATTAATTCTGTCCTCATAAACCTTTGTTTATCGTCAGACATGAAATAAGCCTGAAATCTTAACTTGAAATTAAGTAATGATATTTCCTCCTCCATCTTCTCCTGCCGATACCATACACGTGCTCCATCTACCATTAAAGTAGGCATTAATCGTAAAAGATCAATGTCGTTTAACGAATGTAGCAATTGAAAACCATCCAATTGATATAGGAAATTGGCAGCTTCTGCACTATCACCGTTAAATCTAAAATCTGGTTTTACAACCCTAGCACCTTGTGACATAGTGGAAGCTGCTGTAGCATTTAAATTATTAGTGGAATTAGAAGCTACATACGTATATACTAAATCCGTTAATTCGGTAAGTCTAGCACTTAACCTGGCATACGATGGATCTGGTGCCGGAACAGAAAAAAATGGATTAACAGGGGTTGAATTTAAAGGTCCATAGGAAAACCCTGAACCCTGACCCGCTACTGGTAATGTTCCAGAAGGAACAAAGTGTGCAGGACCAGAAGATGTAGGTTGGCCTAACACTGAGGAAATGTTCGAAATGGGTGATATGTTAGCAAAAGGATTTGTGGAAGGATAACAGCTTGCGGTAGCCACAGGCTGTTGTCCTAACACTGACGTGGTACTTGTTATAGGCCTAGTATTAGCAGTCACATGAGAACTTGGTACATTAACATTGGCATGCGTATTAATGGTAAGCCTCGGTCGTGAAGGCGCAACGGAAAAGGGGTTGACACCTGTCTGTGTGGTACTAAACCTAATTCGTGGTACACTGGGATTAATATTAACAAATGGATAACCAGTTTGACTTACGGAAATGGGCGGATTACTCATAGCTGAAGTTTGAGAAGTCGTAACGGGAATTATAGGGTCAGAGAGACGCAACTGATTGAAACACGCGGCGAGATCACGTTCACTTTGTGCAGGGCTTTGTGTTACCAAAGCGCGTCTCGCGGCGAGACGTTGAAGATCACGTGATCGCGTCCTAGCGTCTCTCGGATTGGTTAACCTATTAGGGCGACTAGCACCCGCAGCCAACACGGGGGAAACGTCCGATTCACTGTCGGAATCCGGGGCTGCATTCTTCCTACTACGCCACATTGTCAAAACACGTTCAAACTGGTTTATCGGAGGGGAAAGAACCGCACTAACCGATAAGCCTAAATATGGATCTAAGCCTAGGCTATCCAATTATAGTAAAGTTTAATTTAAATTTTAATCTAACCTAACACACGAAATTTTCGGTGTCCTGGCAAGCTCGCCAATTATTTCTCCCCTGTAACCGATTTGCTTTAAAAGCGAAGGTATACAGAGTCAGAAATAATGAGACCAAAATTAGTTGACAAAAATTCTAATCTCGTTTATTTACCAGGTTCAGGTTAGGTTAGTAAATCATATTGAAACATAATAAATAAGTTTATGGGTTAGTTAGATTTTTAATAATTATGATGATGGCTATATACAATGTAGTACTAAATCGGGGAAGCGCCAGTAGGGGATGTCCGTTAAATTAATATTACACTTACAGTAATTATAAGAGCCATGTGAACGGTGTCTGTTGGTCTTGTTTAAACGGTAGGCGGCTGGACTGAGAAGCGCGCGGGATTCACTAAATTGCAAAACCGTTAGAGGGTCGGAAACGCGACCGTCGATTGCTGCCGGTGATAGATGTTTAATCACTCGGGTGTAAAATAGGAGATCCCACCGACTAACTTTCTAACCGAAGTACCACGGATGAACTAACCAAAATAACTAACCCCTGCTCCCATGGCTGTTCAGGCTATATATACTTTTCCCTTATCTATAGTTAGGCCTATCTAGACTAGGGGGCGCTCAAGTAGTGCAATAGTGCTCCCCACTAGCTAGAGACTCTATCTTATTAGGATGGATATAGGCTTAGGGTTAAGTTGCATATACTATGGTGCCTGAATTGGTAAGTCTATATGTTTTGATGTTGTTTGTGTAGGCCCAAATGTAGCGTTCCGCTACAAACTATTAATTTGAGTCCGAGCTGAGCTCAAACTTATTATAACGATGAGCCCGAGCCGAGTCCTGTTATTAAACTATTAATTTGAGTCCGAGCTGAGCTCAAACTTATTATAACGATGAGCTCCAGCCTGAGCTGAGACCCGTTATTTAAATAATCAAATTTGAGCTGAGTTTAGATTCTTTAGAAAGTGAAAATTCGTGAGCCAGCCCGAGCCGGACTACTTTTATATTCAAGAGGTGGGGGTTACTGGTCCTTGGGAAAACTTTATCAATTGCAATCTATAGAACCAGAACCAAAGCAGGGACCAGTTATAATTTCGAACACTAGAGGGGGGGAGGGGGGTCACTGGTCCCAAGGGCTAGTTTCAAAATACTCTAACATCCCGACTGCCAGTACAAACCCGTAGGCAACGAGCACGGGAAACTTTAGGAGAATAAAAAGGCCTTAACACTCTCAAAAATTTGACCAATTACGTCTGAATCGGGCCAAAATATCTTTCCAGGCCCAAATTGCGGCTCTGTCAATGAACGGAGGTTAATTTTGTATGGAAACCAGCTCCAATATAAAAAACGGATCAATGTAATTA
>JAEQBA010002516.1:82972-201579 GCA_019434445.1 Phalangium opilio
AAGATTTTGCAGGTGTAAAATTATAAAATACGTTTTTCCGCTCTTAGCTCGTATAAAATGGAGTAATGGCATCTCCGAGGTTTGACTTATTATGCCCTATAGGGGGTTAACATAGAGTGCCACTACTCTAAGCTCATCCTTTAATTAGTTTCGAAAGTTACCGATAGATGGCGTTTTAAACTGCTACCCCCAGAAAATAGCGGCTGTCTGCTCGTTGCCCCTTCCGCGTTTTTTCGTTAAGCCTAAGCCAGCGAAGTGGATCTAGACCCTTTATAGTTTTACTATATCTATGGTTAATACCTATATGTATTCTCGCGCCAAAAGTTTTTAAGCCCTGGACATAAGCGCGTATTTCTATGAGGAAACATTTGCTAAGCCTAAAATTCAAACTTTTTCAAATTAGGCTTAACAAACTAAATATGTTTTCGCGCCAAAGTTAAGAAAGATAATTAGCTTACCCGATCTTCATTGGATTCCATGTGGTTCCTTGAACCATTTTGAGTGACATTGGAGTGAACATGATGGTTGCTCAATCTCGAATGACCTCTACGGTATCTAAGGTCGTGATCTGGGTGATCCGGGGTCACATGATTGTCTCTTTGGTGGTGTAGGAATACCGGATTGTTTGACGCGGATGTCGGGAAATTTCGGTTTCCGTGTAAAAGGGCTTCCAAACTTTCGATGTAATCAATGGCATTGCGCAGTATTTCAACTTTAGGGAGTCTTTGGTTAGGGTTTGCGCATGTTCGCCGTTTTAACGTTTCAAAGGCTTCATTTACCTATAAAGAAAGAACATTTTAAGTCAACTTTAAACACAAACACGTGACTATATACACGAGCAAGGAAATTAACATGGGAAATATATGGAGCACAAGATTCCTAGTAGCTGTATTCCTAGCTATGATCCTTTTTAGTAGGTAGGAGAAATTGAGTTGATTATTTACCTTACGAAGTCGCCTCCTTTCACGTAAAGTTGCTGCTTTACGGCGGTCAACGGTGACCGTTTTGCGTTTGCAGGCTTTGCAAGCCCATAATAGGCATCTTCTCGGTGATCTTTGACCTTCGTCAGTATTATGGGATGTCACGTGATTATCCATACTGGCTTGGCAAGTACCGCCGTAAGTAGCCGGGGCGAAAACGTGTTCGGAGGTGCTTTCATCACTGTCCAATTCGCTCTCATCTTGATGACTCGATTCCTTGACCATATGGTCACCTAATACGATATAAAATTCATAGGAAATCAACTTAGATAATTTATGGGAAATTAATTTAGATAATTTATGGAAATTAATTTAGATAATGCATGGTAAATAACTTAGATAATTTACGGTAAATTAACTTAGATAATTTATGGTAAATTAACTTAGATAATTCATGGGAAATTGGCTATATAATTCATGGAAAGATGGCAAAACGGCTTAGATAACTCACGGAAAAAATGGCAAAAGGGCTTAGATAATTCACGGAAAAATTGCAAAAGGGTTTAGATAATTCACGGAAAAATTGCAAAAGGGTTTAGATAATTCACGGAAAAATTGCAAAAGGGTTTAGATAATTCACGGAAAAATTGCAAAAGGGTTTAGATAATTCACGGAAAAATTGCAAAAGGGTTTAGATAATTCACGGAAAAATGGCAAAATGGCTTAGATAATTCACGGGAAATTAACTTAGATAGTTCACTTGAAAAGGGATTAGATAATTCACGGGAAATTATCTGAGAAGTAACAATAGATATCATAAATAAATAAATTAGAAACTTACCTCCGTTTCTGAATTTTCTCGAACCAGTTTCGAAATTATTATTATTCGTTTCAATTCGATTATGTTCGATTAATTTAGGCTTAGCCCCGTCTTGACACGATGACGTCACTGGATGATGATTAGTCGCCGAATTATAGCTTTCATAGTCATGAACACCATTAGGGTTAACTTTACACTCTTTCAAACTATCTAACGCTCCTTGAGGTCGCGACGAAGATGACCTCAATTCGTAAAGGTCAATGTCCATTTCTATTTTGGCGGCCGACGAATCGCTTGACCACGCTGATTCGGGTGAGCTACAGAACACGGCACTGTCCGGCGATTGACGACACGTTGGTACTTGTTGAACCATTTGCGATGGCCTTGTCATTTGATTGACCACCGAGTGACCACGGTGATAGGGTAAATCCATTTGTACGGATGGTGGTGGGATATTTCCGCCGTAGTTGACGTAGGCATTTGCCGCTACGTTCTGTTGGATGTTAGGGCAGTATTCATTACCGATGGTATCTCGAGGTGTCTTGCACGACGTGTTTAAGTCGGTGTAACGACAGCTTTTCATTTTAGGTTTTTTAATTAAAAGGACAGTGAACGTATTGCTGTAATTAAAATAGATTTATTGTAATTATATGTTAATTATGCAGGGATTTAAAGTGTTTATAACCAGGAATTTTCTTGCCAAATACAGGGTGGACATTGGGTAATTATAGTTTGCCTAAGTACAATCATGCTGTGGGATGCATCCAGGGATGGTAAGTTCTATGGGAAATCAATCAATCAATCTAGAGTCCGAAAACTTATGTAACATCTATACTTCTATGACCACACCGATTTTGTTTGACCCCCCCCCATAAGGGACATGTACTGACATAAGTTATGATAAACTCTAGCTTAACAATAATGACAAGTAGCTTTTGAACATTCTAAAAACATGTTTAGGAAAACCTACAGTTAAGAAACCATGCTCTGAAAATTATTTCAAATCTTACCTGCAGATGCTAGAAAAAAATCCACCAGTTTAATCAAACTCTCAATCTCAAACACATTTCACTTAATAAAACTAACTGAAATCAAATTTCAATTAACCCAGCCAGCGTGTTATAATACAACATTACATGTCACACAGACAGCGACAGTCCCGTTTCAAGTCCTGCTGTATAATCCTAATCCTACCCATACTCTACTCTACTGAAGAGAAAGAGTCAGACGTATCTCTCAACAGGGACCATTACCATACCGTGGTGGGCCAAGACTAAAAGACTGCCAAAAATGTTAGGGGTTTCCAATGTTTAGGACCCTCCTCTTTTGACTCTATTTCGGTTACATATCCGTGTCTCTTTCACAGAGTAAAAAGATTTACAATCCCCCTAATTTTTCCTTAGCCAATTTGTTAGCTTCGGGATCTTGACTCCGCCCATCGCATTAGCTAAGCCTAAGACACGCTTTTTACTTTTTACTTTATACTTTCTTTTAGTTTTAAATGAAGTAGCTAATTTATAATAGGTTGAAGTTTGTTAAGGATTTCTTTTAATTTGTTATTTATTATTTGCTGAGGTTTACGGTTTTTTTTTTGTGTGTTGGCAAGGCTTAGTGATTTGAAAGTTAGGCTTAAGGTAATTATTGAATTGAATCCTTTTTGTTAATTACTGATTAAGTAACGTAGTAACTATAAGTAGGATTTGCTAAGGTTTAAGGGTTTTTTTTATGGTGGCAAGGCTTAGTGATTTGAATTTTAGGCTTAAAGGTTTATTTTAATTTGCAGTTTTCTGTTGGCAAGGCAAGGCTTAGTGATTTTAACGTTAGGCTTAAGAATCTGTTTTAATTTACTCATTATTTGCTAGTTTGTGTTCGCAAGGCTTAGGTATTTGAATGTTAGGCTTAAGGATCTATTTTTATTGGTTATCTATTTATTTGTTCCTGTTTTCTGTTGGCAAGGCTTAGTAATTTGAATGTTAGGCTTAAGGTTTATGTAATTGCTGCGTTAATAACATACCAACAACAATAAATACAGGTTTGTAAATAATACTGATTATTTTTTATTAATATTACAAGATTAAAACAACTTACGACGGTTGGGGGATTATTACATTATTAAATTTAAACATTAATTATCTTGGTTTAAAACTTAAAAAGACCGTTACAAAATATACAACGGGTATAATCCAAGTTTATCCGAAGATTTGACGTATCCATTTTGTTGTTTTTCCACCGCGCAAGCGCATGATGTATCCACTGCTACCCAATGGGGTTGCCAAGGCCCGTTTTTGGTTCGACCATAAACTTGAAGCCATGATTTTTTGGGACGACAAACTGAATATATCGTATCTATGAAGAGAATTTGGGTTAGATTATGATTAAAATAGAGAAATTTAGGCCTAACTGGTTAGAAGTAGTCCTAGTGATTGAATTAATTAAATTAGGCTTAGTAGCTAAGCCTAATGGTTCAAATTAGTCTTAGCGTTTTCAAGAATAAAGTAGAAACGTGATAGGCCAAAAAAAGTTTGAAGTTTAGGGCCCGGTTAGCTAAGGAAAAATTAGACCAAACAAATTAGGCTTAACTCACCACTGACACCAAGACATTTCCTTCCCCCATGTCGACACCTCGTGACGTAAACCCAAGTATCAGGAGCCACTTCAACTAATTCTAATTGGTCGTTAACGGCTGAGGTTAATTTTTCAAAATCATGCGCTGATGCGCATGCGTCAACGAGGCTAAGTTCATTCTGTAACTAAACCCCGTAAAAGATTTATAGCCTAACCAACAAGACCAACAAATACACCAAATAGCACTTTACCTCCTCAAAATCATCCAGTTTTCTTAAATCCCTTTGTTCTCGACCCAGTATCGAGGTAACTACAAAGAAAATACACCATAAATCCTTATTCAGCGATACACTTAAGTGTCTGTCTAAGCCTTGGCTTTTACTCTTTTATACAAAAGCAAAACTAGCCCCATCTATCTTACGTAATCAGACCAAGAAACTAAGAAAGAATCACCTCAGTTTCAAGTTAAATTGACTCTGTCATTGTGGAAATAGATTTGTAAGTCTATTTTGAGGTGCAACTTAAGGTTTGTGTTCTAAAAATAGCTAGCCCCAAAAAAATAGCAAAGTGATTTTATTTTTGGCATCTTTAATGTTCCGAAAGGGTGTTTTAAAACACTATTCTTTGAGTTCGATTGAATGACTTTTTTCAAAGCAATTAGTGATAATGGAATTTAGGTTTCTTTGATTTTCTACTGTATATTTCTATTTTAAATTGCAGTTTTGGTTAGTAACTTTTTTCTATGAGAAATTTACGTTTTTGTTGTGGTCTTAGGTGCATTTTAAGGGTGTATCTTTATTATAATAGCTTATCCGCTTCTAAATACTAATTTCCTGAATATGCTAATTCGTTACTTTAATCGGTCTTTGCGAAAAGGTCATCTTGTAAGTATTGTTTAGAAGTTTCTGTTGCATTCCCAAGCATTCTTTGTTATCTTCCTAACTTTA
Source organism: Phalangium opilio (assembly GCA_019434445.1). Classification (NCBI taxonomy): domain Eukaryota; kingdom Metazoa; phylum Arthropoda; class Arachnida; order Opiliones; family Phalangiidae; genus Phalangium; species Phalangium opilio. Next base: position 88,225 of record JAEQBA010002516.1, read on the forward strand.
CGTAATGAAATTCAAAAGGTACCCATTTAGAGAGGGTATTTTTAGGAACGCGTTACGTTTATCATTTAATCGTGCTTTTAATGTACTGCCACAAAGAGTAAATATTATAATTTATTTTTAAGGGTGGTTATAGTTAGTTTTAAATTAAAAATTAAGTTAATTTTACAGATTGGTTATGGGGTTCTTGTAGAGATTTGTCAGAGCTTCAAAATGAGACAAAGAACATGAAAATCGGTTGGTAAATAAAAATGTTACGCGTCTTTGAAAATTAAAACATATTTTTGAAAATGACGTCACTGTAAAACTTGTTATTTTTCAAGAACCTATAACTCGCTTAAAAATGGTCCGATTTTGACGTAGCTTATTTCATTTTAAAGCTCTAAGCTCTATTCAAATATAGAGCTCTCAATAAATAACTCTCTCCTTAAATCTAATTAATATCCAATTAAAAGACGCTTATCAATTGTGGCATGAATGACCTCACAATAAAACATGTTATTTTTCAAAAACCCATAACTCGCTTAAAAATGCTCGGATTTTGACGCGGTTTGTTCATTTTAAAGCCCTAATTAAGCTCTATCCGAATCCATAAAATCATTTCCACTAAAATTTAATTAATATCCAATTAAAAGAATCTTACCAACTTGTGGCATTCCAACAGCCAATAGTACAACGATGCAGACAAATTCGGTATCCCAGTTTAGCAGTCCGTCTCTCCAAACTCTCCTATGGTTCATAATCTCAATCGAAATCGTCGCTCGCACCTCGCCAAAGTCTTCTCTCTCTCTAAGAAGAAAGAAACGCGATATAAGAAATCGTTTAAAATTTGTCCTAGAAGGTCCGCGAGAAAAATCAGAATCGCGTAGGTTGGGGTGTGCAGTGTCATTTAATTGAAAAGTGTGTGTGAAAGAGCTATTAAGTCACGCTCTCTCAAATCGTTAAGCCACACCCCTTTTTGGGTTCGTATTTATAGGATCTTGATTAATAGAGTTTTCATATGAGCTTAGTAATTTAAATGTTCCATCGCCTTACTACCTTGCCGATCGCTAATCTCCCTTCTTAATTGTTCCTGGGTTTAAAATAGATCGTGTTTCAACAAACGCTATTTAATACTTTTTAAGGTTATAGACCATTTCAATAATTACAGAAGTGAAGGAAACAACCACATGGGGCCTACTTGCCTTCTTGCTTGGGTTATTTACCCTGGCTCCAACCAAGAAGCGCCGCTAGATGGCAGTGCAAGTCCGCTAGCCTAACGTGACAACGTCCCGATTGTAGTGAACTCGGGCTCTAGCGCCATCTAGTTTCGCCTCTTGGCATTTGGGAAATTACCTAAGCAGGGTTCGTACGAAACCAGGGAAACCTGGATAAGTCAGGGATTTAAAGTTTTGTCCTGAAAAAGGTCAGGGATATGTCAGGGATTTTAAAGTTTTGTCCTGAAAAAGGTCAGGGATATGTCAGGGATTTTAAAGTTTTGTCCTGAAAAAGGTCAGGGATATGTCAGGGATTTTAAAGTTTTGTCCTGAAAAAGGTCAGGGATATGTCAGGGATTTTAAAGTTTTGTCCTGAAAAAGGTCAGGGATATGTCAGGAATCCGACGCAGCTTTAAAGTTTTGTCCTGAAAAAGGTCAGGGATAAGTCTGGGATTTAAAGTTTTGTCTTGAAAAAGGTCAGGGATATGTCAGGGCTTCGAGCCTTAAAATGTTCAGGGATATTTGTGTAAAATTTCGTCAGGGATAAACTGGAAAAGTCAGCCCTGGATTTTCAATATAAAAAATTCGTCTGAACCCTGCTAAGATGGTGGTCTTGGTTTCTCCGTAAGTACTTAATGGAAAGGTCTATTAAGTTCTTTCAACACTTTTAGGTTATTAGCTTTTGAGCTCAATTTTCCGATTTTTTTCCCTTCTACACTGCTCGTTGTAAAGCTTTGTTTACTTAAGTGTTTTGTTTTCTTTTGTTTAATTAATTAATTTGCAAGCTATAATTAGCGAGTTATTAACAAATTTATTTAAGAAACTAATTAATAGTTACACGATTAAGGCGGGGTTTTATGGATTGAGTTATAAAAAGTGTTTTGTCTTGAGGTATTTTTAGTTAGAGGTATAGAAAACTCTTTCAAAGCGCCCCGACCACCATGTTGAACAGTTTATTTTTCATAGAAATAATATTAATATACTCTTTGAGCTACTTGTAATGTAATGAAGCAATAAGAGTCTTCTAAGTCACTCACATACTATCGATTAATTATTTTAGTTATTGCAAAAATTAACCTAACTTCTTGCCAATTAATAATCAAATAATTTAAAATTCAATAAGAAATGAAATATTCTCTCTGCTAACGTATTTTCTATGGAGATACGGTGTACGGCGTGAAGCCATCTTACAGGGTAATGCTTTTCCTATGCGTTCCTGTAGAAATGTTTACCCTGCTTCATTCCAGTGTTCATCGTGAAGTCACCGTACAGAGGCAAACCTCAATTTTTATTTTTTAATAATTTTTAACTTATTTTAAACTTTTTCTTCTTTACTATTTTTAACTTATTTACTTTTAATCAATACTTCTATTAATTGATTTATTTATTTAACTTTAAATACATCGTAATTAACTCTACATATATAGTAAATCTAATCAGAATTAAATTAATTTAAATTAATTATAATTAAAAGAATAACGTACCTTTCTTTTAAAAAAAGATCCTTTTACGATTCAATTCTTAATACTTATCAATAAATACTCCCAGCTAGTTTATTTAAATTTAAGTTTAAATACATGTTAACTTTAAACTCTGAACATCGAGCGTCGTCCACTTGGTTCCGTGTGACAATCACAGACCATTTCAAATGACCAAATGAAAAGGTAAGGAAGGTTGTCCCACTAAAGGACAGAAATAACTTTTATCTCTCTATAAAAGCACTTTTTTTCTCTCTTATAGTTTACCTTATAAATTGATGTCCCTTAGCGCTAAATCGCTTTTAAATCTAATAACTCTTCCTATTGGTTGATAACAGTCGTGACGTAATGGGCGGGGTTTCTGTGGGCTTTATTTCGGCTTTAGATGGATTTAATGTTATGGCACAATCGTTTTCTTAGATGGCGTTAAGCTCGTGATGGGAAAGCGTGGGTTTATTTTGGCGCGAATATTACATACAGCTCGCGCGCGCGCTCTCGAGGAATTTGGCGGGAATTGTTGAGTAAATTTAAAGGGACAGTCTCACACACACACCGAAATTTCTTTTTTGGCTTTTAATATCGTTTTTATTCTGAATGCCTTTTACAACTGATTAAAGTAGTAATAGCATAAGTTTATAAGTGATATGTTCCATCCATAAGTATGATATGCACTACCTATAGTATTCGTAATGCTACAGAGAGACTTACAGACAGCTCGAGATAGCTATTTCGACTCAGGGAGAACGAGGGGGAGCGAGTCAATTGAAGTCCTAAGTACACTCGGTGGTGGTTAATTAATTTTGCATCTAGGTCCTATTTAGTCCGCATTACTAAGCCCCCTTTGACAGCAGCGCCCCACTCACCAACCAGGCCTCCCTCGCTTTACCTCCTCGAATCTATGACCTACCTCACTCACTCACTTCAAAATTACAAGCCTTTCAGTTTGTCATGACCAGATATTAATAAAACAAACTTATGGAAGGAACATATCTTATGAACTTATGATAATAATTGTATTTCAATATATTCAAATACATTAAATATTAGTGATACTTTTCCTTTAAGCCAATTTTACGCCGTATATTTTTAACCATATTTTTATTTATTTAATTTTCACGTGTTTTTTATAACCTATGAAAAATGCCCGCATTTTCTCTTCACTTTTAAAAGTGTTGAAATTCTTGGAATTTCAGAATTCAACTCTCATATTTGTTTTATGATTTCAAAATCGATTTTTGTTCTCTATTGATATTATGATAAATATTGTTTCTTCAGTTTTTCCCTGAATTTTTTTCATTGTATTTCCAAGAAAAGTTAATACTTTGGTCCATTTTTTTTCGATAAGGTATAAATTTAACTTTAGTATGAATTATAGGATGAAATATACCATCATTTTAGTAGAAAATTATATTTGATAAAATATATTTTAAATTTCTTGTCTTGAGAGAATGAGGAATTGTTTGAACTTTATTATGATGCATAGTATTAATACCTCTATAGTTACAACTATAACTAAGATTTCATCCCATAGGTAGTAGAATTCCTACTATATATAATATAAATATAGAAAAAGTCACGGCTCGCATTATTTAATTTCTAAGAGTTTAATAATTAAAGAATTACTCATTAAACCTTGAAATAAAAACCAGGCATTTAAAAATTAAGTCGATTATAAATTAAGTTTATTTATAAATTAAAAATTAATAACTTTAAGCATAAGTTTATAAGATATGTTCATTCCATAAGTTTGTTTAATTAATATCTGGTCATGACAAACTGAAAGGCTTGTAATTTTGAAGTGAGTGAGTGAGTGAGGTAGGTCATAGATTCGAGGAGGTAAAGCGAGGGAGGCCTGGTGAGTGAGTGAGGGGGGCGCTGCTGTCAAATTTGGGCTTAGTAATGCGGACTAAATAGGAGTGCCTAGATGGAATAGGTCCTAGCTGCAAAATTAATTAACCACCACCGAGTGTACTTAGAACTTCAATTGACTCGCTCCCCCTCGTTCTCCTTGAGTCGAACTAGTTATCTCGAGCTGTAAGTCTCTCAGTATAGCAGTACGAATCGTATAGGTAGTGCATATCATACTTATGGAACATCTTATAAACTTATGGTAGAAGTAAAAGGGGTTTTTACTCAAAATATTGGTCCTAACTACACGATACCCTTTAGAAATCATACCATGTTCAAAAGTCCATTTCTTCACGTTCATTTACAATTTATGAAATTTACTTAAGAATTTTATCTGTTAGAAATTGGGGTACAAAAGGTCAAATTTCCCGTGGAACTATGGAGTGTGCATTTTAGATTATTTATTTTGTAAAATCAGATATAGAACGTTTAGTTTAACGTGTGGGTCCGAAGAGGCAAGAACCAACGTTGGGCTGCAGTTATTTTTCCGGAGTTTATACTGTTAAAAATATACATCAATTTTAACTATGTCCAAAACCCAAGAAGTTCCAACGCAAAATGGAGTTCAATCTTCAGGTAAACTAATTCATATAAATATTTTTAATTATACAAATTATTTATTAAGTAATTAATTATGGTTCATATTATGAAAGTAAATATACGTTAAGTTTTAAATATTGACTTTAAAACGTATAGAATGCTTCTATTTATTTTTTAACTTAACACGTGGGGTTTTTTTCATGAAATTTTTAGAGAAACTTCTCGTGGTTTTTCTCGTGAAATTTTAGAGAATTCGCTCGTGGTTATTTTCGTGAAATTTTAGAGAAATCGCTCGTGGTTTTTCTCGTGAAAATTTAGAGAAATCGCACGTGGTTTTTCTCGTGAAATTTTAGAGAAATCGCACGTGGTTTTTCTCGTGAAATTTTCGGTTTTCTTTCAATTATAGGCTTATTATTATACTGGGGAATTTAGTTTAATGACAATATTATAATTAATTTAATTATATTTTATTTTATTATTTTTTTTTTAAATAGCCGAAAATGTTAGACGTAGGGCTGCTGTGGAATTAAATCTATTACTTGAAAGAATGAGAGCCCAAGAACCTAGTAGTTTTAGAGGTAACTTAATTAATATTTGTGTTTTTAATTATAATTACTTATTATTACGCTTAAAAATTAAACGTAGTCATTAGCACTTAGCGAAACCTAATTAATTAAACTTTTCCTTGACTAAAATATTTATTTTAATTTCAAAGATAGCAATTATTTACATTTGAAGTTATCATACAAAATAAATATTTAGTTAGCCTTTCGAAACCTGCTCTGAAAGAAGCATGCATATTCAAATATTTATTTTAAATGGTTCGAGTTTGTTTAGGTACTTGAACTTTGACCCCCGATTAGTAAATAGCACTTTAAACTACTTCCAAAATTTTATAAAATCCCTAAAAATATTTATTTTTTATTTTTTTTCATTATTTATAACAGAAAACCTGATTAATTATCTTAATGCGAATTTCAATGGCAATCGCGAGACTCCTGTGACGCGCATGCCCACTAGCTTCTTGAGTCAAGGTGCCGCTTTTGAAGCTCGTCAAAATCTCAGTTTCACCTCAGGCCAAGGCTCTCAAACCACTAGCAGCAGCTTCGCTAACAGTAGCCAAGGCCCTGTTTTTGAAAGTTACCCGACTCGATTCCCCACTAGTTTCTTGAGTCAAGGCGCCTCTTTTGATGCTCATCAAAATATGAATAACGTTGACAAACGTTCAGGTGCAAGTTCTCCTTCTCCATCATCAACATCATCGACCTCTCGCAAAGGGGGTAAAAGGTCAAAGGGTAAATACCAAAGCATTTCCAAAGCCGAGGACGTCGATGGTTATTGCGGTCAATTGGCTATTGATGAATTAGTCGAATTCATTAGTAATGATAAGAAGAAATCGGGGAAGAGTACCGGAAGTGATTCAGGAGATGCGCAGAAACAGAAAAAGTCCGGAAGTGATTCAGGAGATGCGCAGAAACAGAAAAAATCAGGAAGTGATTCAGGAGATGCGCAGAAACAGAAAAAATCAGGAAGTGGTACAGAAGATGCGCAGAAACAGAAAAAGCCTGGAAATGGTACAGGAGATGCGCAGAAAAAGCCTGGAAATGGTACAGGAGATGCGCAGAAAAAGCCTGGAAATGGTACAGGAGATGCGCAGAAAAAGCCTGGAAGTGGTACAGGAAATTCTCAGAAAAACCCTGGAAGTGGTGCAGGGATTTCTCAGAAAACCCCCGGAAGTTGTACAGGAAATGCTCTGAAAAACCCCGGAAGTGATTCAAAAGATGCTCAGAAAAAATACGGAAGTGATTCAAAAGACGCTCAAAAAAAATCCGGAACTGGCTCAAAAGACGCTCAGAAAAAACCTGGAAGTGGTTCAGGAGATGCTCAAAAACAGAAAAACCCCGGAAGTGTCTCAGAAAATACCACCAAACATGGCGGCGTGAGTAAAGCAACCGCTAACAATAAACAAAACTCTGGTGCCCAGGCGTGTGATAAAATCAAAAGCAAGGATCGTGATACTTCAGTGAAAAATAAGAAAGAAGGTAAACCTTAAATTTGACAATTAAGCATGGTTTATGGTTCCTGTTACTTTTAATTAAGTTCGGACGAACTGAAATAACAACAGGACACTGTAATTTAAAATCTGGAAGTTTCATTTCAAAATATGATCCACTTATGCAAATATTTATATTTTAATATAACTTTTAAAATAAGTTATAATTTAATTTTAAATTTAAATTTACTATTTGTATACTTACAAATAATTTCAACAAAAATAATGGTAAAAATATTTTTACATTTTGAAAAAATAAATATATATTTTACCGTAAAAAATTGTGGTTTAGAATTTAATATAGTATTAAAAACCCTACAGTTGCAACTTCAACATCCCATACTTAGTAGAATTCCTCCTACAAAAACCGCAGACGATCGAAGTTGCGTTTTGCAATAACGCCTGGCTCTCCTCTTAAAGCTCTCCTTCCCAAAAAAATGCCCGTTTACCAAACGCTCCTCAATATATTTAATTTCGCGCCCTAAACCTTGCAGTTTAATTAAAGAAATACTAATTACTTAAAGCAATAATAACTTAACTCGCGTAGATAATCAAATCAGCTCATAAACCGGGAAAAAACTCGTTAAGCCTTGGCCCAACCAAGATTTTAATTAAAACACAATGCTTTTAATAAAGTGGTATTTATTATGAGTTCTAATCCAATCAGAGGTATTCGGAAGAAGAAATCATCATTATCGGAAGTAAAAATTGCGGTATTAGGTGCACCGGAAGTTGGAAAAACTGGTAATTATATTTATCTATTTTTTTAATTATTAAAATTAAATTAATTGTTCTATAAAGCCCAATTTTATTATATATTTTATATGGTGTTGTGAGGCAGTTTTGATTATTTTTAAGTGGAAATATATAGTGTTTGGGGGGGCGTGGCCTAAAGTAATTAAGCCACTGCTTTTTTTTTAATTAATTAACTGGCGTAGGTCTGTTTATTTTAAATAAAAGAAGAAGTCCATAACTTGATGTAAAAGTATTGTTTTGATATTTGCCTCTAAGGACGTGTTAACGTTTTCGGAACTTTTCAAATGTTATAGCAATAGACTTTAGCTTTTAGTTTTAATTTTTGCTGCCATATGTAAGTTTTTAAGAGGCTAGATTTGATTACAATGGAGAGTAGGGAGGGTATTTGTGTGTGTGTATGTAGTACACGAGTTTACGCGCGTAATTTTGGTTAACGTTGATGGCTTTGATCCAGAAAAACAGAACTGGAAATTCAAACTCCGACAGCTGAAACTTATTGCCAGCCGACTTTTAAAAATACCTTTCGAACTGAAATTCCATTGGATTAGGTCTATATTTTATTTTTAGAAACGTTAGAATTCAATTTGATTTTTTTTTGTTTGTTTTTGAGAATTCTCCGCTGCTGTTATTTGAACTTTACGTTTTGTTTGCACGTTTTTGTGTGTTTAGCGGAGTTTTCTAGTAGTAAACAAACGAGGTTAAAGACTTTGATGATTATTAGATAAAATAAACTTATAGTTAGAGAAAGGTTTTCGGAGGAATACTTAAAGTTGTAGACTTATGTTTGCGGCCTTGACGTTTCTGGTTGATTTCTAGACCGTTTTTGAATACTTCATCTTAGTTCTCTACCGAAATGCTATTAATTTCCCGGCTTTTTTAGCACGCGCCTGTATTTAATTTCCCGCCTTTTTTAGCACGCGCTCGTATAAAATCTCCCGCCTTAGTACACTCTCCTATATAATTTCCCGCTTCTTTTTAGCTCGCGCTCGCCTGTATTTAATTTCCCGCCTTTTTTAGCACGCGCTCCTATAAAATCTCCCGACTTAGTACGCTCTCCTATAAAATCTCCCGCCTTTTTAGCGTGCGCTCCTATATACAATTTCCCGCCTTCTTTAGCACGCGCTCGTTTATATAATTTCCCGCCTTTTTTAGCACGCGCTCGTATATATAATTTCCCGCCTTTCTTAGCACGCGCCCTTATAAAAATTTCCCGCCTCTTTTAGAACGCGCTCCTATAAAATCTCCCGCCAAATCTCCGTAATTGCGCCTAATCTACTTTCAACCTTAAAAGCAATAGTAATCGCTGTTATTCCATGTGAAAAGCGTGCCACTTTCGAGTCTGCCAATAGTTATACATCAAATTTTTGACACATATCGACGAACCTCGGGCTAAAAGAAATATTATCTTAAGGAAATTCTTCTTGCCGTTCGGTCCCTGAAGAATTTATTTCAGACAAGATTCTAGTCTAGCTGATGCTCCCTATAAAAGAATATGCGTAGAAATCTGCGAAATCTTCAAAAATCATCAGTCTGTTATTTCAAGAATGCGTACTTCTTGAGTCTCGAGATATTTTGCTCTAGTTTTTTAAACAAGAAGTAATATCTAGTTTATTAGGGAGAAAGTATAAATTCGCCCCACATTTCTAGCAGCTTTATCTCCAGTCCAAACGTAGACGTGTCCGGAGTTAATCCCCGCCGCCTCTAAATTACAACCAGCAGCATCTCATTGGTTCTTGAAAAGTCGTGCACGTCAGCGCGACGCGAATGACAACGAAAATTACAGTCATATTTTCCGACTGAGGAGAGGAGGCGGAATAGCCCGGGGCCCCTTTTACGTCCCCCCTTGTATTTTGAAAGGGGGACTGCAGGACTATGGCGCGCGAATACTTAGGCATCTTAAACCTTCTCCCTAGTAAACTAGATATCACTTCTTGGTTTAAACCTCTCGAGACGCGATGGGGAGAGAAATATTCTTAAAAAATCTAACGCCTTTATGCTTCGGAGAACCGCCAAAAACTAACCAGAACATTTTTGCGATACATATTTGTGTATTAAAGAGAGAACCCTTAGAAAAAATTAAAAAAAGCTTTTTGAGAAGTTTTGAGTGCTTTAAATCAATCATTATTTATTTTGTACATCGGTTCTTAATCTTAATGGGGATCGGTTAGTCACCGTTTTTGCTTGCTCCAAAAGAGCAGTGCTTAACGTTTTTGTAAAATACTACTTGAGTTGTAGGAGTAAATAGTGGTTGGTTTTTGTTTTTAAAGGGATAATGAAATGGTCGGACAACCATTTTTAAACCAATGATAGTTAGGCTTAGCATGTTATAGAATTTGCCCTAGCACGGTACGATGCATACCCATCTTTATTAATTAAGTTAGATGAGCAGCGGGAGAGCAAATGTTCAAAAAGGGTAATTCCCTCGCCTGGGAAGAATTATGTTACATAACTAAAGTATATTAAGAGGATACAGAGTGTCATACTTCTTCAATTATTCCCTTCTGATATTATATATTAAATTAAAACGGCAAGGTTTATTGATGATTTCCATTTTAATATCAATAAAAAATCTATATTTTTAAAAAAAATTGTTTGACCATTTCAGTCTCCCTTTAAAGGAACAGTGACATAATCTTAAAGTTGGAGAGTTGGGGCTTATTATTTACTTTCACTTTACCTTGAAAAATTATTTTTTTTTACCAATTTTTAAGATTGGCAAGTAAAAACATTTAGTTTATCAACCTCCGTAATTATTTGGGGTTATTTCTATAGCGTTGGTTTGATTGATTATTGACAGGTTTATTTTTAACTGAACCGTAAAATTGGCATCCAATAAGAATAAAGAATGATGTGTTAAATTTTTTATATATATTTAACAGCATTAACTGTACGATTTTTAACAAAACGATATATTGGAGAGTACGACCATCAAACAGGTTAGTCTCGCTCATCGAGAACTCATTAACGTTTGTTTCCACGTTCTTAGTAAGTTTATATGTTCCATTCATAAGTATGATTTGCACTACCTATACAAGTTCGTAATGCTACTGAGAGACTTACAGCTCGAGATAACTATAGTTCGAGAAGGAGAACGAGTGGGAGCGAGTCAATTGAAGTCCTAAGTACACTCGGTGGTGGTTAATTAATTTTGCAACTAGGACCTATTCCATCTAGGTCCTATTTAGTCCGCATTACTAAGCCCCCTTTGACAGCAGCGCCTCACTCACTCACCAGGCCCCTCCCTCGCTTTACCTCCTCGAATCTATGACCTACCTCACTCACTCACTTCAAAATTACAAGCCTTTCAGTTTGTCATGACCAGAGATTAATTAAACAAACTTATGGAAGCAACATACATATCTTATGCTACAACGTTAATGGGTTCTTGTACTTACCTTAACGTAAGGTCATACTTTGAAGTGATTTTTCTTGAATTTAACAAAAAAGAAAATCGGTACAAAAGCGAAGTCCTAGTCGATGGTGATCCGGTAATATTTGAAATTCTTGATACGTGTCCCATAAGGGAAGAGGGTAAACTACCAAAAGATGAAACGATATTGTGGGCAGATGGTTTTGTACTGGTTTATTCCATAACCGATCGTAATAGCTTCAATTACACTCGTGAAGTTCGCCAGTATATACGTAATGTCCGTCCTTCAGCCAATGGTGGATCGTGTACAAATTGTTGCCCTGTCATGGTGCTTGGTAATTTTACACCTTAACTACGTCAAACGTTCTCAATATTTACTTATTTGTTAAATATATGTAGGAAATAAGGCAGATCTTGTACATTTAAGACAAGTAGTACCGAAGAAGGTACGTTTTAGGCTTAATTTAGGCTTATTTTCAGCGCTTGGGGTGGTTGTTAAGCCTAAAATTCAAATAGATGAAAGTAGGCTTAGCTACTGTCAAAATTAAGTGTTGGAAATAAGCCTAACTTGGTTTTAAATTAGACTTATTTGCAGCGCTTGGGGTGGTTGTTAAGCCTAAAATTCAAATAGATGAAATTAGGCTTAGCTACTGTCAAAAGGAAGTGTTGGAAATAAGCCTAATATGAGGATTTTGTTAACGGAAGCTTGAATCTCTTGGTAGGTGAGATTTTAGCCAAAGATTCCGATGATGGTTTTATGGAATTAGCGGCTTCGGAACACGTGGCTCAAGTAGCCGAAGCCTTCTGCGAGTTATGCAGGGAAGTCCACGCCTACAGACGGCGGTCAAAGCAATCTCTGCTGGATAGGATGCTAGGTGGAAGCAAAGGCTTAACTAGATCCGAGTCCAGCAAAAAATAACTTTAAAAAAATGGCCTTTGTTTTTGTTTTTATTTAACTTTTATTCATTGTTTATTGTCGTATATCATTCACTCAATCGTAAAAAAATCATTATGCAGTTATAAACATAATGCAAATTATCAAAGAAAATGTGCCTTAATTTAATGCATTTTATCGTTGTTAAATAAAATTAATATAAAGTTAATTGTTTTTATTATATGTGTTAAAAAGTGAAACCGTTAACCAATATTCAATTTGAAATTTAGGCTTATGTTCAAGAAGAAGAACCTCCTGCGTGATCAAGTGTGCTCTGGTAGGTACCGTTTCTGTAAGCTGTCTGCTAATGTTCTAGAAATTTCTCGGAAAGTAAAGTAGGCCTGCGTCTTAAAATTATTTTATTAATAAAACCCTTTCAGCTCTTAAAACAAATTAAGGTGACAATTAAAATTAACTAAAACTACTTAAATATCGCGTTAAACCGAGGAAAATGGTGGATTACAGCAAATGGCGTAACATTGAAGTAAGACAAACCTTAAGTTTCGTTAAGCCTTGGCCCAAAATCAATGTCAGTTTTCGTTCTGATTCTGACATTGATGAAGCCTTGGAACTTAATTATTTAATTACAATTAAAAGATATCCGACGACGAAGATGATACCCATCCTAACATCGATACCGCTAGTTTATTTCGTTGGCGACATCAAGCTCGTCTTGAAAGAATGGCGGAAGAACAGAGGAGAAAGAGGAATTAGACAGGAAAAAGAAAGAGTAAGTACCTTTGTTTAATTACTACCTAGATTATAAATAATTAAACTAATTAGAGAATAAATTAAGAATTGAGGATAAAAAAGCTAAAATTGCTGAAAAAAAGCAAATGCCCTTGGAACAAAGTATTGTTAAAAAGGAATTGGAAGAAATTGAAAAAGAAGAGAAAACCATTTTGGAGAAAGAACGGGAGTTGAAAAAGAAGGAGAAATTACAACCATGGAATGTTGACACAATTAGTAAAGAGGGATTCACCAAAACTGTAAGTTACTTTACATTTTTAAACATATTTCCATGAATTAGGCTTAAAAAATGTCACATTTACCTTTTAAACAGTTTAGACTTAACCATTTAGGCTTAACAATTGTCATATCATATTTATAGATTCTAAACAAATAAGAGGAACATATAGGCTTAAAATATGTCACATTTAGGCTTAAAAATGTCACATTTAGGCTCAATAATGTCACATTTAGGCTCAATAATGTAACATTTAGGCTCAATAATGTCACTTTTAGGCTTAAAAATGTCACATATAGGCTTAATAAATGTCACATTTAGGCTTAATAAATGTCACATTTAGGCTTAATAAATGTCACATTTAGGCTTAATAAATGTCACATTTAGGCTTAATAAATGTCACATTTAGGCTTAATAAATGTCACATTTAGGCTTAATAAATGTCACATTTAGGCTTAAAAAATGTCACATTTAGGCTTAAAAAATGTCACATTTAGGCTTAATAATGTCACATTTAGGCTTAATAATGTCACATTTAGGCTTAATAATGTCACATTTAGGCTTAATAATGTCGCATTTAGGCTTAAATAATGCCGCATTTAGGCTTAAATAATGCCGCATTTAGGCTTAAAAATGTCACATTTACGCTTAAAAAATGTCACATTTAGGCTTAATAATGTCACATTTAGGCTTAATAATGTCACATTTAGGCTTAATAATGTCACATTTAGGCTTAATAATGTCACATTTAGGCTTAATAATGTCGCATTTAGGCTTAAATAATGTCGCATTTAGGCTTAAATAATGCCGCATTTAGGCTTAAATAATGCCGCATTTAGGCTTAAATAATGCCGCATTTAGGCTTAAAAATGTCACATTTACGCTCAATGATGTCACATTTACGCTCAATGATGTCACATTTAGGCTTAATAAATGTCACATTTAGGCTTAAATAATGTCACATTTAGGCTTAAATAATGTCACATTTAGGCTTAAATAATGCCGCATTTAGGCTTAAAAATGTCACATTTACGCTCAATGATGTCACATTTAGGCTCAATGATGTCACATTTAGGCTCAATGATGCCACATTTAGGCTCAATGATGTCACATTTAGGCTCAATGATGTCACATTTAGGCTCAATAATGTCACATTTAGGCTTAAAAAATGTCACATTTACGCTAAAAAATGTCACATTTAGGCTTAAAAAATGTCACATTTACGCTAAAAAATGTCACATTTAGGCTTAAAAAAATGTCATACTATATTTATAGATCCTAAACAAAAAAGAGGAACGTAAAACTAAGGAGAATTTGACTGAAGAAGAGAAATTGGAGATTCAAAGACAGTTTAATAAGAAATATGAGAAACAACTGAAGGAATACGGTCTCCTCCGTAAATTTGATGACAGCAAACGTTTTTTACAAGAACACCCTGAACTCTGTTGCGAAGAAACTGCCAACTATCTCGTGATTTGGTGCGTCAATTTAGTCGTGGAAGGCAAAGAGAATTTGATGGAACACGTGGCACATCAATGTGTTTGCATGAATTACATCTTGGAGTTGGCCAAACACCTGGAAGTTGATCCTAGAGCCTGCGTTTCTTCCTTCTTTAGCAGGTAAGTTTAATTTTGTTTATTCTTTTGTTAGTTTACTAATGAACTTTGACCTCTAGAATCCAAATTGCTGATAAACAATACAAGGAAGCTTTTGATGATGAATTGAAATCCTTGAAAGAAAGAGTTAGAGAACGTGGGAAAAAACGTTTGGAGGAAGCCATGAAAGAAGTTGAAGAGGTGAGACTTGTTTTAATTATTAATTTAATTAATTTAAATACTTTAATACTAAATTTAAACACTTTAGACTAAATTTAAACACTTTAAGACTAAATTTAAACACTTTAAGACTAAATTTAAACACTTTAAGACTAAATTTAAACACTTTAAGACTAAATTTAAACACTTTAAGACTAAATTTAAACACTTTAAGACTAAATTTAAACACTTTAAGACTAAATTTAAACACTTTAAGACTAAATTTAAACACTTTAAGACTAAATTTAAACACTTTAAGATTAAATTTAAACACTTTAAAGTACTTTAAGACTAAATTTAAACACTTTAAGACTAAATTTAAACACTTTAAGACTAAATTTAAACACTTTAAGACTAAATTTAAACACTTTAAGACTAAATTTAAACACTTTAGACTAAATTTAAACACTTTGAAGCACTTTAAGACTAAATTTAAACACTTAAGACTAAATTTAAACACTTTAAGACTAAATTTAACTAATAAATAATGTGTTTTAAACAGGAGGAAAGGATGAACAGGTTGGGACCAGGCGGTTTAGATCCAGTTGAAGTTTTTGAAACATTACCCAAGCTTTTACAAGAATGTTTTGAATCACGTGACATTTCCATGCTTCAAAAAGCAATATTGACACTTCCCGAGGAAGAAGCCAGATATCATATGAAACGTTGTGTTGATTCTGGTCTTTGGCTTCCTGATGCCAAAACAGCAGCTGCAGCTGAAACAGCCCCCCAAGAAGAAGCAGTAAGTGAAGAGTCCAAAGCAACTGAAGCCGCTGCCTCCAAGTAAAAGCTAAAAAAGTAAACACTTTGAAAAACAAAAAAAAAATGCATCAAAAATAAATAATCTTAATATTTTTGTGGCCTTTTAAACAAAAAAGAAAAAATGCCAACGAATTTAAAGTTTTTTTTTTTTTTTTTGGCAATTTGCAATTTGCAGACAATATTATGTTTAATTAATTCATTTTTCGGTAATTTCCAGCTGTGAAAATAAATTTAAAAATAAGTTCCGATTTATGATTGTAGATGGCGTTAGTAGGCTTATTTTTGGCGGGAAATTTGAACTTTCAAACATTTTTATTTTTGGCGGGAAGTTTGAATTTGCAACGATTTTTTTTTCGCAATTTGCAGACAATATTATGTTTAATTAATTCATTTTTCGGTAATTTCCAGCTGTGAAAATAAATTTAAAAATAAGTTCCGATTTCTGATTGTAGATGGCGTTGGTAGGCTTATTTTGGCGGGAAATTTGAACTTACAAAGATTTTCATTTTTGGCGGGAAGTTTGAATTTGCAACGAATTTTTTTTTTTTTTTTCAAGTTTTAATTTAGGTCAAGGCTTAACTCAATAATAATAATAATTTTACTACAAGTCTTTAATAGTAGTATTTAAGCCTATTTGTTTTGGCGTTACGTGTTTTTAACAGGACTTTGTCAATTTCGCCCCTTTTCACCTAAAGTCATTGACCTTTGTCAATATTTTTATGGGGCCAAGGCCTAAAGTTAAAAGATATACCTCCCACTCCAGAAACCTCTTCAAGGCTGAGAAATAAAAAAAAATTGCCCCCGAGGCATTTAGAACGCACCCAAGGTCAAACATCAATCATTTCTTAGGCCTATTGTCGTCTTTCTTATAAATTCTAGAAAATTCCACCCATTTTTGATCGAATTTAGCAACAACAATAAAAAAAATCCTTATTCAATAAAGCTCCCGGTATGAATGTGTCAACCTTAAACTTCCGTGGAATCTGTCGTATAAATCCATATAGTATTTGATTAGCTTCGTAGAAGTTTCTTGTTGACACGTATTTTCCCGCACTTTGGGAAAATATTCCTGATGGTAGTATGAGTTAGCAGAATTTAACAAGGGGGGAAATAAGCCAGGGGAATGAACCATGACGCAACAGAAAATCTTCTCATCATTCATCATAGCCACAACGGCTTATGTTTACACCCTCCCCGCCCGCAGGTGTAGTGTTTCAAAAAGTGGGAAGAAGGCTTTTAGGTCTTTGCAGTTAAATATCACGCCGGATTAATAGTCGATAAGCCTATGATACTCATTTCTAATACAGGAAAAGGGGGGAAATTAGTGAATTTTACCTCAAGAGCGCGTTGCCGTGCCGTCCTTTCCAAAGCTAGGGTCTGCCGACTGCGACTCCGAGCACTGAGCAGAGGTCTGCATATGAAAAACCGGCAGTCCGGCAATTTCTCGGGCCGGTGTACGGCAGCTTCTATTGTTCGGCCGCGACTTAAACGTCGCGAAACGAAAGTTTAGCTCATCATTAAGTTAATTTAACACGAAATTAAACTTAAATTCGTTTAGAAAAGAGTGAAAAATGTCGTCGTTGGACGTTTTCTGTGGATCTAAATTCTGGGTATCGTTAATTTTAATCCTTTAAAGCTTGTAAGAAAGTTGAAAGTATTTTTTGCCAAGGCTTAAGGATTGAAAGGTCCATAGACTAAAGGATAAGGAAAGAAAGTTGCAACTAAACTAACCTACCAAGAACGACCTTGCGTTGTTGCGTGCTTAATTAAAAACATTAATTAAGTTAATGGCATTATGCCAATGCAAATTATATTCAAAAATGATTGGAAATTTTAAAAATTTAAATTTATTATGTAATGTATGTTGTATTGTTGCATATTTTTGGTTTTTATCGCATTAAATCTAAAGTGCCCAGTTTAAGAAAACGAATATGGGGTAATTAAGTTTATCTAACTCCTCCACCGAAGCTGATAATCCAGTTAAAGTGTCGGAATCATCAATTCACGCCTGCTAAACTTTAGATAAGAGAAATAATTTTACAGGAATTTGACTTGAAAAGATTATTAGCGGTTCTCTCAATAAATGCGTGTTATCAATAACATGATGTATGTATGAATCAGATAGCGGAGAGTTGGGCAATTTATATACGTTGTAGACCTTGTAGATACTTAAATTGCAGTATGACGTTTTCTACAGTCTACCTAACCTACTAAAACACCTGTTTTGTTCAAATATGATGAAAAAAAAAAAATAGATTTTTTGTTTTTGCTTGTTTGTGTCATTTGTAGTGTGCAATACATGACTAAGCCTACAATATAATATTAACCAATATTACTAGCCATGTCAGTTCAATGTTGTCAGGCCAATTTAGTCAAGTTCAGACTAGTACAAGCTCTGAACTACTACTAGCCTTTTTTGGTCTGCCTACCATAAAATATCCTTTTAGTGAAAGCTAATTAAGCTGTGTTATGTAACTAACACTTTTAATCCTCTGTTTTAATTATAAAGGAAATTATAATTAAGGGCAATTAGGGGCAAGGAAACATCTACATTATCCTTTACTTTTGTTTGTTAAATAAATAGCTGGGTGAACACTCGGTGTTGTCAAAAGTTAATAGCTATAAACTTAAAGTATCCTACAATCATTGAAACTTTCTCATGACGCGTAATATTAGAAACCCCCCCCCCTTTACCTTTGACGATAGTGTCGACCCCCTCTGCGTAGCACAGGTAATAAGCGTGAATAGACTATTAAATTAGCAGACGCTAGTTCTAGTACCATGAATAGAACTTTTCTTTGTAAAAACGGGGGTGGGCAACGCTAGTGTCGACCCCCCTAACAAGCTTGAATAGACTCCTGAGTTAGCAGACGCTAGTTCTAGTACCAAGAATAGAACCTTTCTTTGTAAAAACGGGGGTAGGCAACGCTATTGTCGACCCCCCTAACAAGCTTGAATAGACTCCCTTTTCTATGTAAAAACGGGGGTAGGCAACGCTATTGTCGACCCCCCTAACAAGCTTGAATAGACTCCCTTTTCTATGTAAAAACGGGGGTAGGCAACGCTCAGTATTGGGATATAGAAGGGGGTTAATGCATTGACGTCTCTACGCACAAAAAGACTACAGCGCAGGCGCAAAAAAAAAACCGAGATGGAATGAAAGGCAAAGTTCTACCCCCCCCCGTAGGTGTCTTTCCCCTCTTAGTTACGTCGATATGGTTTGAATCGCCACTATAGCATAGTACCAAGAATAAAACTTTTCTATATAAAAATCGGGGGTAGGCAACCCTCAGTATTGGGACATAGAAGGGGGTTGAAGCCCTGAACGTCTCTACGCACAAAAAGACTACAGCGCAGGCGCTAAAAAAACCCGAGATGGAAGGCAAAGTTCTACCTCCCCCCACAATGTGTCTTTCCCCTCTTAGTTACGTCGAAATGGTTTGAATCGCCACTATAGCGTAGAGTACTATTTTCTCTAAGCGTTTGACCTTCAAAAAGCTCTTCTCTTATTGGTTGCTTCGTATAGGGGTTGAGAGGAGCGTCGTTTGCTTCTCATTTTAAACGGGAGTCAGAGGGAACTGTGAACACTTTTTGTTTTCTATCTATAAACTTTTGGGTTTCATTCTATTTACACGTGACATTGAGAGCTGCATTTTTTAGATAAGATATATTGATTGTTGCTTATCGATCAAGAACTATGCCTAGCTCTTGATCTTTCGCACAGCACACGTTAAGGTTTATTTAGTTTTAAAGTGTTTCTTTAATGCGCGTTTTTTTAGGATCCATACTTAACCTGGAATACTACAAATCCCGATTTTACGCCGTGTTTTCATAATACGGTTTTAATATGGATACCATGTGGTTTTCTGTGGTTTTTTGCGCCCCTAGAAACCTACTACCTCATAAAAAGTCCAAATCGACATATACCATGGACTGGACTTAATATAAGCAAATCTGTAAGCCGACCTTGGTCTATCTCTGCAAAAGGGTTGTCACATGATTTATATTGGATAGTCAGGGATATTTAAAATGGGTTAGGAAATGTGAGGGATATTTAAAATGGGTTTGGAAATGTGAGGGATATTTAAAATGGGTTTGGAAATGTGAGGGATATTTAAAATGGGTTTGGAAATGTGAGGGATATTTAAAATGGGTTTGGAAATGTGAGGGATATTTAAAATGGGTTTGGAAATGTGAGGGATATTTAAAATGGGTTTGGAAATGTGAGGGATATTTAAAATGGGTTTGGAAATGTGAGGGATATTTAAAATGGGTTTGGAAATGTGAGGGATATTTAAAATGGGTTTGGAAATGTGAGGGATATTTAAAATGGGTTTGGAAATGTGAGGGATATTTAAAATGGGTTTGGAAATGTGAGGGATATTTGGAAAGGGTTTTGAAACGTCGGGAAAGTTTGAAAAGGGTTTTGAAACGTCGGGAAAGTTTGAAAAGGGTTTTGAAACGTCGGGAAAGTTTGAAAAGGGTTTTGAAACGTCGGGAAAGTTTGAAAGGGTTTTGAAACGTCGGGAAAGTTTGAAAAGGGTTTTGAAACGTCGGGAAAGTTTGAAAAGGGTTTTGAAACGTCGGGAAAGTTTGAAAAGGGTTTTGAAACGTCGGGAAAGTTTGAAAAGGGTTTTGAAACGTCGGGAAAGTTTGAAAAGGGTTTTGAAACGTCGGGAAAGTTTGAAAAGGGTTTTGAAACGTCGGGAAAGTTTGAAAGGGGTTTTGAAACGTCGGAAAACTATAAACGGGTTTTGAAACGTCGGTAAAATTACAAAACGGGTTCTTTTAAAACGTCGGTAAAATTTTGAAAAGGGTTTTGAAGCGTCAGGAAATTCTAGCTGTGACAACCCTGTTTAAGTGCCCAAATCATACTTAAAAATTAATCAAAATAAATCAATAAAATTTTCAGGTAATAACAGTTCTTTTAGTACTTTTATCACTTGTTGAAATGTCATACAGCGTGTACAAAACAAATCATAACTACCAAACCGCATCTGTCGATTATTACGCCCCTTTCATAAAGTTAATTACCTTTGTAAGTTAATTAATTAACCCCAATACTAAACCCTTAAACCAAACGTAACTAAATCCAATAAAATTACACTCAGATTCTGACACTCTGTTTCGTATTCGCCGGTCGCAAAAGAGGGGTCCAAACCTCAGGAATATTATTCTTATTTTGGACCTTCTTAGTTATATGTGGAATATTTACTTATCTTTCTTATCTATTGAAAGCTGTAGGCCCTGTAAGTGTTCTTAGTTACTTAATTAATAGTTTAATCAGGGATAGATTTAATTTTAGAAGTAGGAATGGAGAACGGGGGGTTAGTATTTTACTTCAGTTATTCCGACTCATAGCCCCTCCCTCCAACCAACACGTGACGAATAGTTTAACTTATCTTGTTGGCTGCTCACTTAAACTATACGTTTTGATGACGTTGCTGATGCGGGGACGGCGAAAAATTGTGACGTAATTCCTTTTTACCTCTGTCGCTATGACCCTCCCGCCCCCTCTTCTTTCATACCCCCCCCCGTTCCGTTAAACAGGGGTCCGTCCGGGACTTTGACGCGCGCACAGATATTACTCTGTTCTCCATTCCTACTTCTAAAATTACATCGATCCCTGGTTTAATAATGATCGTAATTAAATTATTTATTAAATTAAGTTTCGGGTATTTTTTTAATTAGGATACGTATATCGAAGATGAGGTGGTATTTTCGGTTTTGATGATCTATTTTCCGTTAATTTTTGTCATGTTCATTTTGAACTGTTTCGCTGATGCGAGACCAAAATATCGCGAACATTATCGTGTCGATGATGATGTAAGAATATTAATAATTCAAATTTGCATATTTGTTTAGGGTTAATATGCAAATTTATTTATTTATTTAATGTGTAGAAAGAATGTCCAGAAATAAGTGCCTCTTTTCTATCGCAAATACTTTATTGGTGGTTTAATGAGTAAGTTCTTACTTCTAATAATACTTTTACCATTTTACCAGTGATTTACAACCCTAGCCTTTATACTCCTAATTATTTACAACCCTTTTATTTATAGCCCCAATAATTTACTACCCTTTTATTTATAGCCTTAATAATTTACTACCCTTTTATTTATAGCCTTAATAATTTACTACCCTTTTATTTATAGCCTTAATAATTTACTACCCTTTTATTTATAGCTCCAATAATTTGCAACCCTTTTCCCTCTATAACCCCATTAATTTACAACCCTTTTCCCCAAAACCCCATTAATTTACAACCCTTTTCGCCATAGCCCCATTAATTTACAACCCTTTTATTTATAGCCCCATTAATTTACAACCCTTTTCCCCATAACCCCCATTAATTTACAACCCTTTTCCTCCATAACCCCATTAATTTACAACCCTTTTCCTCCATAACCCCATTAATTTACAACCCTTTTATTTATAGCCCCATTAATTTACAACCCTTTTCCCCATAGCCCCATTAGTTTACAACCCTTTTCCTGATAACCCCATTAATTTACAACCCCTTTCTTTATAGCCCCCCCCCCCCCTAGCCTTCCCGATAGCCCAAATAATTTACAAGCAATTCACACGTTGTTTCCCTGAATTATTTTCCAAAACTAGCTTAGCCATCCAAGGATGGAAACGCGCCTTAGTTATGGAAGACCTCTGGTCTCTAATTTACGAAGATAGTACCGCTAATGTCATACCATCTTTTGATAAACATTACCAAAAAGAAGTTTCACGCAAAACGTAATTAATTTACCCACATTAAATTAATTAATTAATTAAATAATTAATTTAAATCATGGGTTAATTAAATACTTCGACTAAATTAGGGTTTCAGCTGGTGCTACGTCATACAGTCCGGTTAAAGATCTGGACAGAATTGAAATTCGAAGTCCACGTAAAGAAATGAAGAAAGTTTCTGTTCAATACGCTTTAACCAAAGCATTTGGACTTTATTTCGTGTCCGGTGCCGTTCTTAAGTTTTTTCACGATTGTTTACAGTTTGCCAGCCCTGAGATTTTGAAGTAAGTTTTAATTAACTTAATTTTAATTGTAATTAACTTTGGTTGAACGTTTTTTGGTTTTTTTTTGGGTTTTTTTTGTCTTTTTTCTTAATTAAAGGTGGCTAATTGAGTATGTAAGTAGCGATGAGCCATTATGGAAAGGGATCTTTTATGCCGTCCTCTTATTCGTAACTGCAACATTGCAATCCATTATTCTCGGAGTTTACTTTCATAAGATGTTTAAAGTTGGACTCCGAGTTCGAACTGCACTCATTTCAACCATTTATCGAAAGGTAAGACATTTTTTACGCAAAGGCTTAGGGGGGAAATGTGCAAAGCGAAATATGAAGGCTTAAAATGGTAAACAAAGGCTTAAAATGGCAAACAAAGGCCTTAAAATGGTAAACGAAGGCCTTAACAGGGTTCATAAAAACCTGGAAAAATCCGGAAATAAATAGTTGACAAAAACCTCAGGGAAAATTCAGGGAAATTACGAATTTTTAGTAAAATTCAGGGAAATCAGGGATTTGCGTCAAACAGGGGCCGAGTAGTTAAGCAAAATGTTCGTGAACATCCCCTCCATAGGATTAACATTACACTTTACTTTGGAGGCTCATAACTCTGGTTCTACTAGAGATACGGGGATGTCCTTTGAGTATGTTATAGTCCAATTTGCCCCCCATCCACCCATACTAAAAGCTTAGGGCTACGACAAACAGGACTCTCTCGTTTAGCTAACCCACCCTGTAACGCACTCGTTTAGCTAACCCACCCTGTAACGCACTCGTTTAGCTAACCCACCCTGTCGCGCACTCGTTTAGCTAACCCACCCTGTCGCGCACTCGTTTAGCTAACCCACCCTGTCACGCACCCGTTTAGCTAACCCACCCTGTGCGCACTCGTTTAGCTAACCCACCCTGCCGCGCACTCGTTTAGCTAACCCACCCTGTGCGCACTCGTTTAGCTAACCCACCCTGTCGCGCACTCGTTTAGCTAACCCACCCTGTCGCGCACTCGTTTAGCTAACCCACCCTGTCGCGCACTCGTTTAGCTAACCCACCCTGTCGCGCACTCGTTTAGCTAACCCACCCTGTCACGCACCCGTTTAGCTAACCCACCCTGTGCGCACTCGTTTAGCTAACCCACCCTGTCGCGCACTCGTTTAGCTAACCCACCCTGTCGCGCACTCGTTTAGCTAACCCACCCTGTGCGCACTCGTTTAGCTAACCCACCCTGTCGCGCACTCGTTTAGCTAACCCACCCTGTCGCGCACTCGTTTAGCTAACCCACCCTGTAACGCACTCGTTTAGCTAACCCACCCTGTAACGCACTCGTTTAGCTAACCCACCCTGTAACGCACTCGTTTAGCTAACCCACCCTGTAACGCACTCGTTTAGCTAACCCACCCTGTAACGCACTCGTTTAGCTAAAAACGATAGACAAAGGCTTAAAATTGATAGACAAAGGCTTAAAATTGATAGACAAAGGCTTAAAATTGATAGACAAAGGCTTAAAATTGATAGACAAAGGCTTAAAATTGATAGACAAAGGCTTAAAATTGATAGACAAAGGCTTAAAATTGATAGACAAAGGCTTAAAATTGATAGACAAAGGCTTAAAATTGATAGACAAAGGCTTAAAATTGATAGACAAAGGCTTAAAATTGATAGACAAAGGCTTAAATTTGATAGACAAAGGCTTAAAATTGATAGACAAAGGCTTAAATTTGATAGACAAAGGCTTAAATTTGATAGACAAAGGCTTAAATTTGATAGACAAAGGCTTAAATTTGATAGACAAAGGCTTAAATTTGATAGACAAAGGCTTAAATTTGATAGACAAAGGCTTAAATTTGATAGACAAAGGCTTAAATTTGATAGACAAAGGCTTAAATTTGATAGACAAAGGCTTAAATTTGATAGACAAAGGCTTAAATTTGATAGACAAAGGCTTAAATTTCATAGACAAATGCCTTTAAAACGATAGAGAAAGGCCTTTAAATTGATAGACCAAGGCCTAAAGACTCTAAAATCAAATCTTGAAATCTCGTTTTAAGGCTATGATACTTTCAAACGCGTCCAAACGAGAATCAACAATTGGCGAGATAGTCAATCTAATGTCGGTGGACGCTCAGAGATTCATGGACTTGATGACCTTCATCAACATGATTTGGTCAGCTCCCCTCCAAATAGGCTTAGCTCTGTACTTTCTGTGGCAAGTTTTGGGTCCATCGGTTATGGCGGGATTCGCCGTCATGATTCTTATGATTCCCATCAACGGAGTCATCGCCAACTTTTCTAAGAAACTTCAAATGCAACAAATGAAGAACAAAGACGAAAGGGTCAAGGTTATGAACGAAGTACTTGGCGGAATGAAGGTCTTGAAACTCTACGCTTGGGAGAAGTCTTTCGAACAGAAAATTCTCTCCATTCGACAAAAGGAACTTGATTTGTTGAAGAAGATCGCTTATATGAATTCCGTTTCGGTATTTTTGTGGACTTGCGCCCCGTTTTTGGTGAGTAGACAAGTTTATTATGCATTTTATTTATCTATCTTATTTGTTTTTGAATGGGATTAAAATTAGGCCTATTTTAAAGTATTTAACTTAATTTATACTTAGCCTAGTTTTGATTTTAAAAAGCGCTAAGCCTAGTTTTAAATCTGTATATTTTTATTGACAAAACGCACGCTATGCCTAGTTTTAAATTTATAAATTTTTGATCCGAAAAAACCGTTAAGCCTAGTTTTAAATCTATATATTTTTATTGACAAAACGCACGCTAAGCCTAGTTTTAAATTTATAAATTTTTGATCCGAAAAAACCGTTAAGCCTAGTTTTAAATCTATATATTTTTATTGACAAAACGCACGCTAAGCCTAGTTTTAAATTTATAAATTTTTGATCCGAAAAAACCGTTAAGCCTAGTTTTAAATCTATATATTTTTATTGACAAAACGCACGCTAAGCCTAGTTTTAAATTTATAAATTTTTGATCGAAAAAACCGTTAAGCCTAGTTTTAAATCTATATATTTTTATTGACAAAACGCACGCTAAGCCTAGTTTTAAATTTATAAA
This sequence comes from Phalangium opilio, assembly GCA_019434445.1. Taxonomy (NCBI): domain Eukaryota; kingdom Metazoa; phylum Arthropoda; class Arachnida; order Opiliones; family Phalangiidae; genus Phalangium; species Phalangium opilio. Next base: position 114,084 of record JAEQBA010002516.1, read on the forward strand.
TTTTTGATCCGAAAAAACCGTTAAGCCTAGTTTTAAATCTATATATTTTTATTGACAAAACGCACGCTAAGCCTAGTTTTAAATTTATAAATTTTTGATCGAAAAAACCGTTAAGCCTAGTTTTAAATCTATATATTTTTATTGACAAAACGCACGCTAAGCCTAGTTTTAAATTTATAAATTTTTGATCCGAAAAAACCGTTAAGCCTAGTTTTAAATCTATATATTTTTATTGACAAAACGCACGCTAAGCCTAGTTTTAAATTTATAAATTTTTGATCGAAAAAACCGTTAAGCCTAGTTTTAAATCTATATATTTTTATTGACAAAACGCACGCTAAGCCTAGTTTTAAATTTATAAATTTTTGATCCGAAAAAACCGTTAAGCCTAGTTTTAAATCTATATATTTTTATTGACAAAACGCACGCTAAGCCTAGTTTTAAATTTATAAATTTTTGATCGAAAAAACCGTTAAGCCTAGTTTTAAATCTATATATTTTTATTGACAAAACGCACGCTAAGCCTAGTTTTAAATTTATAAATTTTTGATCGAAAAAACCGTTAAGCCTAGTTTTAAATCTATATATTTTTATTGACAAAACGCACGCTAAGCCTAGTTTTAAATTTATAAATTTTTGATCCGAAAAAACCGTTAAGCCTAGTTTTAAATCTATATATTTTTATTGACAAAACGCACGCTAAGCCTAGTTTTAAATTTATAAATTTTTGATCGAAAAAACCGTTAAGCCTAGTTTTAAATTTATAAATTTTGATCGGAAAAACCGTTAAGCCTAGTTTTAAATTTACAAATTTTGATCGGAAAAACCGTTAAACCTAGTTTTAAATTTTTAAATTTTTGGTCGAAAGACCGTTAAGACTAGTTTTAAATCTATAAATCTTTGATCGGAAAAACCGTTAAGCCTAGTTTTAAATTTACAAATTTTGATCGGAAAAACCGTTAAGCCTAGTTTTAAATCTATAAATTTTTGATCGGAAAAACCGTTAAGCCTAGTTTTAAATTTATAAATTTTTGATCGGAGAAACCGTTAAGCCTAGTTTTAAATCCATGAATTTTTGATCGGAAAAACCGTTAAGCCTAGTTTTAAATTTATAAATTTTTGATCGGAGAAACCGTTAAGCCTAGTTTTAAATTTATGAATTTTTGATCGGAAAAACCGTTAAGCCTAGTTTTGAATCTATAAATTTTTGATCGAAAAACCGTTAAGCCTAGTTTTAAATCTATGAATTTTTATCGGAAAACCCGTTAAGCCTAGTTTTAATTCTCCATATTTGATCAGAAAAACCGTTAACCCTAGTTTTAAATTTATAAAATTTTGATCGGAAAAACCGTTAAGCCTAGTTTTAAATCTATGAATTTTTGATAGGAAAAACCGTTAAGCCTAGTTTTAAATCTATAAATTTTGATCGGAGAAACCGTTAACCCTAGTTTTGAATCTATAAATTTGAACCAAAAAACCGTTAAGCCTAGTTTTAAATCTATAAATTTTTGATCGGAAAAACCGTTAAACCTAGTTTTGAATCTATAAATTTGATCGAAAAACCGCTTAGCTTAGTTTTGATCTAAAATGCACTAGGCCTATTTTTAAATCTATAAAACCACTAAGCCTTAGTTATATTAGTATAGTATAGTATATTAAATTTACGACGATGTTCCTTCTTCAGGTGGCACTTGTTAGTTTCACAGTATTTGTATTAATCGACGAAAAGAACCAATTAACGGCCTCGGTGGCCTTTGTATCTTTAACACTCTTCAACCTTCTTCGGTTCCCCTTAATCATGTTGCCGAATATGATCTCTATGCTGATCATGGTAAACCAACCTTAATTATCGCATTTCAGGTGTCGCTAGTGTCCTTTGCGTCATTTGTCATGTCCAAGGAGACTAATATTCTGGATGCTCGAATAGCCTTCGTGTCACTTAGTTTATTCCACATTTTACGTTTCCCCCTTTCGTTGCTACCAATGCTAATATCAATGCTAATTCAGGTATCATAATTTATACGTTAATTTAGATTAATAATTAGGAATACATACAGCTACTAGGAATCATAGTGTAGGCAGCGTATCTAGGGCGGGTTTTATGGGAGGAGCTAGCTAGTATCTAGGGCGGATTTTATGGAAGGAGCTAGCTAGTATCTAGGGCGGATTTTATGGGAGGAGCTAGCTAGTATCTAGGGCGGATTTTATGGGAGGAGCTAGCTAGTATCTAGGGCGGATTTTATGGGAGGAGCTAGCTAGTATCTAGGGCGGATTTTATGGGAGGAGCTAGCTAGACTATTCATTATGTTTGACGAATTTTACTCCTGGCGAATAACTTATAATCTATCTCGCTGCCCCTGTTGAACCTTGCCTATGACCTCGCGGAACTTGCTACTCTACCAACCAATGAAATATCACAGTTAGAAAGACGTCATCAGAATTATTTTTAGGCGTGACGGGGATAGTAAGTTCTCAAGCCCCGCCCACAAAACGCGCATAGAAATTAACATGGGGCGCAATAATTCCTAGTAGCTGTATGTATTCCTGATTATTTTCGTAATAAATTCGTGTTTTATCCATGCATGCTTTTGCCCCGTAAATCTCCCTTATTGTGACGTCATATTTTTGGCAACTGCGTCTTAATTAATTTTTATGTAATTAATTTAATTATAAAATAGACTAGTGTATCTTTAAAAAGAATTAATAAGTTCTTATGGAATGAAGAACTCGAACCTTACGTTGGACATGATAAAAATGAACGTAAGTGTTTAAAATTGGAATTAAAGTTAATTATTTAGTTTTAAATTATAGTTAATTATTTTAGTTTTAATTGATAGTTAATTATTTTAGTTTTAATTGATAGTTAATTATTTTAGTTTTAATTGATAGTTAATTATTTTAGTTTTAATTGATAGTTAATTATTTTAGTTTTAATTGATAGTTAATTATTTAGTTTTAATTGATAGTTAATTAATTATTTAGTTTTAATTGATAGTTAATTAATTATTTAGTTTTAATTGATAGTTAATTAATTATTTAGTTTTAATTGACAGTTAATTATTTTAGTTTTAATTGACAGTTAATTATTTTAGTTTTAATTGACAGTTAATTATTTTAGTTTTAATTGACATTTAATTATTTTAGTTTTAATTGACATTTAATTATTTTAGTTTTAATTGACAGTTAATTATTTTAATTTTAATTGACAGTTAATTATTTTAATTTTAATTGACAGTTAATTATTTTAATTTTAATTGACAGTTAATTATTTTGTTCTAAGACAATTTTAATGTTCTCTTTGTGTTTTAGCCGATCCAATTGTCATTGAAAGCGGTTCATTTAATTGGTCACGTGATGATGAGGCGACATTAAAGGGTATTGATTTACACGTATCGCAAGGGTCGCTCGTAGCTGTGGTTGGAACTGTCGGTTCAGGAAAGTCCAGTTTGTTATCGGCCATGTTGGGTGAAATGGAGAAATTGGAGGGTCACGTCAATATTAAAGTAAGTTTAATTTATTTTGAATGGTTTTTTTATGGAGCATGAGGGTTTATTTAAACTTGGTTAAATATTAATTTGCGTTGATTTTAAAAGATTTTCGATGTTAGGCCTAAAATCTCGGTATTTTTATGCATGCGCACTGATTGGATAAAATTTCAGCCAATAAAAGACGGGAACGTGAAAAGCGCGGGGGGGGGGGGGGGTGTTTTAATGAAGAACGGGTGCACGATTTTGTTTAGGCCTTGGCGAAAAGTAACAATAGATTGTTAGTTTCGCGTTCCCTTTTGTAATTGACTGAAATTTTGGCCAATTAAACTGCCTATGGGATTTTGGTGGGAAAGTATAGTGAAAATGTTCTTATCTTTTGATTGGTTTAAACTTTGGCCAATCAGAGCGTAGGTTGTCGGATTATAATAGAAAATAGTATCTCTTTTAGGCCTAATATTATAAAGCTTTAAAAATAGGCCAAAGGTCAATGCATGTATTTTTTATATTAAAAATGGTCTATTCTCTTTTGATTGGTTGAAACTTTGACCAATCAGAGCTTATGTTGTCGGATTATAATAGAAAAAAGTCTCTTTTAGTCTTAGGCCTAAAATACCATAAATCTTTGAAAATAGGCCAAACATTAACGGACCTAAAATAGTTTTAAAAATGGTCTATTATCTTTTGATTGGTTTAAACTTTGACCAATCGGAGCGGAGACTGTCGGATTATTCTGGAAAATAGTCCGTTTTAGGCCTAAAATATCATAAATCTTTGAAAATAGACCAAAAATGAATTAACAGACCTAAAATAATTTTAAAAATAGGCCTCGATCGCCTACGTCCCGCAACAAGCGTGGATTCAAAACGCGACATTACGAGAAAACATTTTATTCGCCAAATCATACGACGAACGTAAATACAAAACCGTAATAGAGGCGTGCACTTTAACCTCTGATTTTGAAATCCTCCCCGGTGGTGACAGTACGGAAATAGGCGAAAAAGGGATTAACCTTAGCGGAGGTCAAAAACAACGCGTTAGCTTAGCCCGCGCGGTTTATAACAACGCTGACCTCTACCTATTAGATGACCCCTTATCCGCCGTTGATTCCCATGTCGGTAAACACATATTCGAACACGTCATCGGTCCAAATGGACTCCTTAAGAACAAAACGCGAGTCCTTGTGACGCACGGTATCGCCTTTTTACCCCAATGTGATAAAATCGTCGTTATGAAAGATGGTTCCGTTTCGGAATACGGAACTTACCACGAGTTATTGAATAAGAAAAGCGGGGCCTTTGCCGAATTTTTGATACAACATTTGAAAGAAAACGCGTCAGAGATTGACAGTGACCTTGTAGACAGTGAACAAATGGAGGACATCATTACCAAAGTTGGTAGTCCTGAGTTAGAGAACGAATTATCAAAGGCCTTATCGGAAAGTATGGATTTATCGGCTTCAAATAGCCGGAAGTCATCGTTACTTCATAGATCTATTTCCCGCCAATTATCGAACGATTCCGCCATAAGTGATCATTCCGGATCGCACCGGAAGAACTCTATCAATAGCAAGTACAGTAAACGTACTTCCGAGGATAAAAAGGTTGTTAATGGTAAAGCGGAAGTTGCTGAAGGAACTAAATTGATACAAACGGAAGTAGCCGAAACGGGGGAAGTAAAAATGGGTGTTTATTTGAGATACTTCAGCGCTGTTGGATTCGGATGGTGTATGTTGATGTTTAGTATGTTCCTTGGACAACAAGGATTCTCTGTTGGATCAAATATTTGGCTTAGCGCTTGGAGTAACGATAATTATACCGGACTTAACGATACTAAATTGCGGGATACACGATTGGGTGTCTACGGAGCACTCGGAGCTGCGCAAGGGTTCACCGTCTTGTTTGGATCCTTCGCCTTGTCTCTGGGTACTTTACAGGCCTCGAAAGTACTTCACGCTGATTTGTTGGCTAATATTATGAAGAGTCCAATGTCCTTCTTCGATACAACGCCATTGGGACGTATCGTTAATCGATTCTCGAAGGATATCGATACGGTTGATAATACGATACCCATGACGTTGAGGTCATGGGTCGCTTGTTTCCTGCAAGTCGTGGCTACCATGATTGTTATCTCTATGGAGACAACGCTGTTTTTGACTGTTATTATTCCCATAGGACTGGTCTACTATTTTATACAGGTAAGCGAAATTTTGCGTGTTTTTTAATTTTGGGGTTGGCAATGTGGATGGCAATCTTAATCCGTTTGCATCGCAATTTTTAAGGATGCATAGTGAAAAATAAAGGTATTAGGTTGTAGGGAAGGGTTAAATCTAATTTTATAAGTGTTTATTTTTAATTTTTTTGTAGTTTTTATGGTTATAATCTTAAGTTTTTGATTTAGGCTTAGGAATGTCAAAACTTTTATCGCATTACACAGATTTATACTTACTGAAAATATGGTCTACTATTTTATGCAACTAAGCGAAAGTTTGCGGTTTTTGTTGGGGTTGTGCAATTTTTGGGGTTGGCAATGTGGATGGCAATCTTAATCCGTTTGCATCGCAATTTTTAAGGATGCAAAGCGAAAAATAAAGGTATTAGGTTGTAGGGAAGGGTTAAATCTAATTTTATACGTGTTTATTTTTAATTTGTAGTTAGTTTTTATGGTTATCTTCAGTTGTTTTAATTAGGCTTAGGAATGTCAATACTTTTAACGTATTTCATCATAAATCCAGATTTATACTTATTAAAAATATGGTCTACTATTTTATACAAGCAAGGGAAAGTTTGCGGATTTTAGTAGGGGTTGTGCAATTTTTGGGGGTTGGCAATGTGTATGGCAATCTTAATCCGTTTGCATCGCAATTTTTAAGGATGCATATTGAAAAATAAAGGTATTAGGTTGTAGGAAAGGGTTAAATTTAATTTTATAAGTGTTTATTTTTAATTAGTAGTTAGTTTTTATGGTTATAAACCAGGTTTTTGAGTTAGGCTTAGCAATTTCTACTATGTATATCGTTTTACATGATAGCCCTAGATTTATATTTACTAAAAATATGGTTTACTATTTTTTACAAGTAAGAACACTAATTTAGTACAGGCAAAGGCAATATAATAATAATAGTAAAAAATTTCGTTTCGTTCGACGTTTATGAATCCCACCATTACGATACAATTTTATTATTTTTATTAAAAGAAAATGAAAAAAAATACTATTATTTGCAAAATTCCCGTTAAACTTGTCTCTAACGCGAAGGCCTAAATCATCAACTTCTTATAGGGTTTTACGGTCAACTAACAATATTTCCAAATATATACTCCACGGGTGTTCCCCTCCCCGGTATTAGGAAGGGAAGGCGCGGCGGCGGCACCTTTGAGCTTTGAAGTCTGGGCGCCGGCGCGGTGGGGTTTCCCCAGCTGCGAGGCTCGCTAAACTTCAAGGATGCCGCTTTAACAGTGCAGATACTACATACCAACGGGTTGGGAACCACCTTCAGGAGGGGTTTCCCCAAAAATGTAGCATTCCCCAGACAGGCACAATAGAAGCCGACATTTTGGGAATGCGGAAAAATGGTACCGGAAACAGACGCAATAGAATGCGGAAAGATTACGTAACACTTCCTTTTTAGCTCCATCCACAATTATACCGTGACTGAGTGACTTATAATTTAACGCCCAGACCGAACCGCTTTACTTAGGAAGTTGAAATTTCGCAGGGACGTTATTCTTAACTAGTAGATGATCATTAAGAAATATTTTTTGTAATCCGCCGCCATCTTGAAAAATGGAGGCCATCCCTACCCTACCCTAGTCGCTATTTAAGTTAATCGCGTAGTACTTATTAACTTATTAAGTATATGATTGTGAATTACCGAACTACCGAAGTTAGCTAATAGAATATGCTTAATATAAACAATTATTTTACCAAAATAAACTTAATTTCGGTACTCAAAATGGCCCCCAAATACTTCAATACAATTCCAGAGATTCTACGTAGCCAGTTCCAGGCAACTAAAACGTCTCGAATCAGTAACAAGAAGTCCCATATACTCCCATTTCTCTGAATCGTTGGCCGGTGTCTCTTGCATTCGTGCGTACGGTGCAACTAACCGGTTTATCCAAGAATCGAACCGATTGGTCGATATCAATCAAGTCTGTTACTATCCCAGTATATCCGCTAACCGTTGGCTAGCCATCCGATTAGAGTTTTGCGGCAACTGTCTGGTCTTCTTCGCCGCCCTATTCGCTGTCCTGGGTGGTGACCTTAGCGCCGGAAGTGTCGGTCTGTCTATAAGTTACGCGCTATCCGTAACGGCCACCTTGAACTGGATGGTCAGAATGAGTTCAGAGTTGGAGACCAATATAGTCTCGGTTGAAAGGATTATGGAATACACCAAGACACCGACTGAAGCCGCGTGGGAGTTGAGTCACAGACCGGAAGCTAATTGGCCAACGCAAGGAGAGGTCATCTTTGACGGGTATTCGACGCGGTACAGAGAAGGACTGGATTTGGTTGTCAAGGGAATAACGTGCCGGGTTAAACCAGGCGAAAAGGTCAGTTCTTTTTGTTAAAATTAATAGAGTTGTACTAAGAGGGGTGGAGGAGCTACGGGCGCATGTGACGTCATTATTGGTATGGTTTAAATTGTATGGGCTGAGTTGACGACTTCCAATATGGTCGACAAAATCGAGGTAAGAGATAGGAGGGTGTGGTGACGTCACGAGAAAGTTTGTAGTAGCAGACTAAAGGGGATGGGAAAAACTGTGCAAAAATATTCCATGTGACGGTATGCATTCTACGCAATGGAGAACATGATTGGTAGCGTTGTAGTTATTTCAAGGCCATTTAAAATTTAATTAATTCAATTTAATTTAATTTAAGAACTCTCTGTTTAAAGCTAGGCGTGAAAGAGGGGCGTAGAGTGTATTTTCTCTGGTATATCAAGGTCACCGTACAGTAATTTAATCAAGGGGGTCATCCATAAAACACTGTTTCCAATCAATGTCCATAACTTTAACTTGTGTTAGGGGGTGTACAGTACATGTCCCTTATGTGGGGGGGGGGGGTCAAACAAAATCGGTGTGGTCATAGAAGTATAGATGTTAAATACATTTTCGGAGTCGAGATTTATTGATTTCCCATAGAACTTACCATCCCACTGCATGATTGTACTTAGGCAAACTATAATTACAATTACCCATCCCTTGGTCTTCATTACAAGTACTTAAGTAGTCCGTGTCGTGTTCTTAACCCCGTTTGCAGATTGGTATCGTCGGTCGTACAGGTGCTGGCAAATCATCCTTAACCCTGTCCCTTTTCCGCCTTATCGAGGCTGCTGAAGGATCAATCATTATAGATGGCGAAGACATCTCTAAAATGGGTCTTCACGACCTTCGATCAAAATTAACCATTATCCCCCAAGACCCCGTGTTATTCACCGGTACCCTTAAACTCAACTTGGACCCATTTAAAACGCATACCGACGATGAGATATGGAAGGCCTTGGAACAGTCCCATCTTAAGACGTTCGTGTCCTCGTTGGAAGCTGGATTGGATCATATTGTCGCTGAAGGTGGCGAGAATTTGAGTGTGGGTCAACGGCAACTCTTGTGTCTGGCCAGAGCCCTATTGCGCAAGACCAAAGTGTTGATTCTGGATGAAGCCACAGCCGCTGTTGATTTGGATACTGATGATTTGATACAGGCCACTATAAGGAAGGAGTTCCATGAATGTACCGTGCTGACCATCGCCCATCGGTTGAATACCATCATGGATTCCGATAGGTGAGTTGTTTTTACGTTTTTTGGTTTTTTGCTTGCAACTAAGTGGAATTAGGGTTTTATTTTTTCTGTAAGGTTTGGGCAACTAGTGTCTTGCATGTTTTTTAAAACCTTATTATCTCGGGCTCTACTTGATGTAGAACAATGTTCTTGGTACCGTTAGATAGAGGACAATTAGGGCTATGATATCCGCAAAGCATTTCTTTGTAGCATTTTAATTACCAGAGTTCTGGTGTTTCAAAGTTGGTCTATATTTCGCACTCAGTTTTAAAATGAATTTATTTTAAAAACATTATTATCTCGGGCTCTGGTTGGTGTAGAACCACTTTCTTGGTACCATTAGATAGAGGACAATTATGGCTATGATATCATCAAAGCATTTCATCGTAGCATTTTAATTACCAGAGTTCTGACGTTTCAAAGTTGGCTTATATTTCGCACTCGGTTTTAAAATGAATTTATTTTAAAAACCTTATTATCTCGGGCTCTGGTTGACGTAGAACCACGTTATTGGTACCATTAGATAGAGGACAATTAGGGCTATGATATCCTCAAAGCTTTTTATGGTAGCATTTTAATTACCGCAGTTATGACGTAACAAAGTTGGTCTATATTTCGCACTCGGTTTTAAAATGAATTTATTATAAAAAGCTTATTATCTCGGGCTCTGGTTGATGTAGAGCCCCGTTCTTGGTACCATTAGATAGAGGACAATTAGGGCTATGATATCCTCGAAGCTTTTTATCGTAGCATTTAAATTACCAGAGTTGTGGCATCCCAAAATTTTCCCTAAATTATAACCATGTCTTGTCTTGCAATCCTTAGCTACACTTGTAGTGCCTTGAGCTTAGCACTTATTATACTTGCAAATACAAGTTATTAAAGTTCTTCCAATACAATTTTGTACTTTCAGAGTACTTGTATTAGACAAAGGCATTATCAAAGAATTTGATTCGCCAACACACTTATTACAAAACAATCAATCGATTTTCTTCAGTATGGCCAAAGATGCCGGCTTGGTTTAGAAATAAATAGGCCTAAACCAATTCACTTTGTAATATAAATATAACAAAACAAATTTGCATGTTTTTTATATAAATATTTCGTCTAATTTTTTCTTTAACATCAAAGACTTAAAAAGAAATTAAATTTAAGCTAAAATCCCGATGACGTGGGTACGAGTTCCGATTGGTCGATGATATTTTTTAGTATTAACCAATCAGAAACGAACGATACCCATATTCTATTTATAATTAGATTATAATATTATCACATCATTTATTATTTCGTATTTTTTTTCCTTGAAACGGAAAATGTTCAAATTAATTTACAAATTGAAATTAATTATCGTTAATCACAGTATTAATTAATACTACACATTATTGTTTATTATTATTTGTTTATTTTGACTTATTTTGGATCTTGCCAATCAGTTAAACGCAAAACTGTCCATTTTTAATTAAGCTCTATTTAATTGAGATTTATTTTCTTTCTTTTTCATTTTAAAACCATTTTTTCCCCCATAATTCATTACCGGTAGTTTAGTTCAGTTCAGTTCGCTCCTCTCCACTTGTTTTCATTGTTGGTTCAAATCAGTTCTTTTTTTTTGTTTTTTTGAACTTGTAAATATACAAATATCATTGTTTTAATAATATTTTTGTGTTTAATTAAGTATTTTCAAGTATATATGTATATATTTTTGGTAAAAATATATATACAAATATATACAATTAATTGCATTTACAATTAAAAGAAATTGAGATAATTACAAAAGAAAATGGCTAGAGTTTAAATGCGGAAGTGGTATTTTAAATTTTAACTAGCTGTGATATAAAACATTAATTGTTGTTTATTTCTCTTGTATTCTGTAATAGGAAAAATTAAAACAAAATTGGATGGAAAATTTTTGTTGAGTTGATGATATTTACTACTTAAATACAAGTGATTGTTCGGTTTAAACGCGTCAGGTAGATAAAACCCCGTGATTGGTCAGTTTAAACGCGTCAGGTAGGTTAAAACCCCGTGATTGGTCAATTTAAACGCTTCAGGTAGGTAAAACGGTAAAACCCCGTGATTGGTCAGTTTTAAAAGCTTCTGGCAAGTAAAACCCGGTGATTGGGCCGTTTAAAAGCTTTTGGCAAGTAAAACCCGGTGATTGGGCCGTTTAAAAGCTTTTGGCAAGTAAAACCCGGTGATTGGGCCGTTTAAAAGCTTCTGGCAAGTAAAACAAGGTGATTGGGCCGTTTAAAAGCTCCTGACCAGTAAAACCCGGTGGTTGGTCCTTTTAAAAACTTCTGCCAAGTAAAACCCCGTGATTGGTCCTTTTAAAACCTTCTGCGAAGTAAAACCCCGCGATTGGTCGATTTAAAAACTTCTGCCAACCATAAACAAAATACGAACTCAGACAGAGCAGCCTGATTTACGTATCGATATCGAATATTGATACAAACCAAAGGACTCAAATCAATTTATTGATTTTTGATGAACTAGGTTGGACTTAATTCTAACACGCGATAAGCTTAATTTTAATTAAAATGAAAGTATTTCATTCCTAAAAAGACTTAAAACGTAACAGAAACCGTTTCCGTTATAGAATTTAGATTCTTCTCAATTGTGTTTCCCTCAGCGCAAGTCAATATGCAGTGAAACGTAAAACATACGTTCAAGGATAAAAGCTGTATTACCAGTACCCCTACCTTAAAAACCCAACCAAGGTTGATTAAAACCTTCTGCCGGTATAATAACACTCAGCTAAATAAGTTTATCAGAACTGTAGAGTAAGGTTGATTTAATCTCGCGACGTTAAGCCTTTGTTACGCAATAACTCCCCCCAAGTATTTTTATAAGTAACTGACTCTTCCTAGCTTCATTGTTACGTAATTATCCCAAGTATTTATATGTATTAAGGAATCGTAAGCACCAAGTTTAAACCAATCATACCTGATAAATATATAAGCTTACCTGTTTTAAAATTACTTAAAGTGAATTTATCTGATAAGGTGTGTTTTATATCTTAGAAACTATTGTTTAGTATTATAATGACGTTTTTGGTGACTTTAATTTCGACTGCAACTACGACAATTCGCGGAAGGATATTATGAAACGCAGCTGTGTACATTTGACGCGATATTTCAGGTCTCTACACGTTTTAACAATTTCATGAGGACTTTTGGTAGTTTTTGAATGAACGAGTTTAGACGGTTTTAATCTGTCTTAATGAACGGATTGGGATTAATGAAGCTCCCATAAAATTAAGCCTAATTATGGAAGTTACTAATTTTATGGATGATTTTTGTCAATCTACGTTTTGGGTATGTATTAATTAACATCTTTTTAATTAATTATATATTTATTTAATTAATATATAAGAATTGAGAATTTTAAAAGAAAATTATCTAAATGATCTACTTGAGGCGGCTTGAACTCGCGCCGGTTTGTTTAAAATATATTTCTATTTTCTATTGAGGTTATCAGCCTCGTGATTGGTTAAAGGTTTTTAAAGCACGAGGGATAGAATTTAGTCACGTGATGCGCGGTTTAAATTTGAAATAGATAAATTAAATCCCATCTTTTTTTAATAAAATATATACATGAACGTTTACAAAAACATTTTCACAAACACATCCGCATCCCCATGTAAAAGTACTTAAGATGAACACCTGTGTTTTCTATATTTGAAATTTAGGACTCTAATATCACGTGGTATACCGAAAATCCCGATTTTACGTATTGCTTCCAACATACGGTTTTAGTATGGAGTCCTTGTTTATTTCTGTGGTTTTTGGTGCCACTGGAAGCTGCTGGTTTTTACAAATCCAAGAACGGACCTATAAGATGGACCATTTTAAATCTGTCAAAAATTGTAATTATTTATAAACATTTGTGATATAATAACCGATAAGTTGAGTATCTTACTTATTGATGTTATATCACTTATGCAATAACCATTTTTTTCTTAATCAACTGTGTTTTAATTAATTCTAATTATTTCACAGATCATATGTTTGACTTTAGCCCTTCTAAGTTTAGTTCAGATTATTTATGTTAATATTGACAAGACTTTGTCATCATCCGTCGAATCAGTAGCTGCCGTGGTTCAATTGGTTACTTATTTACTTGTGGTGGCGCTAGTGTACTTAGGGAAGAAAAATGGTATCATGACATCGGCTGTGCTATTTTTATATTGGCTATTGGCAGCCATAGCCGGTCTCTTCTCCTATTGGTCAACGCTTAAAAACCTTCATATACTGGTAAGAATAATACTTTACATGGCCACGTGCTTTTCAAGGCTTAGTACTGGGTTTAGGGTAGGGTTGTGAAGTATCAAGTCAGACCCCCGTAGTCCAATTTGATTAATTTTAACGTTAATTAGTCGATTTGATGATAATTTGCGCTTAAACATAGTTACATTTGAAAATTACGAGTTTTTACTTTTTCGCCAGAAGTGGAGGCAAAAGTATTGTCTCAACACAGTACGGCTGGCTGGCTGATTTAATTATTTATTTTTTTCTATTATAGAATTACATAGAAAACACCGTCATGTTTACATTGAACATGGTACAATATCCATTAATTTTGACCATGTTCGCATTATCATTTTTAGCGGACGAAGTACCGCGTTATCGCGAACATTATAAAGATGGAGATCCTGTAAGTTTATTAATGTGCTTTTATTGAATCTTTTTGGTAACTTTATTTATTTGTTTATTTACTTCAGAAAGAGTCCCCTGAAGTTACGGCCTCATTTCCAAGCAAAGTTTACTTTCAATGGCTTACCGGGTAAGTTTTTAATATGTTTAAAAATAAATTCACTTTATTAATTTAATTAAATTAAATATCCGAAAAGATTCTTAATAAGGGGTTATAAAAGACCGCTGACCTTCAATGACATTTACGAAGCAAACTATTACGACAAAGCTGCTGTTATTAGATCAAAATTTGAGAAACATTGGTTACCCGCGGTGCGGAAAAAATCGTTAGTAATCAAATTTAATTAATTTAATTTAACTTACTTAAGTAAATTTTGAATTATTCATATTAGTTCAACTAAAGTTTATAAATTCGATCCGGATATTGCCGAAACCGAACTGAACGGAGTTGCATCTGATGACTATTCAAAACCAAAAACTCGCGCGAAAGCCAGTATCGTTCCCGCCTTAATTAAAGCCTACTGGCCATATTTTTTAACCACTTCCTTTGGTCGACTACTGTCCGATATCATGTCCTTCGCAAACCCTTTTATTCTCAGGTACCTCGTTTAATCCAAAGGGTTAATTAATAAATTAACGTTAAGCCTAATGAACATTTAGATGGCTGATTGAGTACGTTAACAGTGACGATCCTAAATGGAAGGGATACTTCTACGTCGCGTTATTGTTTGTGGCTAACGTACTACAAACGTCAATTCACGCTGTCTATTTTAGACGTTGCGTCAAGTTGGGTTTACGCATTCGTAGTTGTGCCATGGCCGTTATATACAAAAAGGTAAGTCTTTTGTCCAAGGACAAAATTCCATTTCCTAAGCCTTGCCATACATGCCAAGTCTAAAGTCCCAGCCCCTTTCGTTAAGCCTTGCCATAGTGCCAAGTCTAGAATCCCAGCCCCTTTTCGTTAAGCCTTGCCATACGTGCCAAGTCTAAAATCCCAGCCCCTTTTCGTTAAGCCTTGCCATACGTGCCAAGTCCAAAATCCCAGCCCCTTTCGTTAAGCCTTGTCATACGTGCCTAGTCTAAAATCGCAGCAACTTTCGTTAAGCCTTGCCATACGTGCCAAGTCTAAAATCCCAGCCCCTTTCGTTAAGCCTTGCCATGCCATACGTGCCGAGTCTAAAATCCCAGCCCCTTTCGTTAAGCCTTGCCATACGTGCCAAGTCCAAAATCCCAGCCCCTTTCGTTAAGCCTTGCCATACGTGCCAAGTCTAAAATCCCAGCCCCTTTCGTTAAGCCTTGCCATACGTGCCAAGTCCAAAATCCCAGCCCCTTTCGTTAAGCCTTGTCATACCTGCTAAGGCTTAACTGTTTCTTATACGCGTAGGTTCTAAGCCTTTCCAACGCCGCTAGACGCAAATTAACCATGGGCGTCATATTAAACTCCATGTCCGTGGACGCTGATGCCTTCGTGTTGCTGATGATGGAAATTAACCTGATATGGTCCGCCCCGTTGAAGATCGCCTTGTGCTTGTACCTTTTATACGAAATACTTGGACCAGCAACTTTCGCGGGATTGGCCATTATCGTATTGTTCATACCAATCGAAGGATACTTGGCCAGACTTGCGAAGAAATTCCAAGCAGAGTTAATGGGCGTCAAAGACTTGCGCGTCAAACTGATGAGCGAAATCTTGAACGGCATCAAAGTCCTCAAGTTGTACGGTTGGGAAAATTCATTTCAAGATAAGGTTGTTGAGCTACGGAAACAGGAAATGGTTTTGTTGAGGAAGATGACCATTTTGAACTCCCTTACAGTATCGTTGTTATGGTTGGCACCGTTTTTGGTAAGTATTTCCGGTAAGGTTTATATTTTCTAGGGTTAACCGAGGTGTTTATGGACAGGTTTCCGTTGTAAGCTTCGCGGCTTTTGTACTTGCTGATGACAGTAATGTACTGACAGCTACAACGGCGTTTGTGTCTTTGAGGTTGTTTAATATGTTGAAAGATCCAATGAATGAGTTACCCGACACGATAAACTACCTCATTGTGGTAAGTTTAAATTTATTATTTGAATACTTCAAGTCACTAAGCCTAAATAGACCTACATACTTTCTGAAACGCAAAGCCTAACTTGGCCTACAATTTCCCCTGAAACGCTAATCCTAACTTGGCCTGCATTTCCACCTTAAACACTAAGCCTAACTTGGCCTACAATTTCCCCTTAAACTCTAAGCCTAACTTGGCCTACGATTTCCCCCGAAACACTAAGCCTAACTTGGCCTACAATTTCCCCCGAAACACTAAGCCTAACTTGGCCTACAATTTCCCCTGAAACGCTAAGCCTAACTTGGCCTACAATTTCCTCTGAAACGCTAAGACTAACTTGGCCTACAACTTCGCCTGCCACACTAAGCCTAACTTGGCCTACATTTATCGGTAATTCAGGTATCAGTCGGTGTCAGGAGAATCAACAGCGTCCTAAACAGCGAGGACTTAGAAGATTACGTTGACGACAAAAACATATCGGGTAAAAACGTCATCGACATCAGCAACGCGTCATTCCGATGGGAAGACGAAGGTCCCCCTGTTCTAAAGAACATCAAACTCGAAGTCAGTAAAGGCGCCTTAGTTGCTGTTGTAGGTCAAGTTGGTTCCGGAAAATCGTCACTCCTGTCCGCGATACTTGGCGACATGGAGAAAATCGATGGTAAAGTGAAGACCAAAGGTTCATTGGCTTATGTTCCGCAACAAGCCTGGATCCAGAATGCCACTTTACAGAACAATATCCTTTTTGATCAACCATACGATGTGGTCAAGTATCAAGAAATCGTTCGCGCTTGCACACTGGACGTCGACTTCGATATCCTACCAGCTAGAGATCAAACCGAAATTGGTGAAAAGGGTATCAATTTGAGTGGAGGTCAAAAGCAAAGGGTTAGCTTAGCCAGAGCTGTTTACAGAGATAGCGACATTGTTTTAATGGATGACCCATTGGGTGCTGTGGATTCGCATGTTGGGAAACATATCTTTGATAAAGTCATCGGAAATCAAGGCATTTTGAAAGATAAAGTAAGTTTTCATTACTAAACCGAGGCTTAGGGTAGAAGTGGCACCAAGGCTTAGGGTAAAACTAGACCACCAAGGCTTAGGGTAAAACTAGACCACCAAGGCTTAGGGTAAAACTATACCACCAAGGTTTAGGATAAAACTAGACCACCAAGGTTTAGGGTAAAACTAGACCACCAAGGCTTAGGGTAAAACTAGACCACCAAGGCTTAGGGTAAAACTAGACCACCAAGGCTTAGGGTAAAACTAGACCACCAAGACTTAGGGTAAAACTAGACCACCAAGACTTAGGGTAAAACTAGACCACCAAGACTTAGGGTAAAACTAGACCACCAAGACTTAGGGTAAAACTAGACCACCAAGGCTTAGGGTAAAACTAGACCACCAAGGCTTAGGGTAAAACTAGACCACCAAGGCTTAGGGTAAAACTAGACCACCAAGACTTAGGGTAAAACTAGACCACCAAGACTTAGGGTAAAACTAGACCACCAAGACTTAGGGTAAAACTAGACCACCAAGACTTAGGGTAAAACTAGACCACCAAGGCTTAGGGTAAAACTAGACCACCAAGGCTTAGGGTAAAACTAGACCACCAAGGCTTAGGGTAAAACTAGACCACCAAGGCCTAGGGTAAAACTAGACCACCAAGGCCTAGGGTAAAACTAGACCACCAAGGCTTAGGGTAAAACTAGACCACCAAGGTTTAGGATAAAACTAGACCACCAAGGCTAAGGGTAAAACTAGACCACCAAGGCTTAGGGTAAAACTAGACCACCAAGGCTTAGGGTAAAACTAGACCACCAAGGCTTAGGGTAAAACTTGACCCCCAAGGCTTAGGGTAAAACTAGAAAACCAAGGCTTAGCGTCAAATAATCGTTTATTCCAGACCAGGATTCTCGTGACGCACAGCGTTACGTTTCTACCGGAAGTTGACTTCATCTTGGTTATGAAGAACGGTGAAATATCGGAAATGGGAACATACCAGGAGATAATATCTTCGGATGATGGTGCTTTCAAGGATTTCTTGAGTCAACACGTCAAGGAAGGTATTGACGAAGACGATGAGGAATATAATGTCCTCGTCGAAATGGTCGGTCGTGGCAAGGCCCCGGAAGTTATTCGTCAAATAAGTCAAATATCAAAGGGTTCCCAAAAGTCCAAAGCCAAGTCGAACGATAGTTTGGCAGTTTCCAAAGAGGACATCAGAAAAAAACGAGGAGGCGGCAAAGAATTGATCAAAGCTGAGATTGAATTACAAGGAGCTGTAAGTACTTGTCTTTATTTCAGTGATAAAAAGGTGACTTATTACTTTTACCATGCAACAGACCTTATGGTCAGTTTACAAACAATATCTTCAAGCTATGAAATACGTCTGGTTCATCATATGCATGTTGGGTTTCGCTGTCCAACAAGGTTTCGCAGTTGGTTCCAATTTTTGGTTAAACATTTGGAGTCAAGACGCTGAACGCGCCGGGAACTCAACCATTGTTGACACTGATCTAAGAAACTTGAGGCTGGGAATCTATTTCCTATTGGGTAGTCTTCAAAGTATCTTCTTGATGTGTACCATGGTCCTATTATTCATTTCCGGTCTTCGAGCTTCCAATAAGTTACACTTTGATATGTTAACCCGAGTCTTACATTCGCCAATGTCCTTCTTCGATACGACACCAATGGGACGTATCTTGAACCGTTTCGCCAAAGACGTTGATTCGTGCGATCTCGAAGTGACCAGGATGATAAGACGTTTTTTCGTCAATGGTATCAACATCATTGGTGCTTTGTTGGCCATTGTGATCGAGTTGCCGTTGTTTATTGTGTCCGTCATACCCGTGGTCATCTTCTACAGTTTTGTGCAACGAGTGTACTTGGCGACAAGTCGGCAAACTAAGAGAATGGAAGCCAATAGTCGGTCGCCATTGTACGCCCATTTTTCGGAGTCTATTTCCGGTGCAAGTACCATTAGGGCTTACGGAGCCGTGTCGAGGTTCATTCAGAGGTCAGATAGGTTAATTGATAATAATGCCATGTTGCAATACATCAGAAGAAATACCAACAGGTAAGTGAGTGAGATTAGGCTTAAGCATCCTTCCCTAAGCCTCGTTGCTAACCCTAACTATGACGTGATGCTCAGATGGTTGTCCGTGACTCTGGACGTCATTGGTAGTGTCTTGTTACTGTTCATTGGTTTATTCATAGTAATTTATCAGCATAATTTAACACCTGGTAGTGTTGGTTTCATCATCACCAACGCTAATAGCGTAAGTATTTAATTGTTTTTAATTTAGGCCTAACCATTTTTTAATTATAAGCCTAACTATTTCGTTAATTATAATTAAACTCGTAGATGATATCGCTGCTTTTTGCTGCGGTTGTAACTACATCTAATTTAGAAGCAGTATTAGTTTCGGTTGAACGTTTGTCAGAGTATACTTGTTTAAAAACAGAGGTGAGTTAAAATTAGGCTTAAGATGGCTTTGCCAAGGCTTAAGATGGCTTTGCCGAGGTTTAAGATGGCTTTGCCGAGGTTTAAGATGGCTTTGCAGAGGTTTAAGATGGCTTTGCCGAGCCTTAAGATGGCTTTGCCGAGGTTTAAGATGGCTTTGCCGAGGCTTAAGATGGATTTGCAGAGGCTTAAGGTTTGATTATTCAATAGGCGGCCTGGGAGGTAAAAGAAACAAAACCTGCGCTATCATGGCCCGATCAAGGGCGAATAGTCTTTCAAAATTATTCAACGCGCTACCGGGATGGCTTAGACTTAGTTTTGAAGGACATATCCTTCACTATAAACCCATCTGAAAAGGTAAAGTACTTAACACAGTTATCTTTCTTTAAATCACTAAGCCTTGATCGATCGGGTTTTATCCTAAACAGGTTGGGATTGTGGGTCGTACCGGGGCGGGTAAGTCATCATTAACCCTGGCACTCTTCAGAATCGTTGAACCAGTCTCTGGTTCCATAATCATTGACGGCGTTGACATATCAACCCTTGGTCTATTTGACCATCGTTCAAAACTGACCATCATTCCCCAAGACCCCGTACTCTTTTCGGGTCCACTAAGAATCAACTTGGACCCATTCAACAAACATTCCGATCAGGAACTCTGGACAGCTTTGGAATTGTCCCATTTAAAGTCCTTCGTCGAAACATTAGACCAAGGCTTAGACTACGATATTGCCGAAGGTGGTGATAACCTAAGCGTGGGACAAAGACAGTTGATCTGTTTGGCCAGGGCCTTGTTGAGGAAGACCAAAATACTGGTTCTTGATGAAGCAACGGCTTCTGTTGACCTTGACACCGATGACCTCATACAAGCCACAATAAGGAAGGAGTTCCATGACTGTACCATTGTCACCATCGCTCATAGATTGAATACCATCATGGATTATGACAGGGTCATGGTACTTGATAAAGGAACCATTTCCGAATTTGATTCAATATCAAATTTACTACAGAATAATAAATCGATGTTTTATGGAATGGCTAAAGATGCGGGCCTTGTATGACGTCACTTAAATTTGTAGTTTTTTTTCATATTTAGTAAATTATATAATAAAATTATGCATATTTTACTCTAATTTTTGACTTCTTTTATTCATTTCAATTTGAATTTTACCGCCAGTAAAAATATAATAAAATACTTATGTTCAGCGCCATTCCGAATTTGATTCAATTTCAAATTTACTACAAAATAATAAATCGATGTTTTATGGAATGGCTAAAGATGCGGGCCTTGTATGACGTCACTTAAATTTGTAGTTTTTTCCCATATTTAGTAAATTATATAATAAAATTATGCATATTTTACTCTAATTTTTGACTTCTCGTGATTGATTTCAATTTGAATTTAACCGCCAGTAAAAATACAATAAAATACTTATGTTCAGCATACTTATTTCGCTACAGAAAAACTAGCAGACATTATTTCCATTTTGAAACTATTTCCATCTAGCGGCGAAGATGCTCTAAAATTACATGGAAATTTTTTTTTGGCGCGTTCGCCTTTGGGACTGGGTTACGCCTTGTAGTTGTTTTTAATCCAAGGTTACGCTTTGTTCTCTTTTACCGGCTGTAAAACTTTCTAACGTAGCCTTGATTTAATCGTCTTTAATCATTTAAAATGTCAGAGGAACAGGTAAATATCCTTTAATTTTAATTATATATTTATTAAATTAGTTATTATTTATGCGTATTTCTTGGGTCACGTGTTTCTATCATGCCCGTAGAACCTTAAACATTATGGTTAATATTAAGCCTTGGCCTTAAAATAATGAGACGGAATGTTTTATTTTAATTTTAATTACAATTTAAGTTATTTATGCCTTATTAAAATGATGATAATTACTGACGGGCGGTCTGAGTGTACAAAAATTTGTGCTGAACGTCATTTTATTACCTGATTAAGGCTATAATTAGGGAAAAATTGTTTTATTTGAGTTTGTTAACGGAGATCTGATTAAGTCCCTGTCTACTTCATAGGAAGAGACGCTTCCTAGCCCTGATATTCATTTCGAACCGATTGTAAAATTACCTTTGGTTGAATCTAAAACTTTAGAAGAAGAGGAGGAAGAATTAGTTAAATTGTAAGTTAACTATTTAAACTATTTGTTGGGTGGGGAAGTTTGTTTGTTACTTAATGTTCTGTTGTTATCATAGACGAGCTAAACTATTCAGATTTGATAAAACAGAGGAACCAGGAGAATGGAAAGAAAGGGGAACGGGGGAAGTTAAAATTCTCAAACACAAAGAAAATAAGAGTGTTAGGATACTAATGAGAAGAGATAAGACGTTAAAAATCTGTGCAAATCATTTAAGTAAGTCCAATTTTGGTTTTACTTTGGTTTAGCATGAAATTATGGTTAGGCTTAGTGAAATAGGCCAAATTTGCATTGTTAAAGTTGATTTGGTTAAAAATTATGATTAGGGTTAAGAAAATAGGCCAAATTCATGCTTTTGAAGTTGATTGGTCCTAAAATTATGATTAGGCTTAGCAAAAATAGGCCTGATTTATGCTGTTAGAGTTGATTAGTCTAAAATTATGATTAGGCTTAGCAAAATAGGCCAAATTTGCATGGTTAACAATGATTTAGTCCAAAATTATGATTAGGCTTAGCAAAAATAGACCAAATTATGCTGTTAAACTTAATTATTCATGCAAATTAATTATAGTTCAACCTTATATGGAGCTTAAACCAAATTGTGGTAGTGATAGAGCTTGGGTTTGGAGTACAGTAGCTGATTATGCGGATGAGGAACCAAAAGCCGAGCTTTTAGCTATTAGATTTGCTAACAAAGAAAGTAAGTTAAATTAAATTAAATTAAATTAAATCATATTTAAGTGAAATTAAACAATTTTTAAGTGAAATTAAACCATTTTTAAGTGAAATTAAACCATTTTTAAGTGAAATTAAACCATTTTTAAGTGAAATTAAACCATTTTTAAGTGAAATTAAACCATTTTTAAGTGAAATTAAACCAATTTCAAGTGAAATTAAACCAATTTTAAGTGAAATTAAACCAAATTATTTAATTAAATATAACAGATGCCCAAACTTTTAAAACTGCCTTTGAAAACGGAATTCAAATAGCGAAAGAAAATGAAAGTAAGTTTATTTAAATTTTAATTATTTTTAATTGCAATTAATTTAAAATGATGATAATATCGACGGGCGGACTGAGTGTACAAAAATTAATGCTGAATTAAATTAACGTCATATCTGATTAAATTAATTAATTAATTAAAAAATATTAATGTTAATTTATTAATTAATCTATATTTAATTAATCATTTGGTGTTAATTTAATTACTTCTTAGGCTTCAATGAAAAGGATGATAGTGGATTATCAGAGGAAGATGATGATGATGAAGATCAAGATGAGGATGAAATTGCAAACAAACTCTCGGATTTAAAAGTTAAAGACGCGGTTGAAAAAGACTCTGAAGTTAAAGAGAAAGATACAACGGAAGAAACTAAACCACCCAAATCTTCCGATGAATCTTCTAACAACAAAGACTCTGAAACTGGTGAAAAAGGATCTGTTTCTCAAACAGTTTAGGCCTAATTTTGTTGTTGTTGTCGTTGTCAACAAGTAACGGGAGGCAAAAAAATACGTGTTTACTATTTTTATATCGATTTAAGATTGATTGATTGATTGATCAAATGAATGTATGAAAAAAGAAAGAAATCATCCTCAATTTGCTAGTTTTATACGCAATTATCTCATTATTGACTTAAAAATAGGACAAAAATAGACAAAATATGGTAAGACAAGGCCTAACTGCCCTAATTTTACACACATCTCATTATTGACTTCAAATAGGCGAAAAAAAGACCAAAATATGGTAAGACAAAAGACAAGGCCTAACTTTATACACATCTCATCATTGACTTCAAAATAGTCCAAAAATAGACCAAAATATGGTAAGCCAATTAGACAAGGCCTAACTTTACACACATCTCATTATTGACTTCAAAATAGGCCAAAAATAGACCAAAATATGGTAAGCCAAGGCCTAATTTTACACACCTTCAAAATAGACCAAAATATGGTAAGACAAGGCCTAATTTTACACACCTTCAAAATAGACCAAAATATAGTAAGCCAAGGCCTAACTTTACACACATCTCATTATTGACTTCAAAATAGACCAAAAGATTGTAATAAATATGTTTATTTTAAGAATAGGCCTAACTTTCCATATTTATCTCATCTTTGACTTCAAAATAGACCAAAAGATGGTAATATTAAAGTATGGTAACAAGCTAAGGCCTAACTTTCCATACTTATCACATCATTGACTTAAAAATAGTCCAAAATGTGGTAATAAATATGGCAAGCCCAAAAATAGACCAAAATATGGTTATCCAAGGCTTAACTTTACAGATTTATCTCATGATTTAATTAAAAATAGACCAAAAGATGCTAATAAATATGGTAATGGTAAGAAAAGGCTTAATTTTCCATATTGACTAAAAATAGATCAAAAGATGGTAATATTGAAATATGATAAGCAAAGGCTTAACTTTTAAAGGACCAATTTGAGGAAAATCATCATAGAAATTCATCATCAAGTTTATTCCTAATCATAATTAAAATTAATCATCATAAATCAGACCAAACAAAATGAAACCGTTATTAATATGAAAAATAAATTAAGATGGTTTACTAAAAAAACGGGCTTGCTTCTTGTGACGTAATACTTTTATCTTAGGAATACATACAGCTATTAGGAATCATTGTGTAGCTTTTTTATTCTTCTCAAGGTATTTAGGGGCGGGAATTTCAAATTTGTGGGCGGAGCTACACAACGTTATCTATGACTGGCGTTATATTAGGCTTAAGGTAATGCGCTGAGAATCAGGACAAGGCTTAGGATGATTAGCAGTTAGACTAAAGTGCTGTCTAAGCTTAAAATCTCGCGTTGGAATGTAATTACATTTTAGGCTTAAAAACAAGGCTTAGTATGAAATGAACATTAGAATAATCTTCAATCACTTTAGCTGCAGAAGTTAGGCTTAAAGCAAAGCTCGGGTCACGTGTCGTGGTTCCCCTACAAGTTGACTTTCCTTTTTCAACCCAAAACTGGAGTTCGTTAGGAAAATCAACTTGTAGGGGAACCACAACACGTGACCCGCGCATTGCCGATGAAGAGCGCGTTAGGTTAGGCTTAGATATTTATTAAGAATCAGGAGACCAAGGCTTAAAAGCAAAACATTTATTTTGAGGTGATTTGTTTCGTTTTTATTTATTCTTTTCACATTAGAAAGTAAAAAAATGTGCTTTTAGCTTTAATGTGCAACATAATGAGATTCACTTTATAAATTACTGGTAGTTTTTTCTTTTCTTTTTTTGGACTTCTGCTACATGAGATCGTTACTTCTTTTAAACGAGGGTGATTTTCTCTCAAAGTTCTTCCTTAATTTTCTCGTAAGTGAAGGAATAGAGAATGTTGAGTCTTTGTTGAAGTTGACCTTTTTTGGTATCGGGCATTCTTTCCGTCATTATTTTCTTGACGCGGTCAATTTCGGTCCCGATGAAGGAGTTCCCCTTTTCAATAACCTTTTGCATCATTTTGATGTAAATTTCGGCGGGAATTTTGTCTTTGTCAAATTTAAGGGTGGCTGCCAAGTCCTGAGCTTCTTTAAAGAACGCGGCTCGATCGGTCGCGTCTCCTTTCATGAATTTGTTGACGATTATGTCAAATTTGAAAAGGCAACCTTCCAAAACTAGGTGAATGGCTAAAATGTGGTTTTTCCGTTAGAAAAAGTTGAATTTAAAGGAGGTTTTTAAGCCTTGTCAGTAGCAGACGACGTTACAATTACAAAAAAAAACTTGGTTAGTTTAAGCCTCGGCAACTTTTCCAAACTAGGTCAAGGGTTAAAACGTGGTTTTTTCGTTAGAAAAGTTAAATTTAAACGAGGTTTTTAAGCCTTGTCAATAGCAGACGAAGTTACAATTACAAAAAACTTGTTTAGTTTAAGCCTCGGTAATCTTCCCAAACTAGGTCAAGGGTTAAAACGTGGTTTTTCCGTTAGAAAAGTTAAATTTAAACGAGGTTTTTAAGCCTTGTCAATAGCAGACGAAGTTACAATTACAAAAAAACTTGTTTAGTTTAAGCCTCGGCAACCTTCCCAAACTAGCAACTAGGTCAACGGTTAAAACGTGGTTCAACGGTTAAAACGTGGTTTTTCCGTTAGAAAAGTTATATTTAAACGCAATTTTTAAGCCTTGTCAGTAGCACGCGAAGTTATATATAAAAATTAATTTAAGCCTTGGGAACCTTCTCAAATTAAGTGAATGTTTGAAAGGTGTTTTTTCGTTATAAAAGTTAAATTTAAACATAATTTTTAAGCCTAGTTTGTAGCAGACGAAGTTACAAAAATTTAATTAGTTTAAGCCTTGGCTATTACGTACATGTGTGTTGTTTGATGAATTTTTTGATTTTGTCGGCTTTAAATTCGGCATTGAAAGGGATGGGGTTGGTTCTGCCCTTTAGGAATAGTTTAATTACGGGAAAATGGTCTCTTTTGATGTTGTAGCGTTCTGATAAGTCACTGTTTTCACGTTCACCATAATCTACGTGAAATATTTAGTTTTACACTTAACTATTATTAGTTCTAGGCTTAATTAATATTAGTTTTACACTTAAATTTAAGTACCTTGAACCCCTACTTCCGCTACTAACAAATTGGGCGTATTTTTGCTAGCATTCGCGACTTTTCCGTATTCATCCTCTTTTTCGCCATAAGGATATGTTATGTCAAATTTAACCAAAGAAACGTCAAATTTTTCTATCACCTATTTTTAGGGTTAGTAAGGTAGTTAAGTAATAGTTAAGGAAAATAGAGTATAGAGTTTTTTACTTTATCAAAAGTCCAAGAATCAAGAGGTACAGCGCCTTTGAGACCATAGGAAAATGGAACAAAAGAAAGTAAGATGAAACAGAGAAAATTCGGTAGGTATTTTTCAATAAACATTGTTTGTTCGGATGTATGACTGTTTAATGTTTATATGAGAGTGTGATGATGTGGATTAATTTCGTGTAGCTTGGGGAAAAAACGCTGAAAACAGCAAATATTGATGTTTTTAGCAGACGCCTAAAATCAAAAATCGATAATTTCCCGCCATATCATTGGTTCACGTGGTTTACCTTAACCAATCAAGACGCCTAAACGTGGCTGACGCTTTGCTTCCATACGTATTTTCGTAAAATCGCGTTTATTCCAAAACTAAATTAAATTAAGCCATTTTATTCATAATTCAAGCTTATATAAGTGTTTTTAATATTTTAGGGTACATTTCTGTATTAATTCTTAATAAAATTTGGAATTTTTACACATTTTTTATTACTTTTTTGTCCAGATTTTGTCTAAAGGCAAAAGTGCAGTATCTATTAGTATTGGCTATGCATAAGTTACGTGGTTTTGTTTCTAAGATGGATTTATTACTTTTTCTATTTTGATAAAAATAAATGGATCAATGAGATAGAGAGAGGCTGGCAACGTGCGGTGAAATTAGCCAATGAGGAAGCGGTTGAGTCAAAACGTGACGTCAGGGGCGATCTGATCCAAGATGGCTTCGGAGGAGTCCGAAGGGAAACCTTTGCAAGAAAAACGACTTCTATGCTCGAAATCTTTCGATAGTTCGACGAATAAAGAAGATGAATTCGATAATCGAAAACCTACTAGTGGTGAGATGTCCAAAAGCATCGTCCAAAATGAGGTAGGTGACCATTTTCGTTAAGCCTAAAATTAACGCCTTAACTCCGAAGCTAGTGCTAGTGCTGTGTGTGTAGGTTAGGCCTACTTTCTGCTTGTGTACCTCGTACTCTGTCGCTGTGTGCTGCCAGCATTTACGGCGGGTCATAACTTCTTTTTAGGCCTTAAATGTCTAGCGTAAAAACTAAATTAGCATTGCGAAATTATTCTAGAAACATTTCATAGTTTAAATCGTCTTGATAATCGGTTATTAAATCATAGTTGTGCAAAACGTTTAGGCGAAAAGCAAGCAGGTAAGGGGATTATTTCAATGCATAGGTATAGGAGCTGCTTGTACTAGTAAAATTTTTACCAAGTCATTCCACTAGGCCAGGCTGTGATGCAATTTTCCCCAGTTAAAGCCCTAGATATATTATAATAATTTAAACACTAATTAATAAATTAAGAAGTTAATCTTTATAAATTAAATAGACCCTGCCTGAATTTAATTAGTTGCTATGACCTCAAATCATTTTTTTCTCTCTAAAATTCTTGAAATTTATCAGCTGACAATGTCGCGATCTTAATCATGTAATCAGTGATTTAACTCATGTATTGGGGGTAATATTGATTGATGCGTTATTGTGCATAGTTTAAAATGTATTACAATGTCAAGTAGACCCTAATAATTTACCAATATTATTGTCAATAAGGGAGTTGTTTTAAATTTATCGGGTAACGTACAAACAGACTAGCAGACTAGCACAATGCATTGCCTAGAAAAGAATACTGATAAATTCTTGCAAATCATGCAATAGGGTCAGAGATTATATTACGTTTTATAGTATAGTTATTAATTATAATTGAATTAACAGCTTATTACTGGTTTTAACTTGTTGTTAAGCTAAAAGTAGTTAAGCCTTGGCTGGTTTTTTATAGTTTAGTTAAGTTGTTTTAAATTAAATAAAAATAAAATTGATTTCAAAGTTAAAAATTATAATTTCCGCTGACACCATGAGCTGATTTGAGTTCAGCGACTTGTTTGCTTTGCTTTGCTTTGCGCCTTATTATGTTTTCATATTGAATTGAACAGGTGTTTAGGTGAGGTTAGGTTATTTTGATTGCATGCCGCGGTTTTAATATATGGAGCAAAGGAACTAATAGAAAATATATACAGGGGAATACCATTGTTGTTTCGTCTTTCTGAATTTGTTTGTTATTATTTCCGATGTGTTTATCAATAACATCAGTCCTTAAGAGATAATTATTATTATGAGTTAGCGAAATTAGCCAAGGCCCAAATATTGATAGTGCAGTAGCTAAGTAGTTCTGCTGAAATTACGAAATTTCAGTTTTGTTTTTGAAATAGTAAATTTTAAAGTACTTATTATTATTAGTCATATCAGATGAAATTCAATTTTTATTTTAAAATAAAATATTTTGTGGGGTTTAACAATTGTTAAATTGTTACTTTGTATAGATTTTGAGGCAAATTTATGTTAATACAGTAGCGTTTATCGTATTTTTATGATCACGTGGTTCGTGACTAATGATTAACAAAATGGCTT
Source organism: Phalangium opilio (assembly GCA_019434445.1). Taxonomy (NCBI): domain Eukaryota; kingdom Metazoa; phylum Arthropoda; class Arachnida; order Opiliones; family Phalangiidae; genus Phalangium; species Phalangium opilio. The sequence goes on from JAEQBA010002516.1 coordinate 142,831, forward strand.
CGGTTTAAGCGCCATTTTATGGTAATCGTTTCTAAGCCTTGGTCATGCATGGTTTTTTTTTAAACAAGCCTTTATTTACTGAAATGATTTAAATGAAAGGAAAGGAGTCTATTGCGTTTTTGAATCTGACTTTCATAACCCGAGTAGTTTTATTGTTAGATTTAAAAGTGATTGCATAACACTGACTGTTTTTAGTTTCGTCAGTCGTAACTTTCGTGTAATAGTTTAAGTTAAGCCTTGGTAGGGTAATATACGAGGTTTTTTAAGCTGTTAATTGCTTAAATAAGAATTGAATCTCACTTTCATAATCCGAGTAGTTTTATTGTTATTTTGAAAGCGATTGCAATAATCTTCTTACTGTTTTTGGTTACGTCAATCGTCACGTGACTTTAGTGAATTGAAATTCAGATTCGTACAAAGGCTTAAGTTAAACCTTAGCAGAAGTATATAATACTTCTTTTCGAGAGAAGTGTACCACTACAAAGCGGGATGGGAAATTAGTAATTGCAACATGATTCTTCCAATCCCAACATCATTTTACATTTGGACTAGTGCACATGCAAGGTTACTAAACCGAATTACGCGATATTAAATAGTCCCCCCCCCCCCATCATTACTATATCTATTAGAGCTGCTTAACTATTTTCCAACCAAGGCGCATGCATGCATGCATGCGCTTGTGGATTAATTTTTGTACCCCCACGTCAAGACGCGGGAGGTTTATGCCTATTTAATTGCTGGCTTAGGATTTAGTAAATACCAATAACAGTTATAGAATTCACCCTAGCACGGTGCGATGTAATTACACCCATCTTAATTAATTAAGTTTGATGAACGGGAGAGCAAATGTTCAAAAAGGGTAATTCCCTCACCTGGGGGGTAGAATCATGTTACATAACTGAAGCATTAAGAGGATACAGAGTGTCCGCTCACACTTCTTCTATTATCCCCTTCTGGTTATACTTAGTTATATCTCGTCGTACCACGGTGGTTTAAATTAGTTTAAACACTTAAATCCATATCTGTTTAATTTCCCCCTTGAACCCACTAGAACACCGTGGATATCTGTAGCTTAACCGAAGAACAATTACACTCGTTATTGGAAGAAGCCACCACATTTAATAGACCTAAAGAGCAAGACAGTTGTATATTACGCGCCCTTCGTAAAGAGATAGTTGAATCTGACCCTTGTGGCGATGTGAACACCAGTGACTCTTCATCGTCCTTAAGTGTCGCGGCGGCCACCGTCGCAACTGTCGCGTCGGGACACGGTTGTAAACGCAAAGGCGGCATCGGTGGTAGAAACGTTAACGCGTGCGCGTCCGCCGCTACCGTCGCGGTTACCGCTGGACCACGTGGTGGGTTTAAAAACCTTAACCTACAAATCAGCGATGACTCGTTGATGGTCAATCACCAACACCATACAGGGTTACAAGGTTGGACCAAATCGGAAATAAACTCTTGTAGTAGCGGAAGTAATAGAGGAAGTAACCGTCGGTGGCAACAACAACAGAATAAGGGTGGTGTCCCTACTGTGTTTAAAAATAACGGTGGTAGTGAATTACAATCGCAATCATTGCAAGATTTACCGAGTACCAGGTTTGGTGATCCATTGGTGGACTCGATGAGAGCGGCAGGAGTTGGCCGTGGTAATCGTCGACTTCATAACGCCACTAGAGCCAATTCTTTCACTTATACCGGCGACGGTGCTGAGTGGTTACCGTTACAGACGCAAGTAAGCGCCTTGGACGGTTTAAGGACTAGCGGAAGTGGTGTTAGCGGTGGTAGTGGTCGAAGCTCCAAGAGTAAAACTAAGTCAAAGACTACTAGTAATATTTGTAATAATAGTAATAATAATAATAACAACAACAATCCGCAAACTGTGTTAACCATTGAAGACGATATTAACTTATTGGAGGCAACGAAACCTTTGGTCGGACCTAAAGGTTGGAGTTCGGTTACGGCACCGACTTGCGTTGCGGCTGCGGTTGCTTCTGCTTCTGCTACTAGTCCGGGTACTGGTGGTGGTGTTGTTGATAATAATAATAAGACCATTACGACGACGACACCGACATCGTCTGTGTCACCACTGACCACCTTCTCTTGTGATAATTGCGAGCCATCTTCGGAAGTCTCGTTACTCTCGTGTAGGCCATTGAAAGACGATACCGAAGTACTGGTGGAGAAGAGTAATATTAATGGTGGTTTGGGTGTTATTGAACCCAAGAATTGTGGCAGCGGCGGGAACGACGTGAATGTTGGTGGTGGTAGTGGTAGTGTTTGTGTTGCCTCGTCATCAACGCTGCCAAATGAGATTGAAATGATGGAGTTGGATAAAGGAAAGAGTCAGTGTTTGGATTTGGAGAATAGGTCCACTTTCGTTTATAATTTGGAAGGGAATTGTCAAGGTGGGATGGATTGCCGTGCCGATGTTGATTCGCAAGTTACGTTTCCACTTAAACCAGGGGTAAGTTTTGAATTTTATTTTTTCTTTATTACGGGCAGGGCTGGAAATAACCACAGGACACTGGACATTGTCCAATAAGATTTTAAAATGTTCCATAATATTTTAAAAACTAAGGGGGGGTCACTGGACAGTTGACCAGTAAATATTTCCGACGTTTTGATAGCTTGACTCAATTTTTGCGTTAACCAGAGGACAATGTCCTATAAAGTTTCCCGTCAAAGGGGGGTACCAGAGGACAATGTCCTATAAAGTTTCCCGTCAAAGGGGGTACCAGAGGACAATGTCCTATAAAGTTTCCCGTCAAAGGGGGGTACCACTGGACACATGTCCTATAAACATTTTTTCTTATTTCCGGCCCTGCGTACGAGGGTTGCAGTCAGGGCCGGAAATAAGCACAGGACACTGGACATTGTCCAATAAAATTTTGAAATGTCCCATAATTTTTTCAAAAACTAAGGGGGTCACTGGACAGTTTGACCAATAAATTTTCCCAAGTTTTGATAGCTTGACTATGAAGATGCAACACTATTTTTTCACACTCCAGTGGACAATGTCCTATAAATTTTCAAGTCAAACAGGGGGTCACTGGACACATGTCCTATAAGAATTTTTTCTTATTTCCGGCCCTGGTTGCAGTGTTATCTGCTTGATATATAGTCTGCTACCACGAACTTTCTTAGTTAGCGTCACGACACACTTCTATATCTTACCAACCATAATGGAAGTCGTTAGCTCACTGATCAGGCCATACAATTTAGACTATACCAATATTGCTAAAAGGTTGGGCCGGGGGTTGGAGTGGTGTCTGCTATAATGAACTTTCTCGTGTGACGTCACCACACACTTCTATTTCTTACCTCAGTTTTGCCTTCCATTTTGGAAGTGGTTAGCTAAGCTTAGGTCATACAATTTAGACTATACCAATATTGGCGCGGCGTCCCATAGTCCCTTACCCTCTCAGTACTTAACAATCTATATAGGGTAACACGGAGCCCAGCGGTCCTATAATTCCTATAAAATCCTATGTATATTTTTAAACCCTGTCCTATATTATTATTATGCTATAATTTCATGAAAGGTCAGACTATAATATTTCCTATATATTTTTGATGCTTAGTTTGGGGTCTTAGTTTTCGTTTATAGTTTAGAATTATCAAATTTATTTTAATTAAAATTTAGTTATAGCTCTTTTAAAATAGAGATGACATTTGGGACTAGATTTGACACCGAAATTGATCAGGCGGAGTTTGTTTCCTCAGGATTATTTTTTTAATTATATTATATCATTTAATTTAATTTAATTTAATTAAGTTCCTCTGAATTTAATTCAAAGTAAAATCCCCAATTTGTTATTATTTTTTATTTATTTGAGATTTTTCTATAATATAGTTTAAGCCAAAATAGTTAGTATTATATATATGAGCATGCATTTTTATTCCTATTTAAATACGAAGAGTTTAATTACAATTTTTTATTTTAATTCAGTTTAATTAAGTTTTATTTATTTTTTCAACCCTTATTTAGCGTATCTGTTCACCAGCCAATAAAAGTGACATCTTGTGTACCGCGGTTCAAAGCCCGGCTGCTCACATCAATGGAATATTACCCATGACTGGACGGTCCGAAGCGGTCAAATCCATCATCGGTAATGATGACTCCAGAAAGGGTGAGTCCCAATTTTAATTATAATTAATATTTAAATTAGTTTTAAGTGAACACTAGCTGTATACATCACCCTGTTTTTTTGGCTACCACGCAACAAAAATTATAATAATCTTATTCAGAAGTTGATTAAAATTGAAGTGTTTATGTGTAGATATCGCCCCCTATCTTCCCCTTGTTAAAATAATCCGCCATTTTGAGGGAAAAGGTCCGGAGCTTAAGCCATGTGCCTCTACCCTGTTGTGTTCTTTTAGACGACATTATCGTTCATGATGTCATGCCCTTTTATCTCTTACCCCATTTCAATAGTGAACGTTGGAACTATCCTCTTTGTAAAATAATCCGCCATTTTGAGGGAAAAGGGCGGAGCTATTAGGTCATTGTGTTCCTTTAGACCAGAGGATCTTTCATGATATCATGCCCTTTTATCTCTTACCCAATTCAATAGTAAACGTTACAACCATCCCGTTTTTGAAATTATCCCCCATTTTGAGGGAAAGGGGCGGAGCTTAAGCTATATCCCTCTGTCCTCTCCCTATGAGAAGTGTCGTAATCTATGATATGGACACGTTTTTCGTGACTGAAATCTGAATAATCCGACTTAGACCACAAATTATATGAAGGGGCTAAAAAAATTTATATAATTTATGTACTTCAGTTTTAATCAACTTCTGATCTCAATAAATAATTAACAATCAATCAATCTATTAATTATTGAATAATGGAATGAAAGCGAATGAATTTTATTAATTTTATCCTTAAATATTAGACCTAAAAACAATTTCACTTTTTCTCTTATTTCAAAATACACACGCTCTAAAGATAAGTTAGATTTTATTCAACTCAAACCAGGAATGCATACAGTACTAATAGGAATAATTGTGTAGGGATCCATTTTCACTTAATGTCTCTAGTAGGCCAAGGTTTTTAACATGGGATATATTATGGGGGTCGCAATGATTCCTAGTAGCTGTATGTATTCCTGATTAGAAGTATATTAAATCATAAAAGAAGCACTTTCTTTAATTCACCCTTGCTGTGATTTAGTGTAGACGTATAGTACAAGGGGTTACTTACTTCCAGTTTATTATCTTCTGTAATTCGCAGAAACACTTTCAAAATTCCCCGTCAACTATTGTTTAAATGTCTTGGCTACGAAAAAATAAAAAAAATGGGAATTAAAATGTAGATTAAGTTTTATCATTTTCATTATCACGTCAGACTCAGAGACTTTAGGTTTTCAAGGGGGATGGGTTAGAAAATTGCGTAGGCCTTGGGATGTTATCATAAAATATGTCATATGGATCTTGGGATTTTATCACAAAATAATTTGCGCAGAAGTTCATTAATAAAACACCCTCCTTAGAAGTATATTACTCAGGGTTCATACAAACCTGGAAAACATGGAAAAATCAGGGAAATAAATAGTTGACAGAAACCTCAGGGAAATTTCGTATTTTTACTGAAATTCAGGGAAATTTGCGTCAAACAGGGGCCGAGTAATTAAGCAAAATGTTCACAAACATACCCCCTCCATAGGATTAACATTACACTATACTTTGGAGGCTCATAACTCTGGTTATATTAGAGATACGGGGATGTCCTTTGATTATGTTATAGTCATATTTGCTCCCCCCCCACTCCTTGGTTAACATTTGCTCCATAGGATACTCCATATACGGAAAAACCTGGGGGAAATCTCGGGGAAATTTGTTTTCCAAAAGTTGTATGAACCCTGTAATACTGTAAATGTTTTCGAATTGATTTTGATTTTATTTCAAAATAATTTGCGCAGAAGTTCATTAATAAAACACCCTCCTTAGAAGTATATTACTGTAAATTTTTGCGAATTGATTTTATCATAAGTTTATAAGTTCCATCCATAAGTATGACACTTAATATACGATTCGTAATGCTACTGAGAGACTTACAAGTTAGAGCTAGTTTGAGAAGGAGAACGACGGAAGTGAGTCAATTGAAGTCCTAAGTACACTCCGGGGGTTAATTTTGCTGGAAGGAGTGGTTTATGGATGACCCCCTTTAAATTTAACGTAATAAATAATGAAATTGCTAATTTAATTTTAAGGGGGCCATCCCTAAAAAACCCACTTCAGTCGTAACTTGTTTACTGGGTTTCCCTTGGTTTTTGAAATAAAAAAAGTTTTTGAGATAATTTTTTTTAATGAAATATATTTATTATTAGCAGTTAATAAGTATAGTCGTGTCTTTTATGGACTCACTATTTATCAGAAGGCTATTTTTTATACACATGTAGATTTTCTACAACCCCCCCCCCTTTCTCCCACTCCCATTTTTATCATTTGACGAAATTAATTTGACGAGAATTTTTATCTCTCACTTAAAAAATTGAGAGTACAAAGTTCAACTTGAGTAAGGGGTGTATTTTAGATTATTTATTTGGTCATATCAGATAGAATAGGGACCTAACGTTTGGTGAAACTAAAACGTTAGGCTGCCGTAACGGTTCACTGGAATTTATGCTTTTATATTAGATTCTTTTAATTATGTCTTTAAATACACCGTTAATTAACCAACTTCCAATTATTTGGCCCCAAAAATTTCTTCAAAACGATCTTCAATCATTAGGTAATTTAAATTAATTTAATTATTTATTTGAATCATTTATTTAATTTAATTATTTATTTGAATCATTTATTTAATTTAATTATTTATTTGAATCATTTATTTAATTTAATTATTTATTTGAATCATTTATTTAATTTAATTATTTATTTGAATCATTTATTTAATTTAATTATTTATTTGAATCATTTATTTAATTTAATAATTTAATTTTAATTTATTTAAATTATTTGTTTATTATTTTATGCTCTTTATTATTGACGTGTTTAAGAGAAATAAATCGAAAAACTTGTAGATTTATAAACAGTATCATTTAAACTTTAAATTTTCAAGTTTTAAAAATTTCTAAATTTAATTTGTGCCTAGTTTGATAAAATTTTATTTGAAAAATAATTGCGATAGTATTAGATTTTAATGTCTACGTGTTTTTCGGTTTATTTTATTTAGCCTAGCTCAATTTTTAGGCTTATATTATACCCGGGGAATTTAGTTTAATTTTAATTTAAATATTAAATTAAATTAAATATTCAACAACGAAATCAATTTTTCCGTAGGGGAAGGTAATACGTGTAGGGCCGCTACGGAATTTGATAAATTACTTGGCAAGAAGAAAGTAACAGTACCACATACTTGGCCAGGTAAATTAATATTTGTAATTAATTTAAATAATTTAATTGAAAAATCCTGGTCAATAGATTTAATTATATATGTTAATATATACCCCCTTTTCTATTTTCGTTTATAAAAAATATTCATGGGAGTAATAAATTAACTAATTTATTACTCATGAATTTGTTCCTTGAATAAAAAGTGATCTTTCTCTTGCATTCTTAAGAAAAACTATATATTTCTACGTTTGTTTATGTTCGTTAGGCTTAATTAAACTAATTTAATTTAAATTAAAATGGGTAAAATATTTTAATTTTATGTTAAAGAGCGTTTAAATTAACGTTTATTTGCAATTGGAACCATGTTTCTAAGTGCATTATTAAGGGAGATACGGTATATTTTAGTTGTACCGCTTATGGGCGCTGCCATTATGACGTATTTATAAGGGCAAGTTTCTATTGGTTCCGTACTAAAACGCCCGAAACTCGGGTAATATTGTGTGTAGAGATATGGTTTCAATTGCAAATATGCCTTAAATTTTACGGTCTTTAACATAATGATGACGGTTTAGTCAGTCTGTTATAAGGAAGTTTTATCGTTTAGCTCCTATTTATTTCGTAACTTGTTATTAACTGAAATTTATGGTAGTTTTCCGCGTCAAAATCTTGGCAAACAACAGTTCTCAGTTAACCAATAACAATGGTGTTTTTTAAAAGGAAAATTATTTAATGTACTTGATTTCTTTTATCAATTTCGCACGCTTTTTGTGTGTTTTCTACTAAGAAAACTTTCTCTGAATTTTTAACTAACGCTTTTGGGTTTTACCACCATAAATAACATAACAATTGTTATTTTACTTATGGTTTTTGCTTAAAAATTTTAATTTTTAATCAAAGATAACGTTCGCATGCATTTAATTTTATTTTTCGCTTGCATACTAAATTATTTGCATTGTTTTTGAAAACAATTCGAGGGGCTATTCACTCTTTACACGTAATAGTGTAGAATGAATACCCTTAAATCAGAGACTACATTATGTGGTTAGCCCCTTGAAACGTCTTCAACAAGAAGTGTAATATTTATTTTGAAATGGTTAAAGTTTGTTAGAAAATAGTTGAAAACTATCTCTATATATTAGCATAAGTTTATAAGTGATATGTTCCATCCATAAGTATGACTACTACCTATACTATGTCGTAATGCTACTGAGAGACTTACAGCTCGAGATAACTAGTTCGAGAAGGAGAACGAGGGGGAGCGAGTCAATTGAAGTCCTAAGTACACTCGGTGGTGGTTAATTAATTTTGCAGCTAGGACCTATTCCATCTAGGCACTCCTATTTAGTCCGCATTACTAAGCCCAAATTTGACAGCAGCGCCACCTCACTCACTCACCAGGCCTCCCTCGCTTTACCTCCTCTCGAATCTATGACCTACCTCACTCACTTCAAGAAAAGCTCTCAGTAACCATTCACAAACTTATGGTGAACATATCAGTAACCATTTCAAAAATGTTATCAGTACCTCAACGTCTATTTTTTGAAACGCAAATGTGCTAAAAAATTCCGAAAAAGAAAAATCTTGGTCTTCGATTTAAAATTTGCACGTAATAAAAACAGATGATCTGATGTTCTACCCCAACGTGGACTTCAATGGTAACCCGGGCAACCCTTTAGTGCGCATGCCAACAACTTTCTTGACGCAAGGCTACTCATTCGACAGTCATCAAAACCTCAACAAAGTCGACTTGTGTTCGGGTGGCACATCTTCCTTATCTTCCCGTAAAGCCAAAAGGTCAAAGAGCAATGCTGAGAAAGAAACCATTTCAAAAGCCGAAGACGTTGACGGATACTGCGGACAATTGGGTATCGATGATTTAGTAGAATTCATCAATTCCACCGGAAATGAAAAGAAAAAACCTGGAAGTGGTGGCGGTGGTACTTCGGGAGGAAGTAGTACTACCAAAAGCGGAAGTGGTGTTACCGTTAACAATAATAGAAACTCTGGTAATACCGAATCTTGCGATGTTAAACGCAAGGATCGTTTAACGTCATCAACATCTTTAAACCGCGACAATACTTCCTCGAAAGGCAAGAATGGGTTCAAACGTAAAAACGCCGGAAGTAACGTTAGTTCCAGCGGAAGTTCAGAGGAACATAATGGACCCGAACCAGACCGTCATCATCACCATCATAATTCAGCCGAATCTGATGACGGTGACCTTACCCCCGTTCGTAACGCGTCACCAATAAGCGATAAAGACACTGACGTTATTAAACAAGATAGATCCGAATTAATTCTTCAGGAACCACCATCTCACAGTGTGCCTACGACAACGACAACAACCAGAGATGTTATTGCTACCGCTAACTATGTAACTTCAACTACTTCTTCGATTGTGTCCGAGCATGAGGTGGACAAAGAGTTTGTAGAAGATTTTTACGCCGTAGCTGAAATTCAAGCTCCTCTTGAGGAATCAGAGTTTAGGGTCGTTGTTAACAAACAACGTAAGCGTAAACAGAATAAGAAGTCCGAACCTTTTAGAAGGCATCAGGGGAACGGACAAAATGACCGTTCAGGCAATAACAGTTCTAGCGAGAGAGACTTTTACTTGCATAGCCAACAGATTTATAGCGGACTTACGCATAGGAATCAACGTGGTAAACCTGATCCGAACCGACGCAAATCCACCAGTAGCATGCCACCATCCGAACCTTCATCCGCGGATAATTCCGATTTAGACAGTGTCCATTCGTTACCAGTTGTTGGTTCGATGCCTCCCAATACCGGACCACATCCTCATACAACTCCATCTTCAATGTCTTCAACACCCCAAGCTTCCTACGCCGATATCGCTCGTATGGCATCAGCGTCAAATGCCACAGTCGCCACCACTAACGTCAATTACCCACCACCAACCAGCGTCGTATCGGTTCCCAAAAAGGTCGAGGTTGTCTCCTCAATGGAAACACCTCACCTACCTTCGTCTTCGTCGCAAGTAGTACCACGACAAACAACTCCTCCTCTAAACCAGCAACCAGTAATCGATGTCCTCAAGGATCCCTTCCCTAAGATAACCGAGACCTTACCATCAGTACCAGTTGTAGCAGCGACAGTGTCGGTTCCTTCAAATACCGAGAAGGTTGTTGTTGCCACCACCACCGGAAAGGTCCATGTTTCAACGTCTCCCATGGTCTCTATGCCTACCAGTATCGCTAAACCTAAACCCCAAGTTGAAAAGGAATTGGTGACGAATGTTGTTGTAAAGGAACAAGTTACGACGGTTGTTCCTGTTGAACCAACTCAAGAACAACAACAGCAACCAACGCGGGTTGAGAAGAAGGATGTGGCAGTTATTGTTGCTGACCCAGTTTCGACGCCATTATCATCACCGGACGTTGTCATTGATAACAATAAACGCGCCCCGTTCTCTCGCGGAAGTTCGCAAGATACGGTCGTCGTGTCCCCAACCGCGGTCAAAGGTAGCCCGTCCGATAGTCCGCCTAATCCTCAACCTACAACTACTACTACTACCATCACCACCACAAGTAAATCTTCTTCCTCTGGACAAGTAAATAATCCGCCTGTGATATTGGACACCGTTGGTCCCAACGCCGTTGTCGCTTCTTCAAGTAGTTCAAGAGGCGTCGATGTATGCGACGTGTCTTTCGGGTTTGACCTAAACGAACTCATGAAACTCAGTGAAGGCGGGGTACCGGTTACTTTTGACTTTGAACCAACGGCCACTGGTCAACAAGCCGTTGTTCGGTGCGGCGTTGGTGTAAGTGGTAAGGACTCAATGGTCGGGGATACGTCGTCAACATCATCCTCGAGTGACCACCCGAATCTGGTGGAAAACTATGTCGTGGTTAGTTCTAAAACGGAACAACAAAGTTCATCTACTATTACTACTACTGGTCCGGTTGGTGTTGAGGGAACACAGGGTTCGACTAGTCGCGTCTTAACAACAACAGCAGCATCAACAACAACGGGAAGTGACGTTACAACCGCCGAAAGCAATCGACAACTATCTAGTCTCGTTGAAAATGTTGTCGTGCTTAATGGTGGGAAACGTCTCAAGTTTAAAGAAAAGTTTGAGGAGAGTGCTGCGTCTTTCAACCATAATGAAGTCGCCAACTTCCTTGGATTTGGTGAGTTCAATTTACCTTATTTTATTGTAAGAGTTAGGCTTAGGGTTTAGGCCAAGGCTTAGGTTGTTTTTTTGGGATGACCAAGGCTTAAAGACGTGTTAGTCTAAGAAAGATTTTCTTGTGTTTATTTATAGGGTGGGAAAATGTTCAAGACTACCAAACAAGTACAGTATATGTTTCTAATTACTCGTAGCTCGCGGTATCAGCTTTGCACTGATGGTTGTTTACAAACAAATATTGTTATTTATCTCAATTAGGAATACATACAGCTTTTAGGAATTATTGTGTAGATATCCATTTTTACTTAACGTGTGTAGGCTTGTTTTGTGGAAGGAGCTAGCAAGACTAATCATTATATATGACGTATTTTACCTGGCGAATTAGAATCTATCTCGCTGCGTGTGCCTCGCGTTGCTACCCAACCAATGAAATCTCAGTTAGAAAGACTCCAAAATTATGAGGCAGCTGGCGGGGATAGTAAGTTCTCAAGCCCCGCCCACAAACCCGAATTCATAGATATTAAAATGGATCGCAATAATTCCTAGTAGCTGTATGTATTCCCGAACATACTTCCGATATCGAAGACAATTTCTTGTTTTAAATCTTCTAGATTTAGATAATCGTGTAAATTTCATATTTAATATAAATTAGCAATATTCCGTAAAACTAATTAGTGCAAAGCTGTTGAAATTAATTAGGCCCAATTAAAAATGAACCCAATTAGTTACAAAAGGCGTTTATTTCTATTAAAAATCACTTAGGTCGTAGTGGCAGAATACTTTACTACAATTCCAGCCAGTGTTGATTATTTTTTTCGAAAGTGTTTACTTCAAATTTAAAAAACAAACTAAAAAACAAACAAGCGGTTAAATAAATAATTAAACAACTAAACAAGACGTTGCGCCGCGTAATTGTGAAAATTAAAAACTACTACTACGACTACAACAACTTAACAAACACCTAGTGTTGTTATTTTTCAGTTTTTCCTGAAATTTCAAGTGAAATTTCATGAAAAAAAATTAAAATAAAAAACTGAAAATGGTTTAAAAAAATATATAAAAACAATTTAAAGTTTGGTTGATAAAAAATTGTCAACAAAAAATGTGATTTCTTTTTCAAACGCGCCATTTTGTTTTGAGTGATGTGTTAAGAATGATAGTTAAGTGACGGACTTGATTAATATCTTGGATTAAGAACCAACGTTAATGAAAGGTTATGGCGCATGCTTACTAAAAAAAATTTAAAAAAATTAAAAATTCAACAAAAAAAAATAAGAAACATATGACCTCCTCCTAACATTTCCTACCCCCTCCCTTTCTGACCTCTTGACCTCTGTTTTGTTTTTTCATGCAAAACTGAACTCTGAAAAGTGTTTTTTTCCCTTGAAAATGTTAAATTAATTTTCCAAAAAATAGAAATTTATATAGAAATTAATTTAATATTTTTTTTCTAATTTTATTTCGAATTATTATATTTTTTTTCGACGAAAAATTTAAACTTTAAAAATTTCGGGGTAATGATTAGATTTAAATACGTAGTTAAAAAGTAATTAAAACTAAACTTTTATTTAATATTGAGTTTAATTGAAAGGTGTTATATTATGAGCTGTAGTTTAATTATTTATATATATAATTAACGTGATTAAATTTTGATTAGGGTATTGGAATTTAATTAAATTAAATTAAAAATAAAAGGCTTAGATTTGAAATAAATTTTTAAAGTTAATATTATTATATAATTATTCGGAAATATTTGAAATATTTCTGATTAACCTAATTTAATTGGTTAATTAATTAGCTTAAAATTATTCGCAAAATTTCAAAATTAGAAGCTCATAAATATACCCTTTTAATTAAACTTTAATTAGAAAATAATTAAAAATTAATATTATTAAAAAATTTTAGAACTAATTAAAAATAAATAATCTCCTCCTTTCTCCTCCTAACCTTTGACCCTCTGGTTTCCCCGTGCGCTCCCAAAAATAAACAAAAAAACGAAAAAACAAACGTTAGGTTTAAAAAACAATAGATGAATGAAATGCCTTTATTTAAAAAAAAAATTGTTCCTGCTTATAATTATTATATTATTAATTATTATAAAAATTGAACTTGCGTTTAGCAAAAAACAAGAAAAAAAACTAAAAAACAAGTTACGTTTAAGATTTAAAAAACAAACTTAAAAATAGAGAAATTTATTGAAATACGTGAAAAACAAAGTGTTGAATCTTTATTGAAAAATACAAGAACAATAACCGTGCTTTAAAAAACAAACTTACGATTTCTTCCCGGCGGTATATATTAAAAAACAAACAGCCCGACAAAACTAAATTGTGTTTTGTTAATGTTGTTTTTTTGACTTTATTGTGGTAAAAAACAAACCGTGGGAAAAAAAATTAAAAAATAAAGTCAAAAAACAAAAAATATGTGAACTGAATTGAACTGAACTTCAAAAAGTGCGTATTTGAAAAGAAAAGAAAAAAAAACAATTAACAACAGATATATATTAAAAAATAATTAATTTATGCCGCAGAATTTAAAATATAAGAAAAAAACAAGATTAAAAAACAATGCGACTACAGATGCAACGTAAAAAACAAACAAACAAATACAACTACTACTAATACCAAGCTGAGTATATATTAAAAAACAAAAAAAAGATTAAAAAAAAAACTAAAAAACAAGCCATTCGTAAAATTAAAAATTACAAAAAAAAAGATTTACTTCAATTTTGTTGTTGTAAATTTTGTTGACTCAACGAAAGACCTAAGAAATTAGTTTATAAAAAACAATTAACTATAATTAGTGCCATTTAGTATATAATTAGTTTTAATTTTGTTTTTCATTTATAGACAAAGTTCTTCAAACAAAACCCTAATTTTTCTAACCCATTAAATTATTTGAATTATTTTCTGTTTTATTTTTTGGAAAAAAAAAATTAAATTTAAAATTAAAATTAATAATTTGAAAGAAAAAGTCCCCCCCCCCCTCCAAATCAAAATTTGTTTAAAAATTACCGAAAGTAATTAAGATTTAGGTTTATTTTTTGGTTTTTTTTTTTTGAAAGGTAGAAAAGTAATTAACAATTTATGCGGATTTAATTAAAAAAAATTCGTTAGTCAACAAAAAACTCAAAAATTAACTAAATTTGAAGAAAATCTAAATTTAAAAGGAAAAAAAATCTAAATTGAGAAGAAAAATATATATATAGGCACTTAGTTGCTTAGAGTGCAAAATAAAAACAGAGGAATAACATATTTTCTTGCGTTCAAACATTTTTAATTTCAAAAATATACCTACATTTTTAGTACCAACTTTGCAGATTTATGGACGACCCCTTTAATAGCTCAAAACTGATTTTAGGTTAAACGGGCCAATCATATCACTGCATTTTAAGGTACTCCCTGTGATTGGTCCATTTTTAATATTTTTTATTTAATAGCAACTTTGCAGCTTTATGGACTACCCCTTTAGTAGCTCGAAACCGATTTTAGTTCAAACGAACCAATCATATCACTGCATTTTAAGGTACTCCCTGTCATTGGTCGATTTTCAATTTGTTTTTATTTAATAGGAATATTGCAGCTTTATGAACGACCCCTTTAATAGCTTGAAACCGATTTTAGTTCAAACTGGCCAATCAAATCACTGTATTTTAAGGTATTCCCTGTGATTGGTCGATTTGAATTTTTTTATATAATATAAACTTTGGCAGCTTTATGAAGCACCCCTTTAAAAAAAAAAGGACGAAACCACTTCAAAATGCATTGAGTTCAAACTAGCCAATCATATCACTCCCCTCTATGGTACATTTTGTGATTGGCCCATTTCTTAAAAGAGTCTTACATTAAAAGTCAAAAATTTAAGATAATTCCCTTGAGTTATTAAAATTGAAGACTAGAATAGAAACCACGCGTAAACAACGATCTGAATTGAACTGATTTTTCGTATGGTAGCAATTAAAATCCAAACCGGTTAGGCTTAAATTAGGCCCAAGAACATTAACTTTAATTGTGACGCTTACGAAAAACGTAACGCGTATTTAACGATGTCTGAAGAAGAACTCTTTTTCTCTGCAATGGAAGTTATTATTAGTCATTTAAATTCAGAACGAATTCAAGCCATTAAAATGCGCCGGGAATTTTTTTTTATTCAATGCGGGTTCATCTTCCTTGAAAAAAACTGGTGTTGCCAAAGAAACCCATTAGAATTTTGTAAATAATTTAGAGCTACAACTACGAGTTATGCAAAGGCCCTAGTCACTTCACTTGGAACGTCCAACTAAATACTTGAGAAAAACATTCACCCTGTTTTTCACAATTTATAGGTGTAGTGAATTCCTAAATATTTGGATGGAATTTAGGCTTATCTAGATTTTTATTTACTAGATGGGTTTTCAGTAAGAGTTAGAACTACTAAGCCTAGTTTAGTACTTTTTGAGCACAAATTTTAAAATCCTAAGCCTACTTTTGAAGCCTAACTTACTGTAATCTTAAGCCTATTTTTGATGCCCAACTTATTGTAATCTTAAGCCTATTTTTGAAGCTCAACTTACTGCAATCTTAAGCCTACTTTTGAAGCCCAGCTTATTGTAATCTTAAGCCTATTTTTGAAGCCCAACTTATTGTAACTTTAAGCCTATTTTTGAAGCCCAACTTATTGTAACTTTAAGCCTACTTTTGAAGCCCAACTTATCGTAACCTTAAGCCTACTTTTGAAGCCCAACTTATTGTAACTTTAAGGTCGAGCTAAAGCCAACTTGGGAAGGGGGGAGGGGTTTTTCATATGCCTTTAGTTTCTGCTCATTTCCAAGCAAGTGTTTCAAATAAAAAATTTCAAGACTTTACAAACCGAAAGACAACATTTCAAAGATTACAACAAAATTGTGAAAAACTTTTATTTTTGAAATTACATTAAGTTAAATCACATTAAATTTAAAGTTACTAATTCCAATATATCTTGTCTTTCCGTCGTTTAAATTGCATAAAATTTTGCATACACGCGCATTTACACCTACGCTAGTGGTTAATCGAGACACTTTTGCAAAATGTCAATTATGTAACTAATTAAGCGAATAAATTAATTTAATTAGTGACTTAATTAGTTAAATAATTGACATTTTCCAAAACTGTCTCGATTAACCACTAGCGTAGGTGTAAATGCGCGTGTATGCAAAATTTTATGCAATTTAAACGACGGAAAGACAAGATATATTGGAATTAGTAACTTTAAATTTAATGTGATTTAACTTAATGTAATTTCAAAAATAAAAGTTTTTCACAATTTTGTTGTAATCTTTGAAATGTTGTCTTTCGGTTTGTAAAGTCTTGAAATTTTTTAATTGAAACACTTGCTTGGAAATGAGCAGAAACTAAAGGCATATGAACAACCCCTCCCTCCTTCCCAACTTGGCTTTAGCTCGACCTTAAGCCTACTTTTGAAGCCCAACTTATCGTAACCTTAAGCCTACTTTTGAAGCCCAACTTATTGTAATCTTAAGCCTACTTTTAAAACCCAACTTATTGTAACCTTAAGCCTACTTTTGAAGCCCAGATAATTGTAATCTTAAGCCAACTTTCGAGACTTTAAATCAAAGTTTCATTAACCCTAAAAGTAGTCTTAACAAAAACTAAACCTACAAATAGTCTTAACAAAGTCTAAACCTTAAATGTAGGCTTAACAAAAATTAAACCTAAAAGTAGGCTTAACAAACTTTCAAACCTTAAATGTAGGCCTAGACTTAGCAAGTGTTAAACGATGTAAAAAACAATTTAAAATTAGAAGTTTAGTGAAATAGATGTATTATTTTTAGTAATAAAACTTATTGAATCACCCCCTTACCGACCGTAGTAGCTCTAGCCGGGCGTTTAATACCAAAAAATTTCGTTTGAAGAAATTTCTTAAACGCTTGGTTAGTCAGTTGGCGTTCGTCTCTTGTAGTGAATTGTCACGCGGTGATTTCTCTTAATTTGGATATAAAATAGCAACAGACCGTTTCAATTGGAAAATATATTTTTAAATTAATTTCTTATTGGAATTTTTGGTGTGGTTTTTATTGTGTTTTGTGAATTATTACTCTGGGATTATACTTCGTTGTTCGTTTTTATTTATTTTTAAATTTACACCTGAACTTGGATTGATTTATTTGGTGGTAAGTTTAAAATTTAATTTAAATTTGTACCCTAATAATTACCTTTTTAATTATTTATTTATTTACTTTTGAAGTAATTATGTTTTCGCATTTGTGCCGGGCGAGATTATGGCCTAGACCCAGGAAGAAATCAACAAGTGGTAGTGGTGAGTTAATTTTAATTAAATATTTGCGTAAAATTAATAGATAATTAATTCATACGAATTATGTGAAATTAGTAATTAATTTTTAAGTAATTATATTTAAATTTCATCGTCGTTTTCTTATCAGAATTAAAGTTTAACTTTTATATCGAAACGTCTTTTGAATTTTATAATAATTTGAGTGAATGTCCCCTCGTTAGTATAATTCTGTAGTGACTTTCCCCTCTTTATTACACTTCTCTAGTGACTTTACCCTCGTTGGTACACTTCTACAGTGTCTCCCCCTCGTTGGTACGCTTCTACAGTGTCTCCCCCCTCGTTGGTACGCTTCTGTAGTGTCTGCCCCCTCGTTGGTACGCTTCTATAGTGTCTCCCCCTCGTTGGTACGCTTCTATAGTGTCTCCCCCTCGTTGGTACGCTTTTATAGTGTTTCCCCCTCGTTGGTACGATTCTATAGAGTAGTGTCGGTAGAGAGGGGAGTAGACTGTTTATCCCTCCCTCTAGGCGCGCTTTTGTAAGAGGGGATACTGTACGCGCCTGGTAGGGGGATGACACTGAGCTAGAGCTAGATGTCAGTTCTACGTATGCGAACGTCATACCCTTCTATCTCTTAGCTCAGTGTCATCCCCCCTACCAGGCGCGTACCGTATCCCCTCTTACAAAAGCGCGCCTAGAGGGAGGGACACAGTCTACTCCCCCCTCTACCGACACTACTCTATAGTATGACGTTTGCATAGTAGAACTGACATTACTCTATAGTGTCTTTCCCCCTCGTTGGTACGCTTCTATAGTGTCTCCCCCCTCGTTATTACACTTCTCTAGTGTCTTCCCCCTCGTTACTTCACTTCTATAGTGGCTTTACCCTCGATTAAACATAAATTAAAATAATATATTAACTTCTAGTTATAAATTAATATAGAAAAATAACCAAAAACAAATTCAAAATTCATATTCATACTCCAGGTGTTTTAGGGTATCCTTACTCCATGCTTCATAAAAAAATAAGTTACGTGTAGAGTCCGGTATAGATTAAACCTACTTTAAAATGCGGGAGAGTTAGGCCTAATAAAAAAAATCAAAAATCAAATCAGTCAATGATAACAAATTTCTTTTGCTCAAGAAGTTAAACTCAAAACTTCTAGACTGAAAAAAAACGTGCCTTTTTTTCACAATTTTTTTTATTATATTTTTTGCTAGCGTGGGTATTTTATTTGAACAGTACGTTGATAAAAATTATTAAACCGAAATTTTATTCATGGTTACGTACTGGGTCAAAGGCCCGTTTTTTTTAAGGTTTTTTTTTACTTTAAAATGATAGTGTCATGATTTATGACTTGTGATACTTTCTCTTTAAAAATAACTTTCAATGCCCCTAACTTTCTTATTTATTGACCGATTTGGGCCTTTTTTGTCTTATTTTGAAGCTTAAATTGAGCTCTATAAGCCTCTATTCTTTGAATTGGTTTCATTATTAATAGAAGGTCGTAATTTTGTAGTAAACTGGAGGTTCGATTAACTTCTACAACCCTTTCTACAAAAGTAGGCGCAACTTTCTTATTTATTGACCGATTTGGACCTTTTTTGTCTTATTTTGAAGCTTAAATTGAGCTCTATAAGCCTCTATTCTTGGAATTGGTTTCATTATTAATAGAAGTTCGTAATTTTGTAGTAAACTGTAGGCTCGATTAACTTCTACAATCCTTTCTATAAAAGTAGGGGTAACTTGTTTAGTTCTTGACCGATTTGGACCTTTTTTGTCTTATTTTGAAGCTTAAATTGAGCTTTATAAGCCTCTATTCTTTGAATTGGTTTCATTATTAATAGAAGGTCATAATTTTGAAGTAAACTGGAAGTTCGATTAACTTCTACAACACTTTCTATAAAAGTAGGCGTAACTTGTTTATTTATTGACCGATTTGGACCTTTTTTGTCTTATTTTGAAGCTTAGGTTATAAACTTGGACACCTTTATATCATAAGTTTATAAGTTATATTTTCCATCCATAAGTATGAAGTTCGTAATGTTAACCAACTTATTCTTTAATTTAAAAAGGGTTTCAAAGTTTATCACCTCAAGTTATGGACTGTTTTTAATGAGTGTATTTAATTATTAGGTCTATTTCCATGAATCCATTGAGGTATATTTTAATTTCTTTTAACCTCAAAAAATCCCCAAGTATTAGGTCATTTCCTTTTACAATCATTTTTTCAAAGTCTCTAAAACCTGTCTAAACATTTTTCCTTAATATTTAACGCATAAATTAATCCCTAACCTTCGCTTTTATTTTTCTTACTGAATTCTTAGTTAACACGAATTTGTGTTCATTCAACAATGAATATTATTTATGACATTAGTAAATTCAAGGTGTACCCATTCCAAAAGGTTTAAGGCAAGAAGTGATGTCTAGTTTATTAGGGAGAAGGTAAATAAATTCGCACCACATTTATAATATAGCTTTATCTCCAGTCCAAACGTAGACGTAGGTCCGGAGTTAATCCCCGCCGCCTCTAAATTACAACTAGCAGCATCTCATTGGTTCTTGAAAACTCGTGCACGTCAGCGCGACGCGAATGAGAAAAAATTACAGTCATATTTTCCGACTGAGGAGAGGAGGCGAAATAGCACGGGGCCTCCTCCTTTTACGTCCCCCCTTGTATTTTGAAAGGGGGACTGCAGGACTATGGCGCGCGCCATTACTTAGACATCTTACACCTTCTCCCTAGTAAACTAGATATCGCTTCTTGAGATGTACTGACCACCCCCTAACACAAGTTAAAGGGGAAGGAGTGTTTTAGGGATGACCCCCTTACTTAAATTTAACGAAAGAAACCCGCAGAAGTCTAGGAATTTGTGGCAACCCTTTTTTAAAATGACTTCGATTTTTAAACGACAACAAATCAAAAATAAATTAAATAATTATAGGATGTTTTGATGGATGAATTTCATAAACAAAATAAAACCTTCATATTATGGATATAATTTAGATAAATTCATGTATGGTTTCAGACAAAACGTATTGGTATACAGGGTGTATTCATAAGTCTGGTTTTATAAATTAAGGGCCAGTGAGTGATTTTTGGGAGTCGAAAATGTAACTTCTATCTCCATTTTGTTTATCCTAACTTCCTAAGTGATACTGTTTTTGAGAATTATGATTTGATTGGAGTGTTTTAGTTATGACCCCTAAATTAAATTAGTCCCAATCATTGTTTGTTTAATTCAGTTTCTTAATTAAATTAATTAGCAATCATTGTCTGTTTAATTCAGTTTCTTAATTAAATTAATTAGCAATCATTGTCTGTTTAATTCAGTTTCTTAATTAAATTAGTCCCAATCATTGTCTCTTTAATTCAGTTTCTTAATTAAATTAGTCCCAATCATTGTCTAATTCAGTTTCTTAATTAAATTAATTAGCAATCATTGTCTAATTCAGTTTCTTAATTAAATTTAAGGGGGTCATCCGTAAAATACACATCCAACAGCAATCTTAACTCGAAAACAGAGAGTGCCCTTGTGGCAAATTAACAAAATGGAGATGTACTAAGAAGTATAGAACATTTTCGACTCAAAATTGATAAATTGATTTTCCAAAGAACAATACTTGAACATCCCCCTTATTTTATGTATGCATGCAGACTTATCAGAAACACCCTGTATGTATATTAAGTTTTTTGGACCTCATAGCTTACTCCCTTGATAATTATAATCCCCCTTAACATTTCTGTCTCCGATTTCCAAGAGCAAGGAGGATTTTTTATTTTTTTTTTATTTAATGATTTACAAAACTCATTAAAAACGAAAGGGGGCAGGACAATAACCTTCTATAATATTTACAGACTTCTGTCTGAAGGGTGCCTGCCACTTTTTTCAGCACCCCAAAAAATCCCCAAGTAGCTTTTCACGGCCTAAGTAACCTACCAACGAAAAGTATAATACGACGATTCAGTTTATAAGTGATATGTTCCATCCATAAGTATGATTTGCACTACCTATCCGGTTCGTAATGCTACTGAGAGACTTACAGCAGCTCGAGATAACTAGTTCGAGAAGGAGAACGAGGGGGAGCGAGTCAATTGAAGTCCTAAGTACACTCGGTGCATGGTGGTTAATTAATTTTGCAGCTAGGACCTATTCCATCTAGGCACTCCTATTTTAGTCCGCATTACTAAGCCCCCTTTGACAGCAGCGCCCACCTCACTCACCAGGCCCCTTCCTCGCTTTACCTCCTCGAATCTATGACCTACCTCACTCACTCACTCACTCACAAATTACAAGCCTTTCAGTTTGTCATGACCAGAGATTAAGTAAACAAACTTATGGAACATAACATATCACTTATAAACTTATGTCTAAAGCGGCATACTTATCTTAATTTATATTACTTATGTTTTCTGGATATATGTATGAAGATGTAAAGAAGTATATGGGAAAATGCTGATCTCGCGGATCTCTAGCGCCATTTGCTACCCCCTTTTTTTATTACCCTCCCCCTTAAAGTGAAAGTGTTATAAGAAAGTTCGTTGGATATTCGTGTAAAGTTTGATTTGGGCGTCAGATTAAGACCGAGAACGACAAAATCGGTTCAAAATTGGAAAAGTTATGACTAATGTTAATTTCAAAAAATTACTCAAAAAAATAAACGTTTGATGGCACGTGCTATGCCAAACAAAATTTGGCGCGTAATCTTGATAAATTTGGCGCGTAAAGTGATAATTTGGCGCGTGATATTATAAACTAGGCGCGAGATTTAGAACGGTTTTTGGCGGGAAGTACCGCGATTGGTTGAAAGTTGCAACTATTAATTTATGTATAAAATCTGAATCTATTTTTATTTTTAAAATTATTTGGATGCCGATAAGTCTATTCACCCTCTCTTTAAGAAAATAGAAATGATGGGAAGGTCTGAGTGGCGGGTTTGGAGCAGACAAACCGCCCCATCCGAATCGTATCGTAGGTGTAACACGCGAGCCAGAGAAAAAAAAATTCTAGAGAAACGACTCCTCTGGTTTAATTTACATATATTTTCTATAAAATAGAAGCCAAAAATATTCGGTAGTAATATTAACTTCAGGTGCTCCCGACTTTCGGGACGGACGAGTGTACCTTCAGGGTACAGTGTCGTCGTGGTTCTTAATTAGTTAATTTTTACTACCGGAGTTTAAATTTTTGATTAGGTTATGAGTATGAAGTGATTTTTAGCAGTTTTCATTGTTAAAATACCCCCCCCCCAATCAATCGATTGATATTTTCATTAATTTAATGTTTATATTCAGCCCTTATAACGCGGGCCTCCTCTTTAAAATCGTCTGCTAGTATTTCCTCAGAATTTTGGCGGTCTTTTCTCAGAATAGAAAAACATGATTTTGTTTTTATTTGTATTTATGGAATGCGACATTGCTTGAAGCTATCGTCAGTCACACTCTGTAAATTGTGAAAAAATTCCCCTTTTAGGCCTTGGTGAAGAAGTTCTTAGGCTTAACGTTTCTAGACCTACGCAATAGTCCGCTTGAACTTTGAGAGACTTCGTTTTTTTAATTTTATTTACCTCAGACATTTTAAACTTAGTTTCTTGTCTTATAGTTTCAAGGTTAAGTTTATCTGTACTTAGAAAAAAGAAAGTTCCTTTTTTTATTTTATTTCAACGCCGGTTCCCTCCCCTTATCCTGTCTCGAATCTAGTCAACCTTGAATGAATGCGATAATGAACCCATTTTTATTTTTTTCTTGTTTAACGTTAGGCTTAGTATCCGTAATCGTTGAAGCGAATCAAGAATCATATTATCAGTTTTTGATTAATGTTTAAGACGCGGTGATTGTATTTCAATAAAAACTTAAAGTTTAGGGTAAAATGAAAAGTTAAGCGGTCCCGCGGGCTATGTTTAAATATAGCTCAAGTTACCTCCGGCAAGGGTGTAAACTGAATTGAACTCCGTGTTGTCTGCTATTCCTCGCGGATTTCAGAAACGGTTTTGTGAGAAGCCGTGTAGGTTTACTCTCCGGTTTATCGTTATTTAAGTGAAAAATATTCTTCTTAATCCTTAATTAAAGTTAAATTTAGCTAAATATAAGTAAAAATATGCTTTCTACCAAAGGCTGTCGCGCTTTATTAATATCCCGATTCAAAAACGCAGTATTTTTGAAACAACGATGTGAAGCCTTGGCCTCATTCCATCATGGACCTCAAAGACCTCTAACATCCTTACCATGTGGATCGAGTTTTACTATAAATCATCGAAATCCAGTTCGATTTAATTCGAATGAAGTTCAACACGCTCCCAAATTACAAAAAGAGAAAATTCTATCAACTGTCGAGTTGGTTAAACGAGAACCATTGCTTAAAGAAGCCTTTAAAGGAAAGTTTGACGTCAATGTTCTAGCATTCCCAGAGGTGTTAAATCCAGATGAAATTGCGAATCTCGAATATATGGTGGAACAAGTACGTTATTTCTTTCGTACTCAAGTTGATTCCGCTCAAATCGACGCGGAGGGAAAGATTCCTGATCATGTTATGCAAGGTTTGAGACAATTGGGACTTTTTAGTCTATCAGCTTCGGAAGAGTACGGTGGCATCAGTCTGAAAGAAACTGTTTTGACACAAATTATGGAGATATGCGGTACGGATCCTTCGATAGGACTGATGTTAACCAATCATCAAAGCTTTGCTTGTCATGTATTGGAAAAATACGGTACTCCTGAACAAAAAGCGAAGTACTTACCGAATTTATGTTCTGGTGACGTTATCGGAGCTATTTGTGTATCTGAAGAAACAGCTGGAAACGATTTAGGATCGATCGAAACTAAAGTTGAACCCACAATTGATAATGATGGATATATTATAAATGGAAAGAAAATTTGGGTTTCAAATGGTGGAAATGCAAACTTATTCCTTGTTTTCGGTAAATGCAACGTAATCACGTATGATGGAAGTAAAGAATCAAAGTTAGGGGCGTTAATCGTGGAAAGGAATACGAAAGGTGTAACTGTTCATGGAAACGAAGATAAACTCGGTGTTAAAGGCCTCAGCATGTGTACTGTTGAGTTTGACAATGTTACAGTTCCATCGATGCAATTGATCGATTCATTTGACAATGGGATTGAGATTGCAAATGATATGTTATACAGAAGTCGACTAGTTGAAGCCATGCTTGTCTCCGGTTTATTAAAAACACTCGTTAATGGAACAATTCAATACGCGATACAACGTGAACAATATGGAAAACCTTTAGCGGAATATGAGAACGTTCAAGAAAAAGTTGCTAGAATCGGTACAAACGCGTATGCTGTTGAAAGCCTGGTTTATTTAACAGCTGGACTTAAAGATTCGACAAGTAACCCGGATTTAGTTCTGGAATCAACAGCAGCAAAGATATTCGCCTCTGAAACACTATGGAAGTGTGTTAACGATTGTATGGATATCTTCGGAGCTCGGTCATACACTAAAGCAACTCCTTTGGAACGTATTCTAAGGGATGCTAAAGTGTTTTCTATTGTCGGTGGAACAAACGATGTTCTAAGGCAGTTTATCGCGTCTATGGGTGTCAAGAACTTTGCCAATATTCGAGCTGATAACATTGAGGAAATGAGAAATCCGTTGTTCTACCCGAAAGCTAATTTGAAGAAGATGATCGAACATTATTTAATTGAACAAGGGAGGTTTAAGTTGAAGCAAGATTTAGCCGGATTCTTGCATCCTAGTTTGAAATCTGATGCCGATGAGTTAGAAAAAATTATAATTAGATTAAATTACACGATGGAATTGCAGTTAACGCGATACGGAGCTAATGTCATGGATAAACAAATCATTCTCAGGCGACTTGCTGATGTAATTACTTCAATTTACGCGCAAACCGCGGTACTGTCAAGATCCTCGCGTTCTTATTGCATAGGATTAGCTAATGCTGATGTAGAACTATTAATGACAACCGCTTTTTGTCAGGAGCAAACTATCGTGGTCAATAAATTGCTTGATGAATTGCAGTTAACCGATTTTGATGTTGTAGATCCGACTTTGATTAAAATATCCCAAGTTTTGTTTAAAGATAAGTTGTATAAAGTTACCAATCCTGTTCAAAGAAATTGGTAGTTGTGTTACGTGTAGAGTACTGTTCTATTTAAAAATAAAGTTTTTCCTCAAATGTGTAACTTAATTAAAATCAAGTTCATTGTAGATTTAATTATGCTTATTCTTTAAATAAAATGTTTAGTTGGAATTACAGTCTTTTTAATGCGTATTTTAATTTGGTTTTTAAAATAAATTTTCAGGTAATATAACTGATTATACCTTAAAAGAACGGCCTTTCTCTAAATATAGAGGGAAAAATATTAAAATTAAAATAAATGATCTCTTATAACAAAATAATTAGCGTTTAATTGTCTTAAAAACGAGGACTACCGCGCCGCCATTGCTTATTTGCTTTAGTGGCGTCTGGCACTACGGGATTGGTTGAATTCTCGCAGGTGAAGAGAGAGAGATTAGAGCAGGGCTGGAAATAAGCACAGGAGGCTGGACATAAGTTTTCCGAAGTTTTGATAGCTTGAAAAGGAAGTTGCGAAAGTGAATTTCATTTTCGGTATAATTTTTTTCTTTTAGCGTCATCTTCGCCATCACCTGATGATTTAGAGACGGATGTTCAACAAGAGAAGTCTAAAAAACCTTCCGAAACAGTTGCTAAAGTGACAGATGACAAAAAACTTGAGAAAAAGGACATTCGCGAATTGGATGAGGGAAAAACGAGCCATTTAGAGTATTATCTGAATTGGTTATTGAAGGTACGTACTACCCACAGGCAGGTCTGGGTTATTGAGGTGAGATCAACGGAATCTAATTGCAAGGCACATGTTTTATCTTGCAGATCAGCGAAACTCAAAAAGATCTTCCAATCGATCACAACTGCGCTTGCAGTAAGTCAACTGACAACCCAGCCTACGGTTTAAACTCGTCGGTTGTGACGCAATCACATAAGCAAACCGTGGTAGCGACGCAATTACCCATCACCAAACCTAAATCGACTCCCTTTCCCATAGCCACGATTGTCGATGCCGTGAAGAACAATCATCAACCTACTTCCACACCCATTAACAACGCACGTCGAGTCAGTAGTCCCCGTTTGAGAGCAACTCCAGTATCCATTAGATCATACGGTAAACGACATCACAAAATTAAAAGACCCGAATCGGCCTTGAGTATATCTTCCAATAAATCTCGTACTCACGGTCATCACTGGGAAAGTGGTGGAACAGCTCAGGATGTCATGAAACCAACTATAAACTGTGCCGAAAATCGGGTCCGTAAACGAAACCATATCCCAAGGCGGCGTTCCAGTCGGTGTCAAAGACAACAACACAAAATTGCTATCGAAGAAGTTGTGAATCTATTCGGGAAACATTTCAACAAGGCCTTGCAGATGAAACAAAATTGTGAGGAACCTGATGAAACGTCGGTTACTGTAACAACAGGACAATTTGAACCGGCAGATATGACCACAAGTACGGACTTGGTTGCTGGGTATTTGTACGCCACGTTGAAGAATGAACAATTACTTTCCAATCGTTCGCGAGCTAAAAACGCTACCATTGTCAAGAAAGTCGTTCCGAATTTGTCCGAGAAGGAAAAGTTGTCCAACTTGAACTGCAGAGTCAAAACAGACGTACCTTGCGTCATTAAACCTGTTGAGGTGAACTCCAAGACTGCTCAAGCGGGTCAAG
Organism: Phalangium opilio; assembly: GCA_019434445.1. NCBI lineage: Eukaryota > Metazoa > Arthropoda > Arachnida > Opiliones > Phalangiidae > Phalangium > Phalangium opilio. The sequence continues at coordinate 170,317 of JAEQBA010002516.1, forward strand.
TCACGAGATTGGACGCTGAGGCATTGCTGAAGAAATCCAACAAACTCAATCCGACTAAAGTGTCCATGGTGGTCATGCAATGTTGTAGATTCCTACCCAGTTTGGACAAGAACATTCCAACGGGACAAGCCGAGCGATCTTTACCCATGGGGACGCTAGTCACCGCGTTGTACCGCGAGAAGGATCATTTGTATGTCCGTACCGCCCATGGTAATGTTGGTTTTATACACAAAAGTTGTTGCGAGACCATCGGAACCCTACCCAAACGCAAGAGCTCATTGGAAACCCAATTGAACAAACCAGAAGTTCAGGAAGTCGAAACCGTTGTGCCTTCTAACGATTGTGTACTCATAAATGCCAAAACCGCGAAGGTTAAAACCTTGCTGACGTCAACGGAACATCGTAGCGCGTTCCGGGAAGTGAAACCATCCAACGTGGCAGATAGAACTAAGTTGAAAACTTTAGCCGCGGCAACCCAACGAACTGTTACAGCCACTGGCTCCAATATACCACCATCTTTCTTTAACCCCGAATCGACCTCAACTTTGCATAAAAAGAGTAACGAACGTAAGCCTAAAGATGTCCCAAACACAAAAGAACTTGTAGTCATCAAGGACTATAATGGCGGATACAAAGGCGTCATAACGACGACCATAAACGTCAAGAAGGGGGACATTGTAACGGTTGTTAAGAATGACTTTGATAATTGGATTTATGTTAAGTTAAATTCGGGGAAAATGGGCTTTATTCCCACAAGTTGTACGGCCAAAGTTGGATTTCTGTAATAATTAGGCTTAGCGAGAAAAATTATCTATTAAATCTCAATCTAAACTACTATTCATGCGAGTGAATATGTAATTTAGGTTCCCAGTTAAAGATGAGTACTTTCTAAAAATAACAAGGCTTATTTTCAAGTAAAGTACTTTCTAGAATAAGGCTTAGAGTAGAAAGGGGTTAAAGGTTATGTGAGATACTCGTCACATATCAGATGTAGGAATTTGTGTATCTAAAGTAGTTTTAATTAAATAAATATCTGAATTTTGTTTATATAAGCCATAATTTTATGGTTTCATCTGAAATTTTTAATAAATTTTCCAGTGCGTTGTGTACATTTTTGTTTTTCCCGCCAAAAAGATTTTCCTAGAACATATCCGTCTACTAGCGCCCTCTGTAAACCAATCATGTTAATGAAAAAAGTCATAATTTTCACAGGGCAGCAGTCGGAAACAGTGTAGTCTTCCTTTACAATGTATTTTACGAATTTCTCGTATATAATTTACGAAAATTACTAACAAAATCACTAGATTTCATCAAAAGTAAGTTGAAATTTAAATTAATAACCTTTTCTTAAGATTTAAATTAAATTTGAGACCGTAATAAGTGGGAAACCATTGAAGTCCGTTGGGATTAGCTAAGCCTTGGTTGTTTACTTCATAAGTTAAGCCTTTGCAAGTAGCTTTTAAACTTAAATTTGGGTAATTAAACATCGAAATAGGAGCCTGATTAAACATACGGTTGATTTTACGATAAAAATATGTAGTATGTACATTTGCTATCGTGTTTTTCGCCGTTAAAATCATTAGATTTAACTAGATTTTTAGTTTTATTTAGTAAACAGGATTGTCACTGAAAAGGTTTCTAAACTTAGTTCTAATTGGTTTTTCTTAACAGGGCACCTCATTATAATCAAATTTTAAACCATGTACAACGGAATTGGATTAACCACACCTCGTGGCAGTGGTACTAATGGATATGTTCAAAGAAACTTATCATTTATTCGTAAGACAAAGGAAAAAATCAAATACAACACTGAGGAGGACTTAAAAAAGCTTGATGCAACTCTTAATAAGCAACCAAACGCTGAAATATTAGATCATGAACGGAAACGGAAAGTTGAACTGAAATGTCTCACCATGCAAGACTTAATGGAGGAACAAGGGTATGTTGAAACTTTAATATTTTTATTTGCATTAATAATTATTAGATGAATTAAATTTAGTGTAGTGTTAATTAATTAAGAGGTTGTTCTATTAATTAATAAATTATTAAAATTATATTTGTAGATATTCAGCAGAGGAAATTGAAAAAAAGGTATCAACATATCGGCAAATATTGATGGAACAAGTTGATGCAGCAACTGACGGAGTTGAAAAAGATGAAAATGGTCGACCAATGTAAGTTAATCAAATTTTAATTACTATTTTAGTTTTTTTTAATTAATTTGAGGGGGGGATTTTAAATTGTATTTAAATTATCAATTTTAATGAAATGATATCAATATATATTGAAAATCATAACCCAAATATTCCCCTATTCTGTTTTATGATGAGATTTGATAATTTATTCAACATATGTTGAATTTTCCAAGCTGTTTTTTAAATAAAAAAAAAACATGGTAGGAAGTAGACTAATTCTATGAGCAAGTGTTAATTTTGAGATAGGGTGAAGTGGCTAATAAAATCAATACGTGAAATTTTACATTTTGACCTTTTACCCCAAACCGGTTGAGCTTAGATATTCAGACCCAATTACAAACTTTTAGAGCGTTAAATTCTCTTTAAAATGGTACTAAAATTATCGTGAATGCCTAATTTTAAACCTAAGAAGAAAAAAATTGTTTCAAAACTTCGCTAGTTTTGAATATTATCACTTGGCTCGCCAGGAGTCACAATCATAATAGGAAGTAGAAATACGCGACAAGCAAGAGTTAATTTCGGGATTGGGGGAAGTGGCTAATAAAATCAATACGTGAAACTTTACATTTTGACTTTTAACCCCGAACCGGTTCAACTTAGAGATTCAGACCCAATTACAAACTTGTAGAGCGTTAAATTCTCTATAAAATGGTACTAAATTTATCGTGATAGCATTATTTTAAACCTAAGAAAAACAAAGTTGTTTCAAACCTTTGCTAGTTTTGAACATTATCACTTGACTCGCCTGGAGTCAATTTTCCCCCTGCTTCTAACCGTAATGTAAAAGTCATAGCAGCTGTTCTATTATACTGTGACTCTCCCCCCCCCCCCCGCTTCCTGTTAACTGAAAGGCAACCCTGTCAAATCAGATTCGAGCCCATAGATGGCCATATCGTCGTATCTCTCTTTTAAAGTCTAAGTAGCCTCGAAAAATAGGCGGGAAAATATCGATTTTTCTTGACTTTTTCTGGTTTTAACCATTGAGGGGACTTAACGTCAATCTAAGTTGAAAGTGGCTTAGATTGGGGTTGACACTTATGGCCTTACTGAAGTGTATTTGCCAAGATATTCTGGTTTTTTGACTCTAATCCGATTAAAACTCTTTACTGACTGCACTCTACACTTATGTACTGTACTGAGGAAAGTTTCTCGAGCAGTAGAGATCCAAGGGTACCATATTGGGCTGGAAACGCAAAATTTGGGCTTCTTTTGAAGAGAAGTTGGCGGTTTATTGGTCTATTTTGATTTATCTATTAAAATACATAGAATTTGGGGTTGGAATAGTTGATTATATGAACCATTAATTAAAAATGTTGAGGTTGATAACTTTGGGCGGCTAATTTTGACTTTTGAAAATTTTACCCTCGGCTATTTTGGGCTATTTTTGAGAATTGTTTGGCTGGAAAACTAAATTTTTCTGGTATCCCTGTTCCTCCTACTCCTTATCTTTTTGAAGAACTAAAGCATGTTACTTTTTGATTTGATAGACGCGATAAACGTTATTTGAAAACTTCCATAAATCCTAGAACTTTTACTATCCTAATGGTTCTAGAATAAACCACGGAAATATTAGACCTGAATATTTTCAAAGTCTATAACTGAGCTAGAAAGTAGAAATTGAATGTTTGTTTAATTGATTTATTGATATGTATGATCGAATTAGGGTTGAAAATATAATATTAAACCTTTGTAAGGTATTTTTTTTTTCTTGTTATAAATAACACGTTTTTCAATCGTAGTCACGCTATTCTAATGTAGTTGAAACCAAAATATGCAACAGTTGAGTTTTGTTTGTATTGATTTTGTTCCCGCTTAGATTGTAGATAATACAAGCGCCTACTACTAGTTTTAATGAAAAATTTCCCGCCTAACTGTACCGTACTATCTCGTGTTTTAGTTCCACCACAAATTTCTTACTAAAACTAATTCAATTGTAAGATGTAGTCTGTTAGTTGAAGTTGATCTTTTAGCGAGTTGTTACCAGGAGCTACTTTGCGATGTGCTGGACTGGTAACTTCGAAATCCCCTATCTTAACCCCTATTTCAAGCTTACGACACTGCGCCACGCCCCTTTTTGAAAAAATTGTCTATTTAGTTCGTATTATTATTATTAGACATAACCATTTATGTAGGTGCAGGAATTATATGGAATTAAACCAGCTTGTTTTTGAGTGTTATGTTTATCTCGTGTTTTAGTTCCACTACAAATTTCTTACTAAACTAATTCAATTGTAAGATGTAGTTTGTTAGTTGATCTTCGACTTCGGAGTTGTTATCAGGAGCTACTTTGCGATGTGCTGGACTGGTAACTTCGAAATCCCCTATCTTAACCCCTATTTCAAGCTTATGACACTGCGCCACGCCCCCAATTCAAAAAAATTGTCTATTTATTCCGTATTATTAGATATAACCATTTATGTAGGTGCAGGGATTATATGGAATTGAACCAGCTTGTTTTTGAGTGTTATGTTTATTGGATAGTATGGTATGGTAAAATTAGGTCAGCTGTCATTGATCTGTAGTTTATGTTACCATGGTAACCAACAATCATTGATTGCTGTTAAAAAAGTTATGGTGTTAAGTTTTTTGGAACTAATTTAACATCCCGTTATCGTTTCTTAAATTTTTAATATACTAATTTCTGTTTTGCCACCGAACAATAATTAAATAATTAATTAGAAAAAATAATCACGGTTAAAGTTTCAAACTTGAATAATGCACTATATTACTCTAATAACAAATTCACTGGCAACACTGTTAAGTGCATACAATTATAAAGTTAAGAAGGGGTAGGATATTTTTATAGTCCCCCTTTAGTTTGCATTATATCTTGGGCAATAGCACGTGCAATTGCGGTCAGTTATAACAATCCCACAAAGAATAAGTCGAGTCACGTGACTCGCAAACGCCGGTAACGATCCATTTATGCCAAACACAATGAAAATATCGACAAAAGCAAGTCTTTTTAAAAGAGCTTTGTGTTCTTGCGGCTTGCTTGCATTCTAGTTCATGCAAGACTGTCCGTACTGACGCGTGTTCATTTACCATGTTCAAATAAAACCGGCGGTGCAATTGCAATTGAACATTCAAACTGGAGCGTAATATAATTCGGGAGTACACGGTTGCCACAGTTAAAATGAACTTAACCGGTGCGGCAAATATGCAATTAGCTAGAGAGTTAGTTAATCAATCCCAGCAGCAACAGTCGCCGCATGTGCAACAAGTACAAGCAATTTTGAACGGCAATGGTGACTTAATATTACCCTCTACTGGTGGTGGTAATAATGACAATGAGAAGAATAATAATGTTATACTGCAATCTCCAATGTCACCCAATCAGAGTCAGGAACGCGATAACGGTCAAAGTTGTGTTGATGTACCGCCACCACCTTTGTTTAAGAATCATCAAAATGGGTTGCAACAAACTTCAATGAGTCCAGTTGAACAGCAGCCTAAAGAGAAGCGTATGAACTTAACATACGGACTTTTGAGACCCAATTTTCAAATCAGAACTGATGTTAAACCACCTGAAAGTTTGCTCAAGGAGTATAAGTCTTATATGGAATGGTATGATATGATATGAACCGGTTTTTAATTAAGATTAAATTAATTTTTTAATTAAGATTAGTTGAGGTGAAAGCAATTTAACTAGGGGATGGGATCATGGGAGGTCGCCCTGTTAATTTTGGGTTATCCCCACTAAGAGGCAACGGACCTATAATTGTTATAACAGGGTTCATACAAACCTGGAAAACAGGGAAAACCTGGAAAAATCAGGGAATTAAATAGTTCATAAAAACCTCAGGGAAAACTCAGCGAAATTTAGAATTTTTTGTAAAATTCAGGGATATCAGGGAAATTTGCGTCAAACAGGGGCCGAGTAATTAAGCAAAATGTTCAATATAACACATCCTCCATAGGATTAACATTACACTATACTTTGGAAGCTCATAACTCTGGTTCTACTATTAGTGATACGGGGATGTCCTTTGAGTATGTTATAGCCCTATTTGCCCCCCCCCTCCTTCGTTAACATTTGCACCGTAGGATACTCCATATACGGGAAAAACCTGGAAAATTCAGGGAAGTATATGGGGGAAAAAGCTGGAAATCTCTGGGAAATTTGTTTAAATCCAAAAGTTGTATGAACCCTGTTTATAGTGTAGCATCAAATTTATCATTCCGTCTGCTGTTGTATATAGATAGCGTTTGAATAATGCACACAAGTTACAAATAACAAAATTGGCAACATTTCTATTTGCGTGTGCAGAATTTTGACAAGTGGTTTAAGTCTCGCTAAGCTAATTTACATAGATTTTGGGTTTAATTAGACTGAGTTGTCAAAATAATCGCGTGTTGACACTAAAAGTGTAGCCAATAATTTATGATGATAGCATTAAAGGGGAAATTGGAATTGCTGGTTTTTTTGCTATTTTTTGCGGAAGTGGGAAAAGTCGGAAGTTGATGGGTGATTCCATATAATTTGATAAGGGCGTGTCTGAAAGGTTATATTTGGAGTTATACAACGCTTTATAAGCAGTAGATTGGGAAACATGATTAGGCCTACTAATGTTAAATCAATCAATCAATCTAGAGTCCGAAAATCTATTTAACATCTATACTTCTATGACCACACAGATTTTTTTTGACCCCCCCCATAAGGGACATGTACTGTACACCCTCTAACACAAGTTAAAGTTATGAGCATTGATTGGAAACAGTGTTTTACGGATGACCCCCTTATTGCATCATTCTCTTTCATTATTTCTTAGGTTAAATTTAACTAAGGGGGTTATCCGTAAAACACTGTTTCCTTGCAATGTTCATAACTTTAACTTGTGTTAGGGGGTGTTCAGTACATGTCCCTTATGTGGGGGTCAAACAAAATCGGTGTGGTCATAGAAGTATAGATGTATTGAACATTTTCGGACTCGAGATTGATTGATTCATTGATTTACCATAGAACTTACCACACATGCATCCCACTGCATCATAGTACTGCAACAAACTATAATAACCCATGGAGCTCAATCTTTTTGAAACACACAAAAAAAAACTCAAGATATTTAAATCCATAAATCACACAGTGACATGTTTGTCTTGAGATATCTATCAGTATTTACTTGGTACTTGTTAAGATCAAGAAGTGATATCTAGTTTATTAGGGAGAAGGTATAAATTCGCGCGCACATTTCTAGCAGTTTTATCTCCAGTCCAAACGTAACGTAGACGTGTACGGAGTTAATCCCCGAAGCCTCTAAATTACAACAACCAGCATCTCATTGGTTCTTGAAAACTCGTGCACATCAGCGCGACGCGAATGAGAAAAAATTACAGTCATATTTTCCGACTGAGGAGAGGAGGCGAATTAGCCCGGCGGCCTCCTTTTACGTCCCCCCTTGTAATTTGAAAGGGGGACTGCAGGACTATGGCACGTGCCAATACTTATAGGCATCTTATACCTTCTCCCTAGTAAACTAGATATCACTTCTTGTTAAGATGATGTAACCTTTTGTTCTTTGAACCAAATACACGCAATCATAGAAGCTTTGCCATAGTTCAGACAAACACCGTCGGAGTATGGTTGTTTGATTAGTCTATTTGGGTTAGCCATTGGTCAAGTACTTGCCCTCTCTTAGACTGTAATTTTTTTATCTACTATTTTTACCCCCCAAAGCCAATCTTGCAACACAAAGCTGCCTAGAGAAAGAGAGAGAGACAGTATTTTTTCTCTATAGAGTAGTGGCACTATATGTTAATTGCTCATAGAACATAACGTAGCCAAAGGCAGGGAGGTGCCATTACTCTATACAGATAATAGCAGAATCTTTCTTGCTAGAGTTGGATTGGCAAAATCAATATTTGCTAGGAAATCCGACTCCCGAGTGTCAGAAGTGTCTCTTTTCGTATTGGTTGACACTGCGTAAGGAATGTATAGTTCTATTGTAAGGTAATAGTGGAATATGGACAAGTGATGTTGTCTCCTTGTGTTTTACTGGTTTTTTGTACCAAATTGGTTGGCATTTAACTGAGGGTTGTATTGGATTGAGGCGTAGTTGAAGGGTAGGGGACAAGTGATGTGTGTCTTTTTTCCTCTTTTTGGGGGGGGGGCTATAAGCGTGTTTGATGTATGACGTCATGGGACTTGTACGTTCGATTATATAACAGTGAAGTGATTTTATTATTATTATATGACTTTTTGTGGTCTAATTTTAAAGTTTTTAATTGAGCTATTATTTTTGTAGAAGGGATAGGCGAATTTGATGTATGACGTCATGGGCCTCTTAGATTTAGTTATGTAATATGAATTGATTTGACTACGGTTTTTGGTTTTAATTTTAAGCTTTTAATTTTTAAACTTAAATAATTTATTTTCTATAAAAAAATACCATAACCCGCAATAATTTTACAATTTCATTCGTAACTTGCTTAGTTTTTAACCGATTTTGTCGCCTTTGGTCTTATATTGTAGCCCAAACTCTCCTCTATATTTTATATATAATATAAAATATAAATTAAGTAATTAAACTTAAACTAAATAAAGATAAATAAACACAAAAATAGAACCAACATTCATAATCATAACCATAACATAACTCCATAGAAATTTCTCCGTCTTGAGTCAGATTCAATCCACTCCTGCATTTCAGTAAATACCCATGCTCTGAATGGCTATATTTCAGCCACGCCCCTTTAGTTTAGACCAATAGGAAGGCGAGAAAAGCCATCAGTAGCTTTGATAGATGGCGGATGCTGGGAATTCCTCCTGAGCTTCCAAGATGGCTTTTGATCCATCGACCTGCTTCTACCCTTCCACCCCCCATCTCTTCCCCCCATTTCTGGGGGTCCTAAACCCCAATAGAGGCAGCCTCTCCCTTTGAATTAGCTTCATAACGGTACCCCTCTGTGTTCAGACGAGGCTAATTTTCAGGGGGTTTTCAACCCCAGCTCGGTTACGTCGCATAAGTAGAAAAAAATAAATACCAAAAATCGCTATTAAATTAGCTAAATAAAATATTTAAGAATTTTATTATATTTTGCGGATTTAAAAAATTGTGAAGTTTGTGTGAAAATGTGGTCCATTTTTGTGAAGTGATTGATGCTCCTGGATTAAGATTCAATTTGGAGTTATACTGCACCGCACTGCACTGCACCGAGGTGGTTGAAGTTAAGCCTAAGTTTGATTAAATTAAAATTAAATTTAAACTTTTGGTTAAAAAAATCAAAAGGAAATTTGCAAAAAAAAATTATTTTACGAACTTTACGTTGCGTATTTGAAATTTAATGTTTATTAATTAAAATTAAATCGGGTTTAGAAAGAAAGGGCTTCAAACCCCCACCCTGATATACTCTATTATTTAATTGACATTAATTTAAACTGAATGTTAATTTAAATCAAAATAATACCGCAAAATTAATACAAATTAATAGATAAACTCTATAGGTATAGCTTTTCGAACAGCGATCAGAGCATCTATTGTGTCATTAACACGTTTATTCGTTTATATTAATTCGTTATTACATAATTGACATTAGTTTAAATGGTATTTAATGTTAATTTAAATCAATACCATAGAAAGTAACAAAACCATCTATTCAGCTTACAAATATCAAATAAACCCCATCTCCTAAATCGTCATTAACGCGCGCATTATTACTTAATCGACATTAATCTAATCACAATTTAATGCTAATTTAAATCAATACCAAAAAAAAAAAAACATTTACTCAGCTTCCAACTTTCAAATAAACCCTAAAAGTTTTTAGATCTCGGCCAAATCATCTTTATATTATCATTAACGCTCTCGTGGTATTCATTATTACATAATCGGCATTAATCTAATTACTATTTAATGCTAATTTAAATCAATACAAAGTAACTAAATAAAATAAACCAGAAAAACATTTATTCAGCTTATACAATTACAAATAAACCCTGGCTATCTATCTAGATTTTTAAACGCGGTCTCTGCACGTACATTGTAATTAACGCTTCAGAAACGTTATTACTTAATTGAGATCAAGTTATATCAATAACCAGGCTACCGTAATAACTAAATAAATAACCCCCAGAAAAAAAAATCAATTGTTTATCAGTTTACAATTTCAAATAAGCCCTAGCTAGCTAGCGATCTTTTTGAACGCTGTAATAGCACCTACATTGTAATTAACGCTACACAGACCATATTACTTAATCGAGATTAAATTTAATCAATACCCTACCGTAATAACTAAATAAATAACCCCCAGAAAAAATATTAAATTGTTTATCAGCTTACAATTTCAAATAAACCCTATAATCTTTCTAACGTCTGCAAAAAATTATGCACCTACATCGTAATTAACGGTCGAATTCAAACCGAGAATTTTATGAGTTTTATGATGAATCCCACACTGTTCAAACGTTTACGACAATTTTCATACACCTGTACCTGTTACCTGTAGTATATGAAAATTTTGATACCACTACAAGTACAACCAACCTTATCTAGGCTAGCTCTAGTTATTTTATAAATGCTCTACCCTAGAGTGGTACAGCGAAATATTCAAGCTGTCATGTTGAACAAGACTAAGCCGATACGTATTGCCAAGATACAACGGTCAGTGGTGGCTTTTTAATTATAATTTATTTATTTATTTAATAATTAAATTAATATTGATTTAATTTAAGCGTTCAATATGATAGCTAATTATCATTATGATGAAAAGGGTTAGAGGGTATTTATTTGTTTATTTATTTATTGACCATAATTAAATGAATAAATGGTGGCAGCTTACGATTGTGTACGAATTTGTTGCTTAGTTTATTTTGTTGTGGTCAAGTGAGGTCAAGAATTGGGGCGTTCTAAATTAGAAGTATTTAATTATATTATATTATATTATATATAAAGGAAATTTTAAGGTATTTAGTTTAATGTTGATTATTAGGTAGAATTAAAGGCAAGCAGAGTGTTACCAATTAATTGTCTTCCAGAATTTTGAAATTTTGAAATTTCAAATTTCTTATAATAAAAATTAACCTAAATATTTATGCTATGGGATATTACATAATTTTTAATTGAATATAATATACAATTAAGTGATTCGAAAACGGACTTAGTGGTCAGGAAATTAATTAATCAAGTCTTCCAATTAAAAAAAAAATAAAAAATATTGCCGAAATATTTATGAAATTAACTATATTAATTAACTTTGATTTAAATTCTCAATTAAATCATATGAAGTCTTCCAAAAAACAATTTTGAAAATATCTAAGAACTTAAAAGGACGGACACCCTTGTGGTCAGCAAATTAATTGACCAAGTCTTCCAAATTCGACAAAAATATTTATTAAATATAATTAAACAATATTCCGTAATTAAACTGTGAATTAAATTATGAATTAAGTGATATTAAAACTTTCCAACGCCAATTTTCCAATAATAATTGGAACTTAAAAGAAATTTACGATAAACTGCGTCAAGTAATGAAGGACCAAAACAAACACACAAACAAACAATGAAATGTCTTCCATTTTGATTATTTACAAAAGTTAAAAAATAACAATTAACAAAAACTCTTATGAATATCGCTAAAATTTAACAACGTATTTATAAAAATCACATCTGTCTTCCAATATAACATAAGTGATAAAAGAAAAACCTAAGTCTCTAGTCTTCCAGTTAAGTCTTAACGGTGCTAATTACAATTTATAAAAAAGAATTTCAACACCACAAATACCTTAAAAATGTGGTGCATTTGAAATTATGGCAATGTCCATTGAGGGTAAAGCTATCTTCGATAAGTTATGGAAAGGCGCCTTTAAACCATTTCAACTAGACCGGGCTTCCGCTACGGGTACTAGCGGAAGTGCAGCAGCTACTTCCACTTCCGCCTCTATTTCCGGTAATGGTGGAAGGAATCAACTTAGACCACCCGGTGCGGTTAAACTTACCTACCTTACGGAAAGGAAGTCTACTATTGGTCAACTTAAAAGTGTCGTTAGGTTAGAACTCCCTATCTGTCTTGCTAATTAATAATTTAATTAAGTTTAAATAATTAAACCAAAAAACCGATTTTTATTTGTGAGGATTTTTAAACCCCTTTTTTGTACTGAGTTGGCACTCTATGCTGTTTTCCCCATAGACTTAAATACAGTTAAAGCTACGAACTGCCATTATTACGTATTCGTTAAGCCTAGTTCAGACGAAGTAATAATTAGGGGAATTTAATGCTTAATTAATTTTGATTAAGTTTAAATATAATTATCTTGTTGCTGCTTTTCAACAGTTTCCCGTTAGAATTTACTCTATTTGGAGTAAATTAAGTACTTAACTGTAAATAAATGCTAAGCCTAAGCCTAAATCCAAAAAAAAATCGACTTAAGCCTAATCTGTTTTTCTTTTATCCGGAAATGACTCTGCATAAATTGAAGCTTTAGAAACATTACGAATACGACCACGCTCTATAAATGTTCTAAGCCTTTTTATTTCCCTGTACTGTTTAGTGTTTTATAGCTAAGCCTAAGCCTAAATCGGAAAATGGCGCTAAGCCTAATCTGTTTTTCTTTTTATCCGGAAATGACTCTGCATAAATTGAAGCTTTAGAAACATTACGATTACGATCACGCTCTTAGTCTATAAATGTTCTAAGCCTTTTTATTTCCCTGTACTGTTTAGTGTTTTATAGCTAAGCCTAATCCTAATCCTAATTCAACCCCCTTCCCCCCTCTGCAGGGTAAGCCGATTTAGGCTTAGCATAAATTTGTTTCTCTCTTTCTATTTGATAGTGTTAAAGAGAGTCACCAAGCTGCCGAAGCGAATCAGGAGAAGAATGCTAAGTTGAAAGAGGCTTTTGGTATTAACCCTTATTTTGTTGATGGCTCTTCATTCGATCCTGAGAGAAAGCAGAAAGAAACTCAAGCCGCGGCCGAAGCCGTAGCCGCGGCTCAAGCTGCAGCTGCCCAAGCCGCAGCCAATGCCGAAGCCGCTGCTGAAGCCGCGGCTTTGGCTCAGAAAAAGTTTAAGTAAGTTTTATTATTTTTTTTTTTTATTATTAATGTTTGTTTAATATTTTGGTTTTTGTATTTTACTATTATTTTGATTTTTGCTCTCATGATTTTAATGCTTTAGTAATTTAGCGTAAGTGTTTATGTTTATGCATGGTTTTTATTTCCTAAATTAAATTTATTATTGATAACAGGAATGAATACAGCTGCTAGGAATTATTGTGTAGATATCCATTTTCATTTAACGTATCTAGAGCGGATTTTGTGGGGGGAGCTAGCTAAACTAATTAACATGGGATATATAGGGGGAATAATAATTCCTAGTAGATGTATGTATTCCTGATCGGGCTCTAAGTTGGGTTTCTTATATTATGACGTTTTGTTTAATTAAGTATTGTTTAAATTAATTTAATTTCAGTTTGGTTCGTGATTCGAGTTCATCTACCTCTGAGAAAGATGACAAAAAGAAGAAAAAGAAAAAGCGACAACGGTAAGTTCACGTGTTCATGTTCAAAATTTTAATTGAAAATTTTAAAGGTTTTTTTTTTTGGTTTAAAAATTTTTAATTGGAGGCATATAAAGTTTTTGGTTAAAAAAATAAAAATTTTAATTAAAATCATTATTTTTTGATTAAAAAAATTAAAATTAAATTTTTTTTATATTGCAGTTCACGATCCTCTAGTGAAGAGAGACCTGTTAAGAAAAGCAAACGTCGAAATGAGTAAGTTTAAAATTTTTATTTTGTGCCATGTGTTTTTAAATGTGCATGTTTTTATATTGTGTGCTAAAAGATTTAAATATCAAGTCCTAAAAATTAGGCTAGCGTAATTAGCTGAATTTGTCTTAATTACCAATTAGCATGTTTTCTTTTTTATTATTATTATTTTTATTACTAGAGAAGTTTTCGATCAAAATTTGAAGTAAGAAACTTGTTAATTTGCTTAAGAGTTAATTTCTTGCAATAATTGCCAATTTCGTGTATTAATTTACGAGAAATATTATTGGGTAGTATTTATTTATGTTGCGTAAGGGTTAGATTCTTATTGGCTAGCGAAAATCTATGCCCATATAAGGCAAGGTCCTTATTGACTAGCAAAAATCTCTGCCAATCTAATGCGAGGTCCTTATTGGCCAGCAAAAATCTCTGCCAATCTAAGGCAAGGTCCTTATTGGCCAGCGAAAATCTCTGCCAATCTAAGGCAAGGTCCTTATTGGCCAGCGAAAATCTCTGCCAATCTAAGGCAAGGTTCTTATTGGCTAGCCAAAATCTCTGCCACTCTAAGGCAAGGTTCTTATTGGCTAGCCAAAATCTCTGCCAATCTAAGGCAAGGTCCTTATTGGCTAGCGAAAATCTCTGCCAATCTAAGGCAAGGTCCTTATTGGTTAGCGAAAATCTATGCCACTCTAAGGCTAGATTCTTATTGGCTAGCGAAAATCTATGCCACTCTAAGGCTAGATTCTTATTGGCTAGTGAAAATCTCTGCCAATCTAAGGCTAGATTCTTATTGGCTAGCGAAAATCTCTGCCAATCTAAGGCTAGATTCTTATTGGCCTGCGAAAATCTCTGCCAATCTAATGCGAGGTCCTTATTGGCTAGCGAAAATCTCTGCCAATCTTAGGGAAGGTTCTTATTGGCTAGCGAAAATCCCTGCCAATCTAAGGCGAGGTCCTTATTGGCTAGAAAAAATCTCTGCCAATCTAAGGCGAGGTTCTTATTGGCTAGCGAAAATCCCTGCCAATCTAAGGCTAATTTCTTATTGGCTAGCAGCGCATTAATTACATAAAATTAATGTAATTTATTAATTTGATTATGGCAATCTAACAAGTTTCAGACTTAATTTCTTTTAAATGTATTATCATTATTATTATATTAAACTTAATTAAAATCAAACAAGGAGAGGTAAGATATCTAGTGTATGAAAAATAACAAGGCATATGAAATTTATTTTTAACTTATTAAAAATTAACATTGGATTTTAAAGACGTGGTAAGTCAAAACAATAGATTAAAACTTTGAAACTGTAGGAATACTGTTTTTATTAACAAATAAAAAATACAGGTATAGTTTCTAAATTAATATTTTTAATTAATGCCGCCCTTAAAACCAAATAATTAAAAAAATAGAAGGTAATAGTTTGAAATTTATTAACGTGTTTATTTCTGTCTTTGTTTCAATTTCTTTTAACAGCTTCTATAAAAATATTTAAATAATTAAAAATTAGCAATAAACATTTTTATAAAAACATTGTGAATTTGTGATTCAAATTGGGATTGAATTTATAGCGTTTTAATCGTCATTGTCTACAAATTTGAAAATGATTTTGATCATATTTTAATTTATTCAACATCGATTCGATTATATCATATTTTTGGAAATAATCTTGTGATTAATTTATGTAAAGTGGATTGCAAAATATGGGTATTTTTATACTGAAATTGATATATATTTATCTTTTCTTAGAATTTCAGTATTTTTAATTATAGTTAATTTAAATTTAATTGAAAGGGTTTGTCAGGTTTTATTTATCTATTTCGGGAAATACTGATTTCTTTTATTTTAATAATTTTTGTGTAGGTCATCTTCACCCGAACGTAAAAAGAAAAAAGGTCATAAGGTCAAATCGAAACGCAAGAACAAGCATAAGAAAAAGTAATTCTTTTTCCTTGTTTTTGGCCAAGGCTTAATTTATCTTTTTGAATAGGCCTATTTTCTATGCCGAGGCTTAAGTTAAATTTAACTACGTTAATCCTAATTTTCTATGCCGAGGCTTAAGTTAATTTGAATTTAACTACGTTAATCCTAATTTTCTACCCCAAGGCTTAAGTTAATTTTGGATTTAACCACGTTAGGCCTAAATCTCTACGCCAAGGCTTACGTATTTAACGGTTTTATATTAAATTTGTTCCAGGAATGACACTGACAAGAAAAAGAAACGTAAGCGTTCTGTAACCCCGAACTCATCAGATAGTTCAAGCGACTCTTCGAGTTCAGATAGTTCAGAAAGCTCGTCAGATAGTTCAGATTCGGATAGGGCGAGGTAAGAATTAACACCCATCTTGATAATAATTACTTAAATAAATAATTAAGCCTAATTAAATAATTTATTAACTAAGCCTACCTAATTAAATATTTTATTAACTAAGCCTACCTAATTAAATATTTTATTAACTAAGCCTACCCAATTAAATAATTTATTAACTAAGCCTACCGAATTAAATAATTTATTAACTAAGCCTACCTAATTAAAATAATTTATTAACTAAACCTACCTAATTAAAATAATTTATTAACTAAACCTACCTAATTAAAATAATTTATTAACTAAACCTACCTAATTAAATAATTTATTAACTAAGTCTACCTAATTAAAAAATAATTAAGTCTACCTAATTAAAAAAATAATTAAGTCTACCTAATTAAAAAAATAATTAAGTCTACCTAATTAAAAAAATAATTTACTAAGTCTACCTAATTAAAAAAATAATTTACTAAGTCTACCTAATTAAAAAAATAATTAACTAAGTCTACCTAATTAAAAATATAATTAACTTAGTCTAATTTAATTATTATTATAATTACAGCAGAAAGAAGAAAAAGTTGGCCAAGGCTAAAAAGGAAGCGAAGAAAAAGGCCCAAAAGGTAAAGAAATATTATAAATTGTACTAACAAGTGTTTAAAAACAAAAACAAAAAAAATTCAAAAATCTTAAAAAAATAAGGACTGATTTTTGAAGATAATCTAAAAAAGAAAATAATTATTTAATTATTTTAACGAAAAGTACTCTTTTAACTATACTAACATTCATTTAATTGTGTTAAATACCATGCAACCTTTTTTTGTAACACTCTGCTTGCCGGTGAATTTAGTTTTTAATTTATGACACATTGATGAGTTTGGAAAAGGTAATTATTAAAAACCATTTCGGTTTCACAATATATATATCTTTATTTTTTTGGTCTGTTTCTGTCGAACATTATTCACTCAATTATTGGGGGTTATCCATCATTTGGAATGTGTTTCAATTGTTTTTGGATGATTATATTCATGGCGAGGCTTACCGGTGTTTTGGCGGGAAGTAGGCTTGGATTGGGAATCGTTGTTTCCCGCCAGAAACTAGGGTTAGCTGGGGAATCTTCGTTTCCCGCCGAAAAGCAGGCTTGGCTGGGGAATGGTTGTTTCCCGCCAAAAGGTAGGGTTAGCTGGAGATGTACGTTTCCCGCCTAAAAGCAGGCTTGGCTGGGAGATGTTTTTTCCCGATAATAAGTTGGGTTAGCTGGGAGATGTTTTTTCCCGATAAAAAGTTGGGTTAGCTGGGAGATGTTTTTTCCCGATAAAAAGTTGGGTTAGCTGGGAGATGGACGTTTCCCGCCAAAAACTAGGGTTAACTTAGAAACGGACGTTTCCCGCCAAAAACTAGGGTTAACTTAGAAACGGACGTTTCCCGCCAAAAACTAGGGTTAACTGAGAAACGGACGTTTCCCGCCAAAAACTAGGGTTAACTGAGAAACGGACGTTTCCCGCCAAAAACTAGGGTTAACTGAGAAACGGACGTTTCCCGCCAAAAACTAGGGTTAACTGAGAAACGGACGTTTCCCGCCAAAAACTAGGGTTAACTGAGAAACGGACGTTTCCCGCCAAAAACTAGGGTTAACTGGGAAACGGACTTTTCCCGCCAAAAACTAGAGTTAACTGTTTCCCGCCAAATAGTAGGGTTAGCTGTGAAAGTATAGTTTCCCGCGTAAAAGTAGGCTTAAATTAACTTTACAACATGGGTTTCAAACGTTTACCTTAAGCCTTTGGTCGAAACTTAAAAGAATTAGGCTTAAGAACAAATGTTTGATAAAATAATTGAAGCACTTTCTCGAGGTATACACAAACAATGTTTTCAGTGCCTGTAGTGTTTTAGTGTTTCCCTCCTTTTCAAATAACATGAAATAGAGGCCATGTGCGTTTAGGGTCAACCTTCAACATGAAATAAAAATAAATACCTATCTCTTAACAATCATATTTTAACAGCCACAAAAATTATAAAAAATATGATGAGATTGAAATTATTATGGATTTATGCCAATTATTATAAAATGGATACAACGTACGTTTAGGTGGCCTAATTACCTACCGCGGAAAGAGTTAAAAACAAATTACGAGAATCATTCATATACAAATTTATCAAAAATATCAATTTAAAAAGTTTGTAAAATCAAAATTGAAAATCAAATCAAATCAAAAGCCCTTCAACCAACAAAATTTTGAAAAATGTTTAACTTTTGGCCAAATTTTTATCTCAACTTTGCTAAACTCGCAGAACGGATCTCAAATTTAAACATGTGTAAGTAATTATGAATAGTCCCCTTTCATTTATGAAAAACCATAAAAATAAATTTGATATAATTAAAAAAAAAATTATACACAAATTTTTGGGTACAAAAAAAATACTTATAAACATTTTTTATGCATGAATTTATATAATAAAGAAATTAATATTTTTCAAAATGGCCGCTCCCATCTTTACAATACCGATATAGAAATTCAGACAAAGGCCAAGGCTTAAGTACTATAAGTACTACTTCATTTATGCCTTGGTCAAGATAAGTTTTGAATTTTAAGTATTTTGTAAAGTTTGGAATGGTTAAATTTATAATTAAATTTACAGTGCTTAGATTAAAATAATTAGGGTTTATAATCATCTAATTAATATTTAATTAGCACCGATGCTTCTCCATATTTAATTATTTAAATAATTAAAAGCATTGCACTCTTGCTGTAAATAAAATAATTATAATTAAGATACATTTAAATTTAATTAGGTAGTTAGTTTTGGCACGTTAGGGTATTTAAAAATAATTATAAAATATATATATATTTATGCGAATTGTTTACAGTAAGGGATGAAAATTTAATTTTTAACACTTATTTTCGTTTTCGTTTTTAATTAATTTCCATTTAGAAAAAACTCCCCGAACGTTATCGTACTGATGAAACGTCAGATGACGAGTCTGATCAACCGCGACGTAAAGTTAAAAAATCTAAATCGCCATCGAAGCATTTGAAAAATGGAAAGAAACATAGCCCATCACCAAAACGAAAGTCTGAGTCACCACCCAGAAGACGTAAACCCTCACCATCACCACCCCCTACTGGAAGACGAGCTCGGAAAGATTCAGTTTCATCTGCGTCATCGAGTGGTAGCCGCGAAAGGTAAATACCAGTTCATCTTTTGTCTATTTTTAAATTTATCTTGTCGCGAGATTTCATGACGAGTATGTGTTCATGGAGTGAACATAGTCGTGTGGGTACTCAAAATAAAGCGCGTCATACGTAGAATTCTGTGTTAACGTTATAAGTCACCTGGAAATCTGTGATCAATTTATGTTGTGATAAGTTATGTTCATAAGTATTTCTCAAATTAAACCTATTTTAACGTAGAACACGATTATCAATTCTTGAGTTTATTTTGTCGCGATCTTTCATGGGGTTATAATGTGTTAAACACTCGTGATCAGTTTCGTGACGAGTTTGTGTTCATGGAGTGAACATAGTCGTGTGGGTACTCAAATTAAAGCTATTTTAACGTAGAACACGATACCTCATAACATTCTAACGTAATATTAAACCAAACCCAAATTTGACAATTTTACTACTTTTCTTAAACGGCACATGACCAACTTAATGTAATACATTAAAGTTTATCCTGTATATTCCAGCGCTTGTAAGTTACCTAATAATAAATAGCTTAATAATTAATCCTTAGAACTTAACGCAAAAATCAAATCCACACTTTAAAACCAACACAAAGCAATAATATGACCAAGCCAAAATCTTATCACGAATCACGCATGTTCAAACCGTAATATCATAATTTAAACAGACGAAAGAAATCATCTAAGGACGAGAAACGATCAAGTAAGGTCGTTTCACCACCGGAAGTGAAAAAGAAGAAGAAAATTCGCGCGCGGTCAAGTGAAACGTCATCAAGTCGATCACGATCCAAAAGTCCGAAAAAGGTCAAGAAATCCAAGAAAGGAAATTCGGACGATTCCTCGGACGAAGAGGCTCTGTACAGAAAGGCTTTACTCAAAAAGAAGGATGCGGTTAATAAAATTGTAGTAACTGCGCCACCTCGTGTTCAAAGTCCACCTCCACCTGCTCCCCCTAAAGCAAAGGCGGCACCTCCACCCCCACGTTCACCCTCAAAATCCAAATCGAGATCCAGGTCGCCGATCAACAAAAAATGGAAGAAGTTAGAGAGTCCGAAATTGCAAAAAATGTCGCCCAAGAGACGAAGTACTCGGTCCAAGTCCAAATCCAAGTCGCCAATAAGAACCAGGTAATTAAAGTATTATTTATTTATTTATTTACTGGGTCGCCATTTTGAAAGATGGTGGATGATGGCATGTTAATTCGCCCCAAAGGTCATTGGATCTAGATACCAACAGGGATAGATTTAATTTTAGAAGTAGGAATGGAGAACAGAGTAATGTCTGGGCGCGCGTCAAAGTCCCGGACCCCCTTTTAACGGGACGGGGGGGGGGTATGAAAGAAGTGGCGGGAGGGTCAGAGCGACAGAGGTAAAATGGAAGGACGTATTTTTCGCCGTCCCCGTCAGCAACGTCATCAAAACGTAGTTTAAGTGAGCAGCCAATAAGATATAATTTAAACTTTTCGTTACGTGTTGGTTGGAGGGAGGGGCATATCTATACTGGGTGGGCTATGAGTCGGAATAACTGAAGTAAATACTAACCGTTGAGCTCCATTCCTACTTCTAAAATTAAATCTATCCCAGATACCAACCAGTACACAAAATTTTAGCAGAAGTATATAATACTTCTCTTTGAGAGAAGTGTACCAACCCAAAACGGGATAGGGTAATTGTAACATGATTCTTCCATGCTACATCATTTTACATTTTGAGTGTACAAGCTTACTAAACATAATCATGCATGCACATACGATACGCGATGTTAAATAGTTCCCTTATCATTACTCTATTTTTGTTTGGTTGCTATAATTAGTATCTGAATTATTACTGGAAGTTAATTCATAGGATTTTGTTTTATTTGTTCGGTACTTAGAAGCCGTAGCGTGTCGAGAAGTCGAAGCCGTAGTCGTAGCCGATCTGTAACCCCGCGTAGGCGACGTTCTGCCTCTAGAAGTCGTAGTCGTAGCCGAAGTCGAAGCCATAGCCGGAGTCGATCCAAATCATCCAGAAGTAGCCGCTCCAGTCGAAGCCGATCAAGGAGCAAAAGTCGTGGATCTAGGTAAGTAATCATTTGATCATGTGATTTTTGTTTTTTAATTGCTAGTGAGCATGCGCGCTTCAAATTTATAAGAATTTTAACGCGAGATATTTTAATTAAGTTTTTCTGAATTTTCAAAGTAAAACGCAATATGTTATATATTTTTATTTATTTGAGATTTTTCTATAATATAGTTTAAGCCAAAATAGTTAGTATTATATATGAGCATGAATTTTTAGTCCCATATTTTCCTATAAAAACACGTAATGTTTTCTCCTATATTTTCCTATAAAACACGTGATTTTTTTCTCCTATAAAATCCTATAATTCCTATAAATAATTTAAATTTAAAAACGAACATGGGATACAAGGGGCGCAATTATTCCTAGTATTTCTATGCATTCCTGCCCGTAGTAATAATATACTTCTTAGAAGGTTGAACCCTAGTTTTAATACAGAAGTTAATTTATATCATTGTAGAAGTCCATCAATCCCGCGTCGAAGAGGTTCACCTAGTTTCTTGGATAAACGTCGCATAACTAGGTGAGTTCGTTTGAGGTATTGCGCTACGGTTATGGGTCATTAATAATTAACCAAATTAACTAATTAATTAATTACCAAAAGTTAAAGTTTCTCGAAAACATTAAGTTAATTAAGGTGGGGCGCTTTTTTAAATTATTAACTCTAAAAATATCAAAATTATTTTAAAGCTTTTAACAATACTTACCTACTTGCTTTCTTTATAAATACAAACAAATATTTTATATTTTTCAAAGTGCAATTGCTCTAAAATCTTTTCAACTTTTTAAAAAATATCATGTGTATCGCAAAACTCACAATCTAAAGTATATCCATCTTTTTTTGCATTTTTATTCATTTAATTAATTTTAATTATTATTATTATTATTATTTTTTTATTGCAATTCAACACGTGCAGCTTTTATTTACAATATTTTTTTCTTTTGTTTCTGTTGTTTCCCGCCTTTTTCTTTTGTCTTTGTGTGTTTTTTCTACGTTAGGCCCAAACGTTCTTTAAATTCATTTTCAAGAAATCGTAAACGCTGGTGACCTGACCAAGGCCCGAAATACACTGACACTGAATTGAACTGAACTGAAAAAAAAAATAAAATATTTTTAAAATGAATATTTAAATTACACATTATAAACTTTAAAATTTTTCACTTTAATGTTGTTTTGTGTGATCTCCACTTTATTTTGAAAGAAAAAAAACAAAATATTAAACATTGTATCGGATTGTACACAAGTTTTTTATGATTTTTCTTAAGCCTAACGTAACTTTGCTAAGCCTACTTTTTAAATCAAGGAGTTTTTCTTTAAAACAATTTGAATTACGACACCGCTATTTTCGTTTTGTTTGGGCATGAGTAGTTTTGCACTCACTTGATTGAGCAATCTTTTGTTGTAAGTTGAACTAGTACAACCATAAGTTTATAAGGTATGTATGTTCCGTTCCATAAGTTTGTTTAATTAATCTCTGGTGATGACAAACTGAAAGGCTTGTAATGAATTTGAAGTGAATGAGTGAGTGAGGTAGGTCATAGATTCGAGGAGGTAAAGCGAGGGAGGCCTGGTGAGTGGGGCGCTGCTGTCAAAGGGGGCTTAGTAATGCGGACTAAATGGGGACCTAGATGGAATAAGTCCTAGCTGCAAAATTAATTAACCACCACCGAGTGTACTTAGGACTTCAATTCAATTGAATCGCTTCCCCCTCGTTCTCCTTCTCGAACTAGTTATCTCGAGCTGCTGTAAGTCTCTCAGTAGCATTACGAACGTGTATAGGTAGTGCATATCATACTTATGGAGTGAACATATCACTTATAAACTTATGGTACAACCTAAACAACAATCAAACGAACCAGCGAACAACAAAAAATGTTGTTTATATAGTTATCACAACAACAATAGAATGAATCACAATCGTTATAATAACTACAACAATTACAACAACAACTACAATCGGAATAATAACAACAACAACAACAACCCGGGTTGGAGAAACTACAATAACAACAATCACAACAATTTCCGACCTTACAACAATTATAACTACAACAACAATTATAACAACCGTCCATACTACAATAATTATCGTAATAATTTCAATCATAATTTTAATAACATAAACTACAGAAGATACAACAACAATAATAATAATAATTATCGCGATAATTATTACGATCGATATCGTGATGATCGGGATTATCGCGGACGCGATCGGGATCGTGATCGAGGTAAAGATAGGGATAGGTCCGAAAGTAAATCAGATAAGTCGAAAGATAAGAAAATTAAACGGAAAGATAAAAATAAGGGTGAAGATAAGGTTAAAGATGAAGATAGGGATAAAGATCAGGTACCTCAAATCGATACTTGCAAGGAACCGCCTAAAAATGAGTTGGAATAAATTATCGATACTTGCAAGGAACCGCCTAAAAATGAGTTGGAATAAATTATCGATTTTTTTAAAAGGAATATTTAGGTGTAGTAACTGTCAAACCAAACTCTCGTAACTTTGTTAATTGTGGTCCAATTTTGGCTCATTTTGAAGCTCAAGTTAATTAATTTCCTAAAATCCAAATTATCCTCAGCCAGTAGCGTCGCTAGGGTTTGAAATTTGGGGGGGCTAAATCTGGGCAAACTATTTTAAAGTTATTATAAGAACTTAAAATAAACAAGATGACCCAAGGGCTGGGACTTAATAGTAGCCACATCGTTATCTATTTAATTTGCACATAAATAAAAAGAAAAAAATTCAAAGACCCTAAACAAAAAATCAGAAGTGTCCGACCCCACAGTGGTAGCGTGTCTTACTGCTGCGCCAGCCAGCCGGGTTCAATTTTTTAATTAAAATAAAATCTCTAACTGAGCTCAGCTACCACTATTGGTTCCATTTAAGCTAAAATCTGACGATAACGAAAGCGAAAACCCCGGCCAGTACTACTACGGCTCGGGTCAAACTAAGAGCCTATCGTATACTACGATGTGGCTAAAAATTGCATAATGGGTTCTTTGGAAATGTGTAGACCTTTAAAACTATCCGTAAATTTGTGTCAACGTGAAATTATTCGTATTTTAAAGATGTACAACCTTTTATTGATAAGGACTACGGAACCGATGATGAAGGATTTTCACTCGTCTAAGGTTTAATTTTAGTTTTGGTTAGCTTTTAGTCCACACTATTGGGACTCCCTTCGAAAGAACATGAAACATTTTACTTGACTCCATCTGTTCTTTTCTTCAAAATTGTACTGTTTGATATTGAAAATTTTTTATATATTGCTACAGAATTTTAGGTTGCTAAGAAGCAATTTTTTGGTAGGGTTTACGGATTATTTTGGGGGGCTAAGTTTGGAATTTGGGGGGGCTATAGCCCCCCCAAAATAGGCCTAGCGACGCCACTGTGACCTCAGCCCTTACCGGGAACGTATAGAGGTGACACTGAGAATTAATATGTCTTAAGTATCACGAGATTACTGTTAAGTGTATCGCCAATTTTTATCCTGATCCATACACACATTCCCAGTGTCGCCTCTATCTTACACACTAGGAAATTATTCCTAGTGTTGCCTCTATAATATTGATATTTAAGTTTAACCAATATCAAACCATGTACCCCAAGCAACGTATAATCGAACACACTTTAATTTAGCATAATCTTTTTTAGGTAAATATTTTATTTATTTTTTAATTCTTTAAATTTAATTTCTAAGCACTTATTTTCTGTTTCATATTATTATTATTATTATTTATTATTATTTTCAGTCTTCTTTTGTTGTTTTATGATTTTCTATTTCGCACCCAAACACCTCACATCTCTATCCGAAAAGGTATGAAGCACCATTTTTATTATTTATTTATTTATTTATTTATTTTGTTTCTTTACTTATTTATTTAATTGGCACTGGTTTTAAAATTAAATATGAATTGTTAAATATTTCAATAAATGTTTAATCACTTCACACTTTAATTAAAAACCATCTATATTTATCGTAAGTCTATTCAATCCACCTTACAATTAAGTACACCACCGCACGTCATAAGTAAGCAACCAGCCAGCCAGCCAGCTATAAAAGGTCTGAGCAATACTTTTGTCACCCTTAAAAGCTCAAAAGTAAAAAACCCGAAAATGCTTGCATTCTGTTACAAGTTTGAATTAAGTTTCCCAATTTATTTAAATTGACAACAAAATATTCTACAATATATTATTTTAATTAACCCCAAATTTTAATTTAATTTATTTTATTTTAATTTAACTAATTAAATTTTTAACCTTTAACTGTGTTTGCAAGCAAATACCCTTGGACGAAGCGGATAAAAGGTGGATATTTCATTTTAAAACCAAAGTATAGTCTGTTTATCAAAAAAATGGGTCCTACTTTTTATTAAAAATTTTCGAGAATTGCTTTAAAATTATTTCATTAAAATTCTTCTCCGCTAACATACAAAATTAATCTAAACAATTTTTACCAAGCCAAGAAATTCTACTATAAGAAATTGGTTTATATTAATTGTATTTAATTTAAATACGACTAATTATGTATTTTGATTTAATTTCAGTGCTCGTAAACGCCCCGTACCTTATCGCAGACCAACCCCACCGACCCCAAGTAGCGGCACTTCTTCCGCTAGTTCTGATTGGTCAAATTACTACAGCCCCAAACGACTGAGTTCGTCTTCCCGTTCACCTACGCACTCACGTTCACGTTCACGATCGCGTTCTATTACGAGATCCAGATCCAAGTCAAGGTCGAGATCGAGATCGAGGTCCAGATCGCATTCAAGGTCAACCACGCCCCCTAGTCCCGCGTCCGTAAGTCCAACGCCGTTAACCCCGCCCTGTAGATGGCGCTCTCGTACTAGTCGTTCTATATCGTGGAGTCCCTTACTTAGAAGAAGGAGAAGTCAAAGTTTGGAGAGTTTGCGTAGATAAGATTGTTTGTTATATGTAACTAACTAACTAACCAAGGCTTAAGCTTAAGTTTCCCCCCAATTATCATGTCACGTGTCCAACATACAGAAACGAATCTATTAATTTACTAACAAAACTGTTAATCACATTAACGCCGCCATTCTCGTGTTTAGCATTTTAGCTTGCACGTGGTCTAAGATGTTTTAAATTTCGCGGGAAAATATATTGAGATTGCGCAGTAAGCATTTAGGCCCATAGTTCAAATCAAGCTTAGATTATAGAGAACGCATGCAACAAGTGATTAACTTTTATTTTAAATTTAATTACGATAAATGCGTTGAAAGTAGAAAATTAACCTTATTTATTTATTTATTTATTTATTTATTTATTTATTTATACTAATTTATTATTGATGTAAATAACCTTGAACTTGAAGATACTAATCTTCGATCGTAAATAATACTAACCCTTATACGTAAAATACTCATTTTAAATTAAATTTTTAACCTTTAACCTTTAGAATTAACAAACACATTGTTGCTATTTACTAAATAATAGCCAGCGCTAAGCCTAGAAAAATATGGTGTTAAATAATTTTTTATTAACAAAATGGCGCCAAACCACACCCAATTAAGGCAATTAATACTTAATTTTTAATTACTCAATTAATTTAATTGTCCAACTGCATTTGCTCAAATTTTTAGATAGAAATTTCATAATAGTTTTTCTGAAATTTTCCACGAAATTAAAATAGGTCATATTAGGCTTAAGTTCTAAGCCTAATCTCATTCATTTCTCGTGGCGAACTTCGAAAGAACCCAAAAAAACAATCGAACCCATACTTACAAAGAAAAAATGCATTGTTTTTAAAAACCCTCATTACACTAAAAGTATTAAATACTCAAATACTAATTAACCCAAATTAAAAATGTGAAAAACCCCATAATTTAATATTAATAGCTTAACTAATTAACGTCAAAAGTATTACTAATCATGTGATAGTCATAATAATTTATTTAGAAATAATAATATATTTGCATTCAAAATTAGGCTTAACAATTTCTCGTTTGTTTGTTCGTTTTTTAACAGAATGTTTAATTAATTTTAGTACATGTATACTAACAAACTAATTAATTAATTAAATTAAACGTTTCAAAATGTAAACAATTAATCAAAAGTTTACGAGTTCATCTTCTTCTTCTGACATTAACATTACTAACATATTTTATCATGCATCGTTAACCCTAATTATATAGCCTTTGAGGTTCTTGGCTTTTAGATGAAAACTACGTTAGAAAAACTTAATTTTAACAACGAAAACTAAGGTTCTTAAAGACTACAACAATAGCACGTGAACCGAGTTAAGTAAGTTCAAAGGCCAAACGATGTTTTTTAATGAATCCCAAACACCATGCTTGCACCCAGTGCAGCCAAGGGTGGGTTTCCTATTGTCGTCTGTAAGTTGACTCTTTTGGAAGAGATAACACCCAAATTTCCGGAATATTTGATTTCCTTTGTTATCGGGTTATAATTTCTCGAGAAATTTGAAATACTCAGTTTATTTCAATTTGAAGTTTGAAGGAGATAGATTATAGTTTATTTCATGGTGAAATATGGAGTCAGTATTTAAATTTGAGTTTAAACAATGTTTAATTTTAATGCTTTCGTGTGTTGTTTTAACATCGTCGCAAATTCAGGTAAGATAAAGCAACCGTAAGCCTAATTAGTGTTAATTTAATTTAAATTAATTTAAAGACAGTGCATTGTACTTAAGTTTGCTTTATTGGCCTTAATTTTAGATGTACTTGTTTACTCTTTTATCAGCACAGTTGGTCTTAATTAAAATATGATGATTCATCATCGTGACTTTTTAGGCTTAAATTTAGGGTTAGCTTCATGGCCTTTTGAAGTAAATTTGTTTAGTAACTCGCATATTTCGGTTTTGAAACTTTTAGAGGAGTTTAGGAAATTTAGGCTTAGGAAATAGGCTTAAGATCATCGTGCTTCGTGGTTGAAGGGTTAGGTTTAACGCGTGACTTTGAATCTGCCGGGGAAAAATAGGCTTAAGCGTTGTGAATAATTAGGCTTAGGAAGAAGAGGAGGATTCAAAGTGGGCTTAAGATCATCGCTGCACGTTTGAATGAATTAGGCTTAACGCGTGACTTTGAATCCATCGGGAAAAAGTAGGCTTAACCGTTTGAATAATTAGCTTAGGGTGAAGAGGAATTTAAAGTATGCTTAAGATCATCGTGCTGCGCTTTTGAAGGAATTGGGCTTAACTTATGATTCACCTTGTGACTAGTTAGGCTTAGTACAATCAATAACTGTCCTAAAACTAACAGGACAATGACTTAACCGGAAACGACACTGAGGAATTCGATGTCCCATGGCTCGGGACGGATTTGCAGGACCCATCTTCGGTCACTGACCTACCAGAACCAAGTTTCGCAACTATGACTAATTCAAACATAGGACCACAACCATCCGAAAACCAAGCTGTTCCGTTTGACGACACCAAATGCCCTTCACGTGTTCGGAAAGAATGTATGGTTACTACGCGGACCCAAGACACAACTGCACCGTGTTCCACGTTTGTTTCCCATACGTCACATCGGATGGTGGACAAGGCTTAGCTCATTACGCTTTTCAATGCCCGAAACCTACCATTTTCGACCAAGAGGCCTTTGTTTGCAATTACCCTGATGAGTCATACCCTTGCCAGGATTCCGAAAGGCTGTATGGTTTAAACGAGAAGTTAACAAGTCAACTTAAGAAAATAGCCAACAACGTTTATGATAAGGCTGTTAATCAGGATTTTGTTTAACTTAAACAATAAAACTTTATATGTATCACGTTGTATTTGTAAATAGACCATTTGATAAGAGTTCTGTAATTTTAATGTAAATATTTCAATATTTTTCACTAAAATAAATTATTTGCAATCTTTAAATATGTTTAGTTATTCAAATATTAGCTGCATAAATATAAAGGGCGCTTTAAACTCTATCATTTAAAATTGGAACCACGTTTCTATCACAGTTAGAACCGAAGTTATAAGAATTCATGAGTAAAATTTTCCTTATTCATGAAAATTTCTAACTTCGGTTCTACTTATGATATTAATATGGGACCAAAACTATTTCAGGATACTTTCTAATATGCTTATGCTAAAATATGCGTAAAAGTATGCTTATCTCTAATTAATTTACAGTAATTAAAACCAATAATTTATTGAGATTTTGCACAGTTGAAAGTTACATTTTATAAATACCGAATTTTTTAAGTTTATGTAGTGAATTTTAATAATTTAAAATGGTTATGGCGAATTTTAAGTTAAGGCTGAGAATTTTGTTTCTAATTTAAAATTGTTCATGTTGAGTATCTTTTTTTTTTAAGTTAATTTTGGAACTTAAACCTCGGGTTCAACGGTGGTTTCAACAACCGGCTTTTGGGTAGTTCTAAGGCGGGTTGTACGTGGTTGAACGACGGACTTCTCAGTGGTTTGAAGGGCGGGCTTTTGGCTAGTTTGGACGGCTGGTTGTTGGGTAGTTTGGACGGCTGGCTTTCGGTCGTCTGAACGATGGGTTGTTGGGTAGTTTGAACAACGGGCTTTTCGGTCGTCTGAACGATGGGTTGTTGGGTAGTTTGAACAACGGGCTTTTCAGTGGTCTGAACGATGGGTTCTTGGGTGGTTTGAACGACGGGTTTAGCAGTGGTCTTTACGGCTACTTTTGATACTCTTAACGATGGGCTTTTTGGTAGTGGTAACGGGAACGACCTTGCTCTTGGGTTTAAGGTAACCTCTCTTCCTCTGGAGTTTACGTTTGGGTTTTGGTGTGGTTACTTCTTCGTATTCTTCTTCTTCGTAAACATCAGTAGTCGGGTAATAAGGAGCGGGAGTAGTGAAGTACAAGTTGGAATCAAAGTCAGAATCTTGGCAAGGTCCAACGAATTCATCCCAATCGCAGTTAAGAAGGGATTGACTGAAAGAGGTTCCGTTGGGGCACTTGAAAGTGGATTGAACCATGGAGTAAGTACCATCACGACGGTAAACCTGTTAATGAGATAAGGAAAAGGTTTAATTAGCAAAGAATGCAAGTGGAATCGACTCTCTATCTTAATTAGAACCGAAGTTATCAGTATTTGAATTATTCATGAGTGATATGTTTCAATTCATGAAAATTTCTAACTTTTTATCTACTTATGCTATTGAAACGGGACGACGAAATTCGTTTCAGGGTACGTTTTAACGCTAATTAACATGACACTGACTAATTATCAACCGGAAGTGTTCTTACCTTATGACAAATGTGGAAGTATTTGCATTCGTTTTCCATATCGGCGTAGTATCCGTAAATACGTCCAATACAGTTGAAACTGGTCATGATGGGTTCTACTTCATCAACACCCTTGGGGGGGGTGACATACACGAGCCTCTTGGCTGGGGCGGCGTAGCCAAAGAAAGCGTAAGCGGCGTAAGCCACAAGGCAAGCTGAAAGTAATAACAAAAAACACTCTAATTAAGATTAACAATTCTAGAAAAATAAATTTAAAATCAAATATAGTTGCTACAGTAAGAACTAACCTAGTACTATTTAAAACTAATCAACCAAAAAAATTATTCTAATAACTGAACTGAATTTTCATAAAATAACTTTAAAACTATCTGAAAGTTCACAAAACTAGCGATTAGCGAATTAGTAAAATAATTTCTAAGTTTCTAGCTAAGGTTTAAGTCTAACTTATAAGTCAAGAAGAAGTTTAGAGACTTACCAATGAGGATTTTGGAGATCATATTGAAATGTATCGGGCACAACTTAATCCAGCAAAGAAGGAGTAAGAATGGTATACATTTGCCGCCAAATCTCGTATTTATAGACCCCGGCCCCAAACCATACCATATCGAATAATCACAT
>JAEQBA010002517.1:0-42395 GCA_019434445.1 Phalangium opilio
ATTACATAGGCCTGTCTCGCGAAGTCGTTCTCACCGTAAGAAGTTAAAGAAATTAAGAAAACACATACCTTCTATTCCTCTCGATATTGAAAAGATTAATTCAAAGTTTAATTCAAAACTTTCGAAAAAGATGACGTGACAATTTTAGAATTAGTTATAAGTAAAAAACTGACCCGAGCCTGCGGCCGTATTCTGCAGAAAAGTTAAGCTCCTCCTTCTGCCCTTGGCTCGCTGATTGGACCGTCAACCACTGCCCTTGGCCTTTTCATTGGCTACGTCTACCGATGACGTTCCATGCCTTGGCTCAGTGATTGGAGGTTCAACTGGCAAAAATACGCCTTTGAATTCAGTTCAGTTTGAGTTTCAAGTTGAACCAAATTTCGGTGTAAGGTCAGTGTACAGTGTAAATTTGTCGCCAAGGTCAGTGCTGCAACCTTTCACCCGAAGCGTTTAAGCTATTAACGCCACCTATCATATGAACTGAATAGTAATTTCGTGCCGTCTGCTCTTTTTTAATTTTAAATGACGTCAACGTATTTGAGACAGCCGCTTGTTAAGGTAGCATCATTTAATGTTGAGTAAGTTATATATTTTCACGTAAAAAATGTGCTTGACATATTTGTATAAAAAATTAAAAACCAATTGTAATTGCTGAATTAAGTATTAAACGTCAAATCTTTCCCTGTTTCCATGTTGTTACTTTGATAACATCGAACCACAACTACCTAAGCGTAATGAAGGCATAACGTGAAGGGCACACAGATTTTTGTGTCAGTAGTTATATTGGTTATGGTGAAACAGTAATTTTTTCATTCCTGTGTAATTTATCTTCAACTTTTGAAGTTGTAATTACATTTATATGTTCTAACATTGGTAAGATTTATTTGTAGTTATTTTATTGAATTATACATAGTAATGAAACAGTTTAAAAAACTGAAAAAGGCGCCACATTCCCTCTATGAGTTGAAGGTTGTACCCTTGTTGGTCATCAGTGACACTCCCAAGAGAGAACAAAGATGTGATAACATATCACAAAGCAGGTAAATGATGTCCACCGCCAACAGAGAACCCTTTCCCGAGGTGACAATGAAAGGCATTCCTCAACAATATTCCACTTGTTACGTGAAGCTCTGCGTATTGCAAATTTTGTAAGTTCTCGTAAAGTATTAACCATGTTATTAACATTATTTTTTGTTGCAGGTGGGTGCAAGCTTCTTGAATAGCCTTCCTCCAGTTTGTGCTGAAGATTCCTCAAAGAGCCTTCTGCTTTCCATGAACATGGTGCTAATCCAATTCCACTGAAGAACACGGAAATGGTCATAAGAATGGTTTCTATTCGACGTAGGGTATAATAGTCCACCTTCTGAAAATTTCATTTGGACATTTTTTTGAGATAGAGGGTTGCTGCAAAGTCAGTTAACCATTAAGAGTTACTGCAGTGTCCTTTTAATTTTATTCTTTACTTCAACATTTCATTGTTCTTTTTTCCATCATTCCTTGCTATTTTTTCTGCATGCATGGCCTTCCTTTATTGTTTCATTTATAAATGGGCTTTAACTTTCTTATAGCTTAGTCGCTGCCTAGTAAGAAACGCTCATAGCTTCCGCTAATGCATGTTTGGAGGCCCTACTCATGTTTCCGTCTGTTTGGCAAATAATGACTGAAAATGAAAGGGCTAGGAATGAATACGAAAAGCTAAGGTTTGAAAATAAAAGGTTTAGACTGGAAACCGAGAGTATTCAAGCCAACATCATGACCGAAGTGAACAATTGCAGCCTGAAAATAATGACTAGTTTTGCTTTTTGAAGACATGCTCAAGCGAAGCATGTTCTACTTTACTGTAGATAATTTTCTAAATGCCATGATAGGTTGTTTGAATAACGTCTCCCTGTATTTCGATTATTTTCAATGCTCAATTTGGTATGCACTTTCTTCATGATGGCATAAACTCTCTCTGATTATTGTATTCTCCTTTGTGATTTTATAGTACTCATTGTAGATATTCTATTAATTCATTTTCACCAAAGTTTCTTTAATTTCCAATTTGACACGTACTTTTTTTCATTCTCTCATTATAAATAGTTATTTTTTTCGCGTTTAATCCATATATTTTATTACACGCGATATTTGCGTGTATTTTATGATTTATTTCTCGCATACGTGTTAGTTTACTGTTAGCTTGTATTGTAATTTAGTAGACGCTTCATTTAATAAGCGCATTAAATTTATTGCATGCATTTTTTTAAATTATTTGGATTTTTGTTATCATTGACCGTTATTAAAAGGGGTTGTGAGCCTGTGTGGATAGTGCTTGTCATCCTCATAGAGCTAAGTGTAGCCGGGGAGGGATTTAAAAAAGAAGAAAAAGTCTGTTACCGCCTTTAATGCTTTAAAAACGTTAATGGCATGTTCTTAATCTGTTTACATTAGAATTATGTTGATGATGTCTAGCCTGTACTCAAGATGACATTATTTATAACCAGCATGCCAGCACCCAATCAGTCCCGATACACTCTCAAACCCAAAAATTCGGCAATTTATTTTCCACGTGTATTAAATTTTACATATTTCTGACTGTCAAGAGTTCATTGCTTTTTTCTGTTGCATGATTGCAATTTACATCCTCCGAAGTCTTCATGACCACATACCTATTTTAAATATAACTTAACTATTCTATTGTCATTCATTAGACCTATTTCAGATTTACCATATTCATATTATGAGAAACAAAGGGGTGATTATACCAATTGCTGCATACTGAAATGCTTACTTTTCAAGTTACTGTTCATTGGGAAGGTGTAAATATGGTTACTGGTTACTGGTTATGTTTTATAAGTTATGTCGATTTGCAGTTGTAAAGCGCTAAGCGGGTGATCCGCGACTTCCAGTGTTAGTTGCGAGGCGCAAATGGCTTGACACTCAGTCTCTGGATAAGCTTGTTCGTCAGCAGTTGAAAGATATACCTCGTCTGAGAGAGGAAAGGATAAATATTGATTAAAGGGTATGGGTGTATCTCGCTCATCAACACACCATTCCATGAGAATATAATAAGTGCGAAATTGTTAATGCCACAAGAGCATGAACGAATCACGGAGTTGCTCTTGCGATTTTGGTCATGCTAAGTGCTCAAATTAGGCTTTAACCATTCAGTTACCACGGGCGATCAGCCCTCTCACCTTTTTACTGCAGTGACCTTTATACTGCGATCGACAGTTGCCACACAATCTGAATAAGTAATAAATAATAAAAGAAATAAATTAAATGGTGTGTTTTTATTTAAATCGGATTTTTAAAGGGGAAAATTAAAGAGTTTAGTTGAATACTTCATAAATTAATTAATACTTCATAAATTACACTCACCACTTTACTCGACACGTTGATCAACGTCGGGAGGTTGATAGAAAGTGTTGAAATGTCGTCTGCTGTAAGTGCGTTCAGCACATAGCGTTACCGAAGCAACCAGTAAAACCGGTGTTTAACCGGTAACTCATTTGTCAGTTTATGAAAAAACATTTTGAATTTGGTGTATAATTTGATAGTTTACATCTGAGTCTGCGCGGAATTTGCACCAATCACTGAGCCAAGGCATGGAACGTCATCGGTAGACGTAGCCAATTAAAAGGCCAAGGGCAATGGTTGACGGTCCAATCAGAGAGCCAAGGGCAGAAGGAGGAGCTTAACTTTTCTGCAGAATACGGCCGCAGGATTCCAAAACAAATGAGAGCCGGAAATCAGCCTTTTTAATAATCTTTAAAGAGCAAAGACACTATATGAGACTATAATTACATAGAGTAACTAAAATAGGGTAATGGCAGCCCTCTGCCTTCGACTGTATTAAGCTCTATGGGGAAATAAATGGGGTGCCATTAGTCTATAAAACTTAAGCCTTGGCCGTAAAGAACGTCGAAAAGCTTACTTTAAATGATATAAAAACTTCTATTAACTGTAATTATTTACCTGAATTACTTTTCTAGACGAAAATTCGACCTGATAACGACGTATTTCTTATTAAGGGTGCTACAGTTAATTAGAAAATACATATAAAGGTGCTCAAGCTCGGATGAAATACCAAAGTAATTTGTTAGCGTCCACTGCTAAGAAATTAGGAAAATCAGCAAGAAAGCCAACATTTGCAATATGTCAACGTAACTTGTTAGCACCCACAAACCTAGGCCCTTCTAGTTGTCAACGAGAACGGAATGTAGAATTAGGTTTAAGCGTGCTATAAGGTTAGGCTGACTTCTGACCCAAAAGTAATTTTTTGACGTACTATCTTAATTAGTTAAATTACAAAAATTAGAATTCCTTAATTAAAAATCGAAACAGGTAAGTTTCCCATTTAATAAATACTTGTTAATTTGGAAGTATTCCGAAAACTAACTTCGCTATACTTTTTCCGTATGGCCTATGACAATTTCCTCAAAAAAACGAAAATTTTTTAATGCTTTTTCTATGGGACGCTAACCCTAAAAAGTGTGAATTTTTCCTTTAATATTACGGAAGGGTGTCAAGTCATATCTACAAGGGCCTACCGGCCCTGTAGAATAGGCTTAGTTAATTTTGTCACAACGATATTAGTTTTTAATTTATTTAGCTAAACTTTTCCTAAGACTTTATATCGCTAACCAACTTCGAAATTAAAATGTATATGGCAACAGAGTTAAGTCTTCCTTAATCACCCCTAACAATTAAGTCTTCCTTAATCACCCCTAACAAAAAATCAAGTTAATCGAAAAGAAAAAGACCACCAAGTAAAGTTCTTAGTCGCAAAAAGCGCCATCGACATTATAGGAAGAAATATTACGGCAATACCAAGTATCAGACAACGACAACGAACACATCTCTTTTCGACGCCAGACCGTTTGTGAGCCAAACAAAATGTAGAGAGGAAGGCTAGCAGTTCAATTTCACTCGTTACTTGACTAACTCGGCTAATTTCAGAGGGCCTGACAACACTGCACTGCAGTTAAAGCTGAGAGAGGGGGAGGAAATATCTCTAGCCCTTTTAGTGGAAGCTATCTATATTTAGAATAATAAAAATAACATAAAAATTACTTTAAATTAATCAAAATCGATTAAAACTGGTTGTATGACCATTTCTGACTCCCTTTAATTTTTAAAAATCATTTAGTAAAGTAAATGTTATTTGAAAACCCGGGAGAGGGTCAGTGAGGCCTAATTTCAAGAAGGATAAACTAGAATTTTGTTGGTGATAAGCGGGAATAGCCCCGAAATCCACGAGCAGCAAAATTCTTTGACGAAGCGAATGAAGCCTTTCAAAATCGCATTCACAGTCTCCCGTATTAACCCCTCCCCTCGGTAGTTCTGTACAACAAAAGAACTTCAAAATCTCGCTGCGTGGGCCAGCCGACCAGTTTTACCTTTTCCCGTCGTTCCGCCAGTCTTTATACCAGCATAGAAGGAAAACTTCTGCATAGTATGAGAAGTTCAGAGT
This sequence comes from Phalangium opilio, assembly GCA_019434445.1. NCBI lineage: Eukaryota > Metazoa > Arthropoda > Arachnida > Opiliones > Phalangiidae > Phalangium > Phalangium opilio. Next base: position 5,456 of record JAEQBA010002517.1, read on the forward strand.
TTAGCCTATACCCAGATAGGGTGCCCTCTAGGAATTAAGTATTGAAGCTGTCTAAATTTGAAGTTTTTCTGGTGCAGCTCTTTTATTAGTGGACGGATTTAATTGAAAATTATTTTAATCGATGCAGCTCAAAATTGTCTTTCGAATGACATATTGGACAAAACACTAGGTATTGAATTGTAAGAGTTGGACTCGAATAACTACATCCAAAACTTCACCGGCGGGAAAAAATATTCTGACTTAAATATTGAGTTAAAAAAAACGAAAAACATTTTAATCGTTAGGAGAAGGTTTGAACTTTAAGTCAGTAAAATTTTATCCGTATAGGGCTATTATTTTGGGGACTGGACTCGAACTAAAACGGGCTATTTTGATTAGTCTTCAGTTGTCTTCCCCCTTAACGGGTTCTTCTTTGGGAGACGGATGAAAACTTATTTTAATTTGAAAATGTGTAGCTATTGCATTCAGGAATGCAACAGGTATTTCCCCTAACACGGTTGCACTACTTAAGTCTGTGCTTGAAGTTTACATATTTCAAATTTTTCTTCAATATTTCTCACCAGAATGAGTAGCAGACAACGCGTTCTTCAAAAGCACAATAATAAATATGTTGTCTATTCTGCCGCGAAGCTGCATCTCCTGAAGATGCCGTCCCTTTGTAGTGCAACTTGCTGGAGTTAAAAGTTCGAATGTCCCCCATGATGTTGATTAAAATAGAGAGGCTTTTTCAAACATACTTTATTGCGGCTCTTTTTAAACTAAATGAACATATATAATATTTAAACCATCCAATTTCAATTAATATTTGCCATCTGCATTAGTCATTAATTAGTTGAAAAACTGCCAGTTCACACTTCCTTTTCTTATCAGAAGTGAAATGAGCCATAAGGCTTGGTATATAAGATGCAAAATGCGTTTTCTCCTTTTTCAAAGAAGTGCTTATTTCACTAAAATTAGAAAATTCAAATTTTTTTAAAGATTTTTCATGTTCAAAAAATTTTCACACTTGTTCATTTTCGTAATTTCATTAAAAACTGTTTCTTCAAAGGAATTTGGAAGATTCTGTTTTTGGATGGTGGTTTAGAAGAGACTTTGGGGACGGAAATCTCTTTTCGCTTTTGGTTTTCTGGCACGTCTACCCTGATAATATTATCATCAATATTTTCGGTTCAAGAACTGGAACTTGATTCGTCTGGTTTATCGTCCAAAAATAAAATAGGACCACGAGACACGATGTCCACCCGGTTTTCCCGAAATCCCACAAATTCCTTTATCTACTCTCTCGCGCAAAGAGTTTGGTTGGGCCCCTTTAGCGTACGTAAAAACCCAGTGGAATTTTTTTGTATGAACGAGTTAAACCCTATGTTGCGACCCCTATGATGAATGATAAGATTAAATAATAATTGAAATTTTAGTTTACATTTAAAAAATTAATCTAACTAGGCCTAAATTTGTATAAGCCGTATAGGGTGGTAGCTTGTAATTCCGAACACTTTTTTAAAATCGATTGAAACATGACACACGTATAATGTTATGAGAAATATTTGATATTGTACCAAATAGCTTGAACATTTGCGCTACTTTTGAGCCTATTTTGAGCCAAAATTACCGGTAACTTGTGGAGAAATATCTATTTCCCCATTTCTAGTAGTGGCGTCCAATTCCGAACTGATGTCTTGTAATTCCGACGTAGGGGGTTTCAATTCCGACCCCCCGCTTCCAATTTCTGACCCCCCGCTTCTAATTGCCGACCCCCCGCTTCTAATTTCCGAACCCCCGCTTCTAATTTCCGACCCCCCGCTTCTAATTTCCGAACCCCCGCTTCTAATTACCGAACCTGCTTACAGGGTTGGCAAAAATCCGGATAATTTGAATAAAATCCAGACCAGTGGTTTTTATTGGATTAAACCGGATTTTTTAAAAACACGAGTTATTTTAGGGTTTTTTGAAGGCAAAGTACTTCTGTGTAGCTCTTATTTTAGTTTTGGGGCACTTCCCGACCCCTAGCCCCGATTCCAATGTAAAATAGTCTGCTAGTTTAACTGATAAAATGTTTCATGAAATCAATTTATTTCCTGAGTGCACGAACCTAACACTAGCGCGGCTCCAGTGGATCCCTTACAAGGGGACTTTCCTTCTAAACTCCGGGTTTGGCTTGGCAAAGGCTAGTGGGCGGGATTTATACATGCACGTACAAATTCCGCCCACAAATGCCTCTAGCTTTCCCAAGCCAAAACTGGAGTTCGTAAGGAAAGTCAAGTTGTCCACTGGAACCAACGCTATGCTTTAAGTTCGAGTAATACTGGAAAAATATTGTAAGCTGTAACTGGACAGTAACCGGTAACATAACTATTAGTTTTATCATTTATAATAAATAATCTTTAGTTGTCGCGTCATATATTTTTCCCTTGTTTCTGGTTGTATTTTAATTATTTTTATGGCACAAAATAGATTTTTCCCCATTCATAATTAAGCCGGATATTTTACGTGGTTTTTTAACACCACCACCTGTAATGTGGTATAACTATGGTGAAATAAACTTCAGCGCCTATCTCATTTGTATGCTAAATTGGGATTATCTAAAACTGAAATATTTTTTTCATTAGGTGAATCGGGATAAAATTCCCTAACCAAGGCTTAAGTTTTGGGACGTTAATTCTATAATAAATTTCGCTTTCAAGTTTTAAATCTCTCGTAGGTTAATAGGATAAAAAAGATTATTAATAAATGCAACAGCGATTTACATTACCTTGATCGTCATATTCCATATTCAAGTAGGTATAAACCTTTAGCGACCCGTTTATGCAAAAGTTTGAAACGCGCGAACGCAAATTTTCAAACTTGGCGCGAGATTGAACCGTTATTTTTTTTTATCGCGGAATAGTGTACGAGTACGAGTGACGGCGCCGCGGCGGGGAGGGAAGGAAACAGGGACTTTACGCTAGCCGGGTTAAACTAAAGTTGTCTGCTTGAAAAGCCCGGGAAAACGTATCGCCGTATTATCGAGGATAACTAATCTGTTAAACCATGTCGTTTAATAGCGTTAAATTTAATTTTACTGTCGATAATTTATGATTAATGGAGTGTTGTTTCGAGTGGTCGGAATTAGCTGCTCGCAAAGGTTTTTATAAATATTCTTTTATTAATTTAATTTTGAGCCAAAATTTCGTTACGAATGCTTATTTTGTGGGGGAAAACTTGACGTTTTGGCTGAAATTGAGTTTATTTGCCTCTGATTTATCTGAAGAAAATGAAACCTTATTTTCGGAGGCATCAGGGTCGGCATTCCCTTTAATTGACATTAAATTAAATTCGCAAATTAGGTACATTTTTATTTCGTGTCACATCGTTCCCTGACTTTTAGATATGGATTTGAAATGATGTTTTTCGGATAGACAATGAATCAAGGCATAATTTAAGCCTATTTTTCACGGTCTAAAGCCTCGCAAGTAAAAGAAAAATCAATTTAAAAAAACTGTTCGGAATTAGAAGCGTTCGGAATTACAAGCCACCACCCTAAAACATTTAAATGTTCTTAAAAAAAAGTGAAATAAATTTAAAAATATGTGCTTAATATCAGAAGTTTATTAACTAACAATATAACCAGAAGTACAACAATGGACTTGTGGTAATATTGGTAGAGGGGAATAGCCAGTGCCTTCCTAATCTGGGAATAACTCTTCAGTTATGAACGGAAATGTTCAGTTCCAACTAAAAACGTTTCTTTTTACGGAAATGTTCTAATTTGAACGATTTTTACATCAGTGAACCATCTCAATTATCGATACAGTCTCTGAACCAAGACTGTTCAATTTAGGAGCGTTTTGTTAAATTTTGAACAGCGTCCGAACCCTTGTGAACGCATATTTCTAAGAGTGTAGATTAAAGGAAGCGGGTCTCACCCTTCAGTTAAAAAAATGTCGGTTTGCTCAAAAAGAAGCAGTTATTTTCGGTCACATAGTTAATGAACAAGGAGTGCATATTGACCCTTCAAAGATTGAAGCCATTAAGAAATACCCTCCTCCTAAATATATTAAAGAAGCGCAAAGATTTTTAGGGATGGCAGGTTGGCATAACCGGTTTATTAATCACTATTCTCAAATAGTAGCTCCAATTAATAAACTTAAAAGAAAAGGTCAGAAATTTAATTGGGGTACTGAACAGCAGATGGCGTTCGATAGAATTAAGGAAGAAATATGCAAGGCTCCGCCCTTAGCTTCCTTTAGAAGGGATTCCCCGTGCATTCTAACTACAGATGCTAGTGACGCAGGGTTAGGTGCCCTTCTATCCCAAATTCAGGATGATATAGAAGTCCCTATAGCATATGCTAGTACAAGACTTAAAGATGCCGAAACTAGATACTCGACTAGCGAGAAAGAATGTTTAGCTATTTGTCGTAAGTTCACAGTTCTCACTGACCATCAAGCTATGCAATGGCTGTTCAATATTAGGGAACCAAATTATCGCCTAGTTAAATGGGACGTGTACCTTCAAACGTTTGACTTTAAACGTCTTAAGCATTAATTTTAGCTCTTCCCCATCCTCATCTACTAGTCTACAGGATCCAACTAGTAGTAATACAAGTTCAAATTCTACCGATAATAGTTCCTCAACCTCCTCTAGCGACTCTGTTGAAGGTCAGATACGTCCCCCAGGTCCTAGAGCGTTATATTCAGTGTTTACATTGGAAGATGTGAGAAAATCCCAAAGGGAAGACCCTTTTGCTTCCCCTATACTAAAGTCCTTACAAGAACCAGGCCCAGTTAGGCATCAATTGTTTGAACTGAAAAATAATGTTCTTTATAGAAGACCTTATAGAAATCAACCTGAGAAAATATATTTACCTCCTCGGTTAAGGTTAGAAGCCATGCGATTATTGCATGATCACCCTTTATCTGCTCATAGGGGCAAGGATAAAACCCTGAGCAAAGTAATTTATAGATATTGGTGGCCCACTATAGTAAGAGATGTTCAGGATTACGTTAGAGGTTGTACATTATGCCAACAGTTTAAGGCTAGGAATAGAAAGAAGCCAGGGCTAATGCAACCCTCCGAATTGACAAGTCTTTGGGACCAAATTAGCGTCGACATAATGGGGCCTTTCCCTCAAATTAGACACCATTACAAGTATTTAATAGTCTTCGTCGATTATATGACAAAGTTCGTGGAGATGATTCCACTTAAGACTATTACAGCTAAAACTTGTGTTCAAGCCTTTAAGTCTATTATTACTAGGTGGGGAGCTCCTAAAGCTATTCTTAGTGATAGAGGGGTACAATTTACTTCGAAACTTTGGCTGCAAACTTGCAGATCTTTAAGAATAAATCCCAAGTTTACTACCCCCTACAAACCTAAGGGAAATCCCACCGAACGAGTTAATCGTGTAATAGGCGAACTTATATCATTTTATGTAGGAAATCACCACGAAAGATGGGATGAAACCCTAGACCTTTTTCAATTTGCTATAAATTCTGCACCCCACGAAACCACGGGCAGATCCCCTTTCTTTTTAAATTTTGGGCGGGAGCCACGTCTCCCTTGGGATTTAGAAATTGAAGAACCCATTCAGGACCCTGATGACCCCGGTCGTACTAAAGCTTTAAAAGTTCTTAAGGAACAAATAGAATTCAGTAACGAATTATCTAAACTAGCTAAGGCGCATCAAAAGAAATAATATGACCTCCGCCATGACCCTCTATTATTTGAGGTAGGAACTTTAGTATGGATGGAAACCCATCCTTTGTCAAGTACGACAGGCCAAGTTATGAGAAAACTTAGTCCTAAAGGGGCAGGTTCCTTCAAAATAGTTGCTAAACATTCCCCCGTTCTCTATGAGTTGGAAAATGCCATCTCAGGACAGAATGTAGGGAAAGTTAACCTTGAACATTTAAAACTCTACTGGACAAATGTAGCTGTCTTCGACGATGCACCCTCTTCACAGTCAGAAGTCGCCGATGATCCTGAGCCAAGCTCTCCATGCACCCCAACCCACGGAGACTTCCTCCTCATCATCCTCTTCTACTTCAACGTCACCTCATCAGGACGATCAGGACTTAGATCAACTGATCCCTCCTGCAATACCACATGATTCTCATTACCCTTCTGACTCTGACAGTGAACCGGGCATGGCCCAATTTGAAGACCCTCCTCTCCTACTCCGTACTAACCACGATATGAGAGCCATCCAACTCATTCATCCCACTAATGATAGTCCGCCTTCTGTGGCAGGGGAGGCTTCCCCGTCTGATCATGAAAAATCAGTCGTGGAAACGAAGCTACATACATCAACTTCTAGTTTCACGGAAGAAATTCTAACGCCTGAGCATGAAAATTCAGTCGAAGAACCTGAGCTACCCAACTCAACTTCTAGTTTTACAGAAGTGATTCCAACGCCTGCGCAAACTTATGAAAGCTACGTGAGTCCGAAAGTTCACCGGCCACATTATCTGAGTCGATGAGGACCCCAAGATTAAACAGGACTTCCTTACCCGATGCCTATATGGAGCCTTTTCGATTGGGACGGCGTAGAGAAGTGTGTAAGAGAGCAACGGTTATGCCGGGAGGAAATGAAGTCGATATTTATTACCGACCTCCCGACAATAAACGATTAAGATCAAAATACGAGGTCCAAGTGTACCTCCAAAATAATAAGATCCCGAAGCTAACCAGGGAACATTTCTGTTTTGCCCGAGAGCCAATCTCAGTTTTCCAGTGGGAGTTTATCACCCAAGCCACTAAAAGAACTACTAAATCGTATATTGTTCGGTGGCGGAAGTAGAACTAGAATGCCGTCATCAAACGGAAGAGCCAAAGAAAAAAAACAAAAACGTTTTTTATAAATTTTGTGATTAACTAAACCCCTGCAAAAGATTTTTGGGTTCCACGGGGTACCCTTAACTTGAAATAACATGTTTGAAATTTTTCTATACAAAGTTCCTAAAGAGGGGGGATGTAACATGGCTGCCAAAATTCCTGGAGCTTCCACTCCTTGGTTCTGGCAGGGCATATCTAGCCTCCATGTCACTAGCCACTCCCCCTTCCACAGATGTGATCTAGGATAATTTTAGTATTGTCAATCAGTTCTGATTATGATTTCTCGGAAGACGGATCGACTTTTGTATACCAGTTCGGTTACTGGTTTATCCCTATATCGGTTAACTGAGATAAAATTGTTATTCAATTTGGATTAAAACTGTAAGTTGTCCTAATTTATTTTATGGCCCTCGGGAAATTATTCCCTTGAATTAAGTTTATTTACTGAGGGTTACACCTTTGTCTAACATAATTGCATCAATCAATTGTCCGCAACGGGATATGACTCCACTTTCGACTGTGATTTCCTTGTCACTGACTTTTCCACCCCAGGGGTCACTAACTAGCGTAATCATTCCAGAAGGTGAAATTCCAATGTGAAGTTTTATTGTATTTGTTCCTTTATAATGGCTGTAGGTTGCGACCCGCTCATGAAATGTGTTGGGTTTCATCATGGGTATCTCTGAACAGTCCAACACAACGCGAGTGTTTTTAAACTCATTAAAACATCGACGAAAATTGCTCCTGATATTATTTAAATCCGGCCAGAATATAAATCTTTTTAAAATTTCAGCGAGGGCACAGACAGTTCTTTTGAAGTATGTGGAAACGGACCGATTACTTATGACAAATAAGGAAGCTAAAGCGTCAAACGTCAAATTTAACTTCAGCTTTATTAGCGTTAACAATACCCGATCATTTACTGGCATAAGAAAATTAGATAGATCACTGTTGTTTTCAAGCCCTAAAACCTCAAGTGAAAGACTTTCAAATAGTTCTTTCCCAATGCCAGTAAGAGACACAAGATAAACATTTTTCATTCCGTTGCTAGAAATTCCAGCTCTTGATGGTCCACTTATTTTTTTCCTTGATCCAAATAAACTTGAATACCTTTGGAAGCTTTTGTTACACTAGATGACACATGAGGCACATTATTTTCTTGAGCTTCAACTGCTACTTCCGCTAGCATAGCTAAGTTAGAAAATGTTTCAGTATTATCATCCAGATCTTGTTCAATCACGCTTTCAACAAATGATTGTGCAATAGTAATTTTCAACGGTGAAGCTGAAGGTACTACTGTTTAATTGCAAAATAATTTTGTATGTTAACATTACAACGAATTATTATTTCACAAAAATAGTGCTCTAAAATAACAATTACCTTTAGTTAATGACCAAGGCTTAGTATAAATTACTAAGAAAATGTTTATTAAAAATGAAAGTTAGTTTATAACAACTTTTTTTATTATTTCATAGACCATGCGTCGTCGGAAGTCTGGCATGTTGCTCTGCAAAATAAAATATGTTAATAACTTAATATTTAAATGTAGTAAATAAAACTTTAATATTTACTCGTGTAAAAGTTATTTTAGCTCTCTCTTTTATTCTAACTTCAGTTGAAACTTTATAGGCCATACATGGTAAATTTTGAGATGGAATGGCGTTACATTTCAGCCGTCTTCTAACGCTAGTTCCATCTAGAAATGTTGTTCCGATTATTTAATTTCAAAACAAGTAATTAATATCATTATGAACTCACCAATTCTTTGCAAGAAGTCATCTTCTTTAAAATGGGAGCTACAAATCTGAGCCCACTTGCTAGGCCTTTTCCCCGACTTTATCTTAGTTAACCACAGATTAAGAAGTTTCTTACATCTGGGAAATGAGTGAAATGATAACTCCGACTTTTTTGTTCATTATTATCTTGAGTTTTAGTAATTTTGAGCGCAGTATTACTACAAAATGGAACGGCCCAATTTCTCCTGCCTCTAGCAAGCCGCCATCAGAGAGAATTCTCTCTGCCGCCATATTTGGTTTGTTTACAAGTTTGATCACCATTATACGCAGGAAAACCAAGCTGCAGGGGTAGCGACTGCGGCGCTTCCTATTCCCGCGATATATTCGCTAGCGAAAACTACGAAGACGCCACCTATCCACACTGCGTGGTACTATATAGTGTTGATCAGAAAAATAATGAATCGGCCGGGTTTCCCGGGTAGACTCGAATTACCCAAGCCTTGCCGGCTTTCCGCGTTGTTAGTGTTAATGCCAAGAAAAAAACGATGGAATCTCAAATACGTATGACATAATTTAATTATTATAAATTAAGTTATATAGTGCTTTAATTTGTAACCCTAAAATTTAAACGTAGGAAAGGGGGCCTAATTTCACGGCGCATAAAGATAATTAAATGAAAACTAGCAATTAAGATATTCCCAGGTCACCCGTTTAAAGGTCTTATTGACCATGACTTTATATTTACCAAGTAGTCCATCGTTGCAGGAAGAATAACGCAGATGTATATAAAAAATTACTTGCTTGTCGCGTTACAAAATTTGACTGCCTTTTAGTAGGCGGCGGCGGGGGTTTTTATCCCCGCCAACATTTAGTTTTTTATCTTTACAAGAGTTAGTGGCGCTTAAGGCGCCACTTGTGAGAGACATTGTAACCATAAATAAAAAATAGATGAAGCAGACGACTTCGGAGGAACGTGGAGGTCGTCGTTACATCCTTCCCCCCGGAAAAAGTCGTCTGCTTATGAGGAGTCGGACTCCGGCTCCCGCTGCTCCGGCGATCTTCGGGCGGCTGAGGCCACGCTGTCCGTCTTGGCTCGCTGGCGGCGGCGGGCCTTGTAGGCCTCGCTCCGTTTGGGCCGTGGCTTGAAACAGTTCCGTTCGTGGTGTCATCCCACTTGGCAACGGCGACATAGGGTGAACCGCCTTTCGTCCGGTGCCATGTTTGGAGGCGCGGCGCTGGTTGGGCGGCCCGTGGAAGCCGCGGGTGGTGGCGGTGTCGCCGCTGAAGTCCCTTGGCCTGAACACTCGTGGCTGGCACAGGGCGGGGAAAGAAGAGCCCTCGACCACGACCTCTCCCAATTGGTGGCATCACGTCGGGCCGACTCCCGAGACCTCGTCCTCGGATCGGCCATGACGTTCTCGATCGGCGAGACCCGACCAAAATCGGAGGGGCGGACTCGCGGCTCTGGAATGGCAGCAGGTGCGGCGGCACGGCGGTTGGCACGAAGGCCGCCGCGAGAGGTTCCGGAGTGGTCCAGTTTAGAGCCGCCTCATATTGCTCCATGGCTTCTCTCGGATGGATTAGATCGGCTTGGGCTTCTTGGTTGTTGTTTGGGACGGGGTCGGTCTGGACCTCTGCGGCGGCAGTATCTGCCGCCGCGACGATAAAACCCCGAGGAGGGGCGTCCAAGGCGCGCGTCACGCACGGTGCGAAGAGTAGTCCCTCACAACGTAGACAAGGGCAGATCATTGCCCTTAGCTGCCTTAATCCGAAGAGGTCCAACACGAGAATTGACCGCTCTTCTTGGACGATTAATGGGGATATGGCAGCGGACGTATCAGCCCCCACCCTCGAGATCCGCAAGGTTGGCCCGTGGGCTAGGAGCAGGTCCGGGGGACTATTAGGCCATCTTTGGCGGAAGGCGAAGACTTGCCAATCCGCTAATCCAGGGGTAAATAACGAAAGGAGTTAGAGACGCTAGCTTCCGTAGTTTAGAATGCAGTGGGACTTTCAAACGTAGACACAGAAAAGAGAAAACGCCTCGGTTGCGCCGCCTATAATTCAAAATAAGTATGATATTTTGCAACCAATAGCGTGGCAGCAAAGATTCGAAAGACATGCTGGGATATCGATTTTCTCCTGTCTGCTAGTATTCGTCTGCTAGTGTTCGTCTTCTTACGACTGAGAGACAATTAGGGTTAGAGTAAAGTTTATTCATTAAGGTGCACTTGAATTAGAAACATGCAATTTTAAAGTTGGTAAATTCCTTATTCGATAATGAAATGGAATTAAATGTCGTTTTTGCATCCTTCAATACAGTTTTAGTTGTTTTAATTTCTTTAGTCACAGATACAGTCGATGATCCTGATCCCACAGTTCCCACTAAGCCTTGGCTCACTGGGCCGACTCTGTAACCGCGCACTTACGGCAAAACAAGTTTGATCACATTTTGAGGATTTCCGCGGCTTCAAATTGCAAATTGTTGACTTATCTTTCTTCTTTAAATCGCTGTTTAATTATATTGGGTCGATTTATGAGACGACTTCACAACATCGACACCCGCCATTTTACTTTACCCAGAATACCTTGCGGCGCGAGATTTTAAGGCAAAACTTCTAAGGTTCTGCTCTTATTTACAATACAGTTCCAAAGATGGCACTACGTTAGTTACAAATTCTATGACGTTTCAAGGTCCCACTGTATTCTACACTACGGAAGCTAGACTCTCTAACTCCTTTCGTTATTTACCCCTGGCTAATCGATATCCCTGGCGGCGCTGAAGTAGCCGCAATGCCCCGAACGAAATTAGCGGGAAAGGGCGGACATCATGATGGTGGCCGGAACTTGCGCTGAACGATACGGGGCGTCGTTCGTCTCCAGGACGACGACGAAAGTCCCCATAGGACCCTGTGTGAGAGAGAAAAAGTAAATGGAAGTCTCGTACCGTTTCCCACGGTTCTCGCGATATTGCTTGCCGCACAAAGGTAAAATCACACGAAGTCACATCGGTGATGTCATGCACGCGTAAATAGTTCGCAACGTCCGGGCGAGACCTAAGAGCCTTATGCGGATATTGTTCTGGAGGGTGATAGTAAATGTCCATTTCCGGACCTCCAGGCTTGGGATTCTTCCTCAGCACTATCTCACGTTTCCATCCTTTCCGAAAAAGGTTTACGAATCTCATGAGATTGATGGTAACAGGGTTGGACAATTCCATTTCGTCTTCCTAAGATTCGGAGGAAGAACTGGAATCGTCAGGGTGAGATAGAGGAGAGGGTGGAGGGAGATACTTCTCCCTCGAGCTCCTATCAGGAGAGGAAAGTGGAGAAAGGTCTGGTGGCATCCGATTCACTCGGAAGACCGCGGGAGGATCTGAGAATAAGGCGAATGCGTCTGGCTCAGATTCCTCAGGTAGATCAGAGACTTCTGGAAAAGGCTCTGGAACTTCTTCGGATGGGGAAGAAGAGGATCCATTGGAGGATGAAGAGGAGGGTTGATTGTTCCTCGTTTCTTCACCAGACGACTCGGTCTGCGCTTCTTGATCTCTCAAAAGTCGTTTTCTTCGTTCTCGCCGAGTCTCACGACGTTCGTCACCAGTACTGACTCCAGCGTCCTGAAGTATAGGTACGGATTGCGACGAGGTAGAACTTGAAGATGAGCTCCGTGACGTTGAGGATGACTGACTTCCGTCCGGTTGGCAGACATCTTTAATCGACCAATATAGCTTTAAGTGCGCGATATTCTCGATTCCTTTGCTTTCTCCGGTTTCTGGGTCTTCTAATTGATATCGCAAGCGGTCTAGCTTCTTCGCGATCTTGTAGGGACCATCCCATTTGGGACATAACTTAGCGGCGACATCACGTGCCGCTTGAGACAAAGGATGCGTCTCTTTCCAGACAAGCGCACCAACGGGAAATTCAATTCCTTCTTGCCTCTGATCGTAATAGCGTTTCTGGTGCGCTTGCGCTTTCTTGGCAAGCTCCTTAGACAAGGCAAGTTGCTTCGCTAAAGCTGAGAGCGATGCGGACCTTTCAACAAAGTCCGCTACTGGCATACCCACGTCCAAGTCCCAGGGAAATCTCGGTTCCCTACCCATGTTTAGGTAGAAAGGAGTTCTTCCTGTTGTGGTGTGTGTAGTTGAGTTGATGGCGAACTGGATAAATGGTAAGTTCTCGTCCCATCTTCGGTGATCTCGACCAACGAACATCGAAACGATTTCGCCCAGAACTCTATTTGTGCGCTCCACGATGTTACTCTGTTGATGATACGGAGTAATGTATCGTGGTTTGACTTTGAACATCTTGAGAATGTCCTTCCATAGTTGGGAAACGAATTGAGCCCCGTTGTCGCTTACGATGGCTTTCGGACATCCGTAGCGAACTATCATGTTGACGAGTTTCTTCGCGCACGTTCTGGCTGTGATGTTCTTCATCGGGTACAGTTCGACAAAATTGGTAGCATAGTCCGTGAAAACCAGGAGGTATTTGTGATGGTGACGGCTTCTTGGTAGAGGTCCCATTATGTCCACTCCCAGCAAATCAAAAGGCTCAGTAATGGCCGTAGGCTGCATAAGACCTGGACGTTTAATATTGCGGGCCTTGTGCATTTGACACAAAGGACATCCGCGGACGTACTCGGTAACGTCCTGCCTTACCGATGTCCACCAGTATCTGGTCCGTACTTTCTCGAAGGTACGATCCCGACCTCGATGTCCAGATAGAGGGTGGTTATGGAATAAGCGGATGGCGTCTTGCCGGAACCGCTGTGGAAAATAGATTTTCGCTGGTTGTCTACCATAGGCCTTTCGATACAAGACATCGTTCTTCATCTCGTAGTACCGATGTCGTTGAGGATTATCACCTGATAACTGGACTATGATGTCATTAGTGGCTTGTTCCTCTTGTTGGGCCTTTCGCACTTCTTCCAGCGTGAAAGTGTGGTACAATGCGTGATTGGCGGGAGGAGCTAATCCGCTACTGGTTGAGGACGAGGTCGACGTCATTGAAGAGGATTCCGCTGGACTGGTCTCTTCTGACGAGGACGGTGAAGTCATGTCTTCCAACGACATGGCTAATAGAGAGACAGGCGCTCTTGACAATGCGTCCGCAACCTTGTTCTCAACTCCCTTCTTGTGTATGATCTTGAAGTCAAACGTCTGCAGGTACATTGCCCAACGAAAAAGTAGAGAATTTGGTTCTTTCAAGGTGAATAACCACTGTAGTGCCTTGTGATCGGTGATCACAGTGAACGGTATATTCTCCAAGTATGGCCGGAACTTTCCAACTCCCCAATAGATGGCAAGACATTCCTTTTCCGTGGTGGTATATCTTCTCTGGACGTCGGTCAGTTGTTTACTGGCATAGGCGATAGGTACCTCGTGTCATCCTGGACTTGTGACAGGAAAGCTCCAAGTCCAGCGTCGCTAGCATCCGTTGTCAGGATACACGGCAACTTAGGGTTGTAAGCCGCTAAAGGAGGCGCCATACAGATCGCATCCTTGATGGCCTGGAACGCTTTCTGCTGTTCTTCTTTCCACTGGAACGGAACGTCTTTCTTCTTGAGATGGTTTAACGGGGCAAGGATTTTGGAATACTGCGGGATGAATCGAGAGTGCCATCCCGCCATGCCCAGATATCTTTGGATTTCTTTCACGTTCTTTGGGACGGGAAAGTCTACTATAGCCCTAGTCTTGGAGGGATCAATGTGAATCCCGCGTTCATTTACTATATGCCCTAACACGGTCGCTTCGCTTTGCGCAAAGCGACATTTCTTTGTCTGAAGTGTAAGTCCCGCTTCAGAAAGTCGGTGAAAGACATATTCCAAGGCTTGTAAATGGTCTGCCCAAGTACTGGATGGAATGACGATGTCGTCCAGATAGACACAGATGGAAAAGTGATGTCCATCCCTGAAGACTTCGTCGATGAGTCGTTGAAACGACGACGGCGCATTGCATAGACCGAACGGAAGTACTTCGAATTCGTACTTTCCCGCATGCGTGATAAAAGCGGTCTTCGCTTTTGCTTGCGGGTGGAGATCTATCTGCCAATAGCCGCTCTTTAAGTCCAGTGCTGCGATGAACTTTGGGGCACCTATTTTTCCTAATAATTCTTCTGTTCGCGAAGCGGATACGGATCTTTCACGGTCACTTTATTTAACGCGCAATAGTCGACGCAGAAACGTATCTTCACGCATTTCTGGTGGACAAGTACCACAGGCGACGCGTAAGGACTTACGGATGGTTTCACATTGGTGGTAGTGTGTATCTCGTGATAGACTAAGTTAGTACGTCCCGCTTTTTCCGAAAATAGTTTTGAACTCGTAATAATAAAGTTTTTAAGTCTTCCTTCTGTTTAGGACTCAGTGTAGGCGACGCTACAGCTTGTTCAATATCCTCGATAATCTGAGGGGTCGGTGTCTTTAATCCCGGGAGATTAAGCAGGAATGGAAACGTTGTTCCGTCAATCTGACACGTTTTCGTACCAAAATCCAAAACGGCACGATGTTTATACAGGAAATTTTTTCCCAGAATAAAATCATTCGGGAGTGAGGGAACTACATGAAATTCCTGCTTTAGTTTCAGCTGTCCTAAGCGGAAGTCTATTCGCGCGCGTCCCTTTGTGAAGGTATAACATCCATCGCCTAACACTATGCACTGGATGGCGCGCTTAATTCCCCCCCTTGCTTTGCTACTCAGCCTTTCTTTTCGCTTGCGCGACCACCAGCTTGGGTCCTCAACAGTGCGTTGTATCACACCTCCTCGGTGGTGAGAGCTGGTCAACCACTGCGTTTTGTGGGCTGAGTTGATACGCGCCCTTCCCAAGCCGAGGTGTGCAGGTACCGTGCTGAGGGCTGTGTGGTACCGGGGAAGTTAATCTACGGTATCTCGAACGGTCCCCTCGGGGCACCAGGCGAAACCCCGTTGTAATTAGCCTTCCACCCGGGTTGAGGACTACCGGGTGGTGACCTTTTACTTGCCTCATTACTCGTGGGATCTCTATGGATTCTCTAAATACTAAAACTAAAAACAAACCTGGGCATGGAGCCGGTTCTACCGGTACCCAGCCTTCTCTCAGGGAAGGAGGCAACTCCCAACCTGCTCCTGGGCGTGATGCTGCCTCTGGCAGCAACCACCCGCAATCGGCGGAAGGCCAAAAGTCACCTCCTGCTCCTCAATCGGGTTCTACCAGGTTGAGTGAGGCTAATAGGAGGCGCAAGGCCAACCGCCGAAGAAAACAATCCCAAAAAGATGGCCAGAGCTCTGCACTGGGTGCAGGAGATACGGGCCGAGATGGGACTCCTGTACCTTCGGGTGCTGGGAGTAACGTCTTGGGTACGGACTCTACGCCTGGTGCAAGAGAAGCTACCATCCTTTCTGGAAAGAGAGCTAGGGCTGAGGACCCTGATCCCTCGCCTAGCTTACAAGCTGCGGCGTCAAAGAAGACCAAGTCTTACTGCGACGTCGCTAGTATTGTCAAGATGGCCATTGTTAAAGATGGCTATCCGACCAATGCGGTCACGGAGGAGGACGTTGTTCCCATCCAGGCCGCTATACTTGACGCACTGGACGCTGAGCTTTCTTCGGGAAGCTCGCTGCCGCGTCCTCTCAATTTCCACATCATGGCTGGGGCCATGATCTATTCTTGTGGGGATTCTGCGACCGGCGATTGGCTCGTGAAGGTGCTACACCATAATGAGCGTGCCATAGGGGGAACACGGCTTTCAGTAATGAAGGCCAGTGAACTCCCGAAGCCGTTCAAGGTGTCCTTCCGGACCAAGGACCGTCGCACCACTGATCCGGCGGCTCTTCTCCGGCGATTGAAGGCCTACAACGGTAGGTTTCTGACCGACTGTTGGCGGTGCCTGAAGTCGTTCGATGAGAAGAGCACCAGACGCTGGATCTTTTTAATTGATGGCTCCTCCATGGAGGCCATCAAGGAGGCCGGCTTCGAGGGTCTTACTGGCGTGGATGTCGGGACTTTTAAAGTCCTGAATGCGCCTAAGGACCCTCTCCAGAATGCCCTTGAGGCTTCGGATGAAGAAGGCAACACTGCAGCCAGCGTGAGTGGGGAGCTGGCAGCAAATATTGCTGGCATTAATTTAGAGCCATCCCTACCAGATATCTCAGACATAGACCTCGGGACAGAGTCCGACTTTTTGAAGGACTCTGATACCGAGAGGACCCACGCTCCTGTCACTAGGATGGAGTTAGGGGCCGAGGGTGCTGCTGGTGGAGGCGTGGGAGATACCGGTCTTGGATCGGGACTCCGCGCTACCGCCAAGCAGTAGCCGGGGCCGCCTCTCTTCCTGCGATATGAGCATCAAGGTGATCCAGATCAACCTGCATCACTGCAAAGCAGCCTCGGCAGTTTTATGCCGGATGTTTGCCTTAGAGGGCCTGGATGTGGCCCTCATTCAGGAACCTTGGATTCATAATGGTAAAATCCTTGGTTTAAAGAATGCAGGTAATATCTCTTATGACTTTACCTCACCCAACCCCAGGGCGTGTGTTCTGACCAGGAAGGGTCTTGATATCCTTCCGCTTCCGAACTACCTCACTAGGGATACTGCTGTGATTAAGGTAATGCCCTCCTCTTTTGGAGAGGCAACTGGCCCTACCATGGCGTCCGCTTACTTTCCCCATGATGCCACGGGTTCCCCTCCACCACAGGAGGTTGTCGCTCTTGTCGACCGCTGTGAGAGGCAGGGGGACAGGCTAATTTTGGGCTGTGATGCCAATGCCCACCATGTCACGTGGGGCAGCAGTGACTGCAACAGACGTGGTGATGAACTGCTTGAATATCTGGTCGGTACGAACCTGCATATTCTCAACAGGCACAATGAGCCAACCTTCGTTACTTCTAACAGAAAGGAGGTCATTGATGTCACCCTGGCCACAGACAATATCAGTCTGTCGGTTTCCAACTGGCATGTGTCTAATGAACCGTCTCTTTCGGACCATAGGCACATCTGCTTCTCGGTTGCGGTCAAGTCAACTTCGGTTAAGACGGAACTGCGTAACCCCCGTCCGACCGACTGGTCCGGCTACAGGGAGGAACTTCGCCTCCTTCTCAGAGGTAATGCTCCAAAGCTTTCCTCGGTGCTGGAATTTGATTCTGCAGTTGATCTCATGCAACAAGCCATTATCGATTCCTACCACCACAACTGTCCAGCGAAGCTTGCCAGCCGGCCAAGGCTCGTTCCTTGGTGGAATACGGAACTTGGCAAGCTTCGCAAGCTCACTCGGAAACTCTTTAATAGGGCTAAGAGGACTGGGGACTGGGCTATTTATAGACAGACCCTCAATAAGTATAATAAAGCCATCCGGGAGGCCAAGAGGAACTCCTGGAGGGACTTTTGCGGTAGCATCTCTGATGCCCCCGCTACTGCCAAAATCATGAAGATCCTGGCTCATGATAACACTCACCAGCTCAGCACCATCAAGGTGGCAGATGGTGAGTTTACCAAGTCAGGGACTGATACCCTTAAGCATATGCTTAAGGTACACTTCCCGGACTCCAAGGCCTTTGACCTCACAGGCACCGGCGCTCCCCCCGTGCACTTTCGGAGAGCGCACAGGGCGGACTGGGGCATCGCCAATAAGGTAGTTAGATACTCTAGACTTCAGTGGGCTGTAAACTCGTTTCAGCCCTACAAGTCCCCTGGCCCAGATGGCGTCTTTCCCGCCCTCCTCCAGGAAGGCATAGACGCCATTGGCCCTTATCTGTGCAGGATATTTAGAGCCTGCATTGCTCTGGCGCATATTCCAGATGTCTGGAAGCGCTCGAAGGTTATCTTTATTCCCAAACCTGGGAAGACGAGCTATCTTGAGGCTAAGGCATTTAGACCTATCTGTCTTACCTCTTTCTTCCTAAAGACTTTAGAGAAATTGGTGGACAGGTATCTGCGGGATGGTGTTCTTTCCCACACACCCCTGTCCACTTTTCAGTTTGCCTATCAGAAAGGCAAATCCACAGAGACTGCGCTTCATGGCATTTTGAACTGCCTTGACAGGGCCATCGAGTTCAAGGAGATGTCTTTGGCCATCTTCCTTGATATTGAGGGTGCCTTTGATAGGGTCTCTAGTGAAGTCATCCTTCGCGCTGCGGAGCGGTTTGGTATTGACGACACTTTGTGTCGTTGGATAAAATCCATGCTCACGTATCGCAGGGTGACGGCGTCTCTTCTCGGGGAAACCTTGGAGATCTCCACCGACCGTGGCTGTCCTCAGGGAGGGGTTCTTTCCCCTCTTCTTTGGTGCCTGGTGGTGGATGAGCTGCTGGGTCGACTCCGGGAGAGGGGATGTCACTGTTTTGGCTATGCGGATGACATCGCAGTGATTGTTACAGGGAGGTTCCCTACAACTATCGCTGCACTGATGAAATCTGTCTTGCATGATGTTGAGGATTGGTGTAGGGGTGTTAACCTAACCGTCAATCCCAACAAGACTGTCCTTATACCGTTTACTCGGAAAAGGGCTAATGACCTATTCAACGATATTTCCTTCTTTGGACAGGTTTTAAAGAAGTCCTCCGAGGTCAAATACCTTGGCGTGACTTTCGATGCCAAGCTTACTTGGAAGTCCCACCTTGATCTGAGTATCAAGAAGGCCAAAATTTTATTTTGGCGTTTAAGAAGTTCAGTCAGCAAGTCCTGGGGCTTAAGCCCTAGCGCTGTAAATTGGATTTATACCAGGATCATCAGGCCAGTGGTCTCCTATGGAGCTCTTGTCTGGTGGCCCAGGGTTCGCCTTTAAACAGCCCAAGATGAACTACGCAAGCTTCAAAGGCTGGCGTGCATCGGTATCACGGGGTCCATGAGAACAGCCCCCACAGCTTCTCTGGAAATCCTTCTCAATATGCTTCCTCTTCACCTTTTTATTGAGGAGGAAGCTATTATGGGAGCCTGTAGGCTCAACAACCTCGGCTGGTGGAAGCCCAAGCATTGGGACTTCAGTCACACCAAGCTTTTCAGTGAGTACAGCAGTACTGAGCCATCACTCGTGATGGTCTCAGATAAGTCTGTTATATCATACCATTTCGACAAGCCCTTCAGCTTGCACTTTCCCAGTCGCGCTGATTGGGAGACAACCCCAGTCCTCGGGACTGGGGGGGAGTCCGTCTGGTTCACGGACGGCTCTAAGACGGACTCTGGAGTTGGTGCCGGGGTCTACTGCTTGACCAAGAAGTTTGGTTTTTACGAGAGCTTTGGCAACTATGCCAGCGTTTTCCAGGCGGAAATCATGGCCATTTGTTTATGCGCGGATTTCTGCAACAAGAAAAACTATCGCGGACGGACGATTCAGATCTATTCGGATAGTCAGGCCGCCCTCGAGGCGCTGAATCAGTGCCTTGTCGATTCCAGACTGGTGCTCAGCTGTCTGGATCTGCTGGGTTCTTTGGCTGCCCGCAACAAGGTTCAATTGCTGTGGGTGCCAGGGCACTGCGGATACCTGGGCAATGAGAGGGCTGATATGTATGCCAAAAGGGGGGCTGAGGCGAAGTTCTTCGGACCAGAGCCTGCGGTTCCCATTCCCCATGGCATCATTCGCCATAGGATTCACTGCCGGATGTCTGCACTTTAACTGCAGCTCTGGCTTGACATGGATGGACAGAGACAGGCCAAGGAGTTTGTCCCGGGTCCTTCTATCACTAGGGCAAAGGAACTGCTTGCCCTCACCAAAAACCAAATTAGGCTGGTCACTAGTCTCCTCACTGGACACTGCCGGCTGAATAGACACCTGCACTTATTGGGCATCGTTGATGACCCACTCTGTAGGTTCTGCCAGGAGGTAGAGGAAACCTCCTCCCATATCCTCTGTAGCTGCGACTACCTCGCGGCCATGAGGTTCGAGCACTTCGACCTGCATACTATGGAACCTCACCAGTTCTCTACTGTCTCGGCCAATCGGATTCTCCGATTCATCGAGGCGACAGGACTCTTCGTAGTCTAACAAGCTCGGGGCGCACAATATACCCTTGGTATCGGTGCTCGGCGCGGCGACGCGCCACCCCCTTCAACAATAACAATAATAACAATAACACTATGCATTGAGTCTCTTCTTCTTCCGGAAGTACTAAGTCTGGTTTTAAAGTTCTGACTAAATTTCGCCACTGATATAAGCTGATAAAACATGCAACAGCGCCTGAATCTAGTCTGGTCGCGAAAGTCCCATGCGAATACACGGCTTCTATGGCCACGGGAGGATCAACCTCACAGCTACGCACATCCATAGAGCCAATTTCCATAGGGGGCTTTATTTTCTTCGCGCGGCGGGAAGACGATCCCCTTTTGGTCTTCCCGCTTGCGCGTTTTCCGAAGCCTGTCTTTGCGCGACATCTTGTTTGTCCGGGCAGGCGGTAGCATAATGCCCTAAGCATCCGCACTTGTAGCATTCTATGTGACTTAATTCGTTTTGCTCTGTCTGAGCCGGTGTAGGTCTATTGGTATTTCTTGCGGTTGGTGTCGCAACCTTTGATGTCGCACCTCTCCCAGGCGGTTTTGTTAAAACCGCGGCGGTGGGAGAATTTTTTCTCCCACTGGATTTACGCGGGGTAGACTTTGCACTGTCTCTAGGATAAAATGTGCTAGAAGGGGTCGCCCGTAAAATTTCTTCTGTTACGCGGCCCTTTTCTATGAAGCTGCGCATTGTCCTTATGCTGTCGTGAAAGACATGGATGCATATTTCGGGGAGGATATTTCGCTTGCAAATACCGACCAGTTCAGAGTCAGTATACGGGACGCGTAGGTTCTGATTCATCGCGGTGATACTCGCGATGTACGCGTCAAAAGACACACTGTCGGATTGTTTAAATTGCGCTATTTCTAGGCGGAGGGATTCCTCCGCTCGTACCGAAAAGAAATAGTCCCTAAACGCGCCTTTCACGGTACGCCACGTAATTGTTTGATTAGGCCTATTCAAGGCTCTAAACCAAATTAAGGCACGGCCCCTTAATATTTGGGGGAGAAGCGCGATAATGTCAGATCCTGACATGCTGTGATAGTCCGCGAATTCCGTCAAAGTCCGAAGGAATTCCGGCACGCTTTCACCTTCAACACCACTAAATATTAAGTAAGGGGGCGGTTTTGGCCTACTTTTGGCGGCTGGTCTAGTGCCTACATTTGCTAACGTAGTTGCTAGAGTTTGAATAGTTTGTAACCAAACATTGGACGCTGCACCTTGCGGTGGCGGCGGCGGAGGTGGGATTCCTCCAGCCGCTTGTCCTTGCGAAGGACTAGTACCGAGGCTTGGAGGGGAAGTGATCCCCCTTGGGGGAGCATGGGATCCCGGTAACTGCGCGTTAATCGCGGCGATTAAAGCATGCGGATCGGGTGGATTCATGACGCGACAGATAATTAGTCAAGCAATGGCACAAGTAATTGTCACAAGTACTCGTTAAAGCACAATTGGTAATTGTCTGTCGTATCGTGTCCTGGCAAGCTCGCCACTTTATGTAACCGTAAAATTTAAATGTAGGAAAGGGGGCCTAATTTCACGGCTCACAAAGAAATTAAATAGAAACTAGCAATATAGAAGTTCCCAGGTTACCCGTTTAAAGGTCTTATTAACCATGACTTCATAATTACCAAGTAGTCCATTGTTGTAGGAAGAATAACGCAGAGAGATAGAAATAGATTACAATATTTATTTTGGGCAAGACAAAAGACACGTCCGTACTTGTTCGCGTTACAAAAACTACTGCCTTTTAGTAGGCGGCGGCGGGGGTTTTTATCCCCGCCAACATTTAGTTTTTTATCTTTACAAGAGCTAGTCGCGCTTAAGGCGCCACTTGTGAGAGAAATTGTAACTAAGAAAATAGAGGAAGCAGACGCCTTCGGAAAAATATTCCTTGTAAGTTTAAATTTATTTTTACTGACTAATACAGAAACGTGTAGCTACTAGCTTCGTAAAATCCACACCTTTTCATTTTTTCAGATATCCACCCTCCCATCTTGAAACGGCTAAGACCCTAGTAAGGAAATATCCCCATTTGGAAGATGCACCTGGTCGTGGCTTTGTATGTTTTACATATGTGTAATATTGTTAAAAATATATGGATATACGGGGTGATATGTTAAATATTTTTTAGGAAATTTGGAGAAAAAAGCTTTTTACTAAGTTTAAGAATTTTAGGAGAGGTATAAAAGGGGTAGATGAAATGAGAAAACGTTACGCCCGCAAGAGAGGTGCTGAAGATGCAGAGGAAGGAGAAGAGGGGGATGTCTTTGGAGAAACCGTAGAAGAGAGCGCCCAGGGAATTGATGATAGGGTTGAAAGTATGGTTCAGAACAGTGTTGAGAACAATGTTCATATTGAGAATATCGTTGAAGGTAGCGTTAATCTTATTATTGAGTATAATATTGATGTCAACCAAACTTTGGGAACAATAGTTAATGTCCCTTTAACAGTGGGATGTAAAACTGACTGAGAAGACTCGAGACAAAACCATACAAATTGCTAGAGGGTCAAGAGCAGATTCACCACCAACTGTCGAGTCCTCGGAACATGCTAGTGTTAGCAGGGCTGGTTCTGAACATGCCAGTGTTAGCTGGGCTGGTTCTGACCATGCCAGTTTTAGCGGGGCTGGTTCTGAACATGCCAGTTTTAGCGGGGCTGGTTCTGAACATGCCAGTGTTAGCGGGGCTGGTTCTGAACATGCCAGTGTTAGCGGGGCTGGTTCTGAACATGCCAGTGTTAGCGGGGCTGGTTCTGAACATGCCAGTGTTAGCGGGACTGCTTCGGAACATGCCAGTGTTAGTGGGACGTCTAAACGCAGTTTTATGAAACATTCTGTGGATAAAGACAGTAAAGAAACAAATGTCCACGAGAAGACTGCGTCATCCAATGTTAAAGTGGTCAAACATTCTCAGCAAATAAAAAGTTCAAAAAAGATGAAGAAGGCGAAGAGAAACGTTGATGTAAGAATGATTTTGTCATTTACACCCACCTAAAATTATATTCTCAATTCTCGCGTTTACTGATTGGTGTTTCGAAGTCGGACGACAGTTCGAATTTATAATCGTTTGGGCCTCACCAAGTTTAGTCCTACACATCGAAATAGAAAGCGGGTCTAGTGGACAGTTTCTCCACTTCCGCTACAGTCACATTTACGTACTACTACCTTTTGCTACTACTTATAGATAGACGACTCACTTGTAGACTTTGAGGATGAAAGATCCATATCAATACATCAGAAATTTATGAAAGAAGAATTGAAGAAAAAAAACCAAGACCCGGCAGCAATCGATTCTAGAATGGATCGGACATTCATTAATCGTGCCAAGGCAATTCAGAATGGAGCTGAGATAAAAGATATGTTAGATATGTATCCAGCACTTCAAAATGCTCGGCAGGTATATTTTGCCATATGAATAATTTAAAGCTATAGGTCTCATTACATAATATTACTTCAGATCGACCTGGAATTCCAGCGAATTTCGAAGTGCGCGAATGGCGCTGAAGAAAGTATTTCGAAAGGTCTTCTCATGTATGCTGAGAAGATTTGGGCCTTAGCTTCTAATAAGATTAAGACGAAAGAAGTTCAGATTGAAATTATGAATGCATGCAGAGTACAAGACACAGAGAAAGGGAAAAAGGGTAAATATACTACAAATATTAGTTCAACTGCATTGTTTTCTCATGGAAAATTTCTCTTTGAAAACTATCAGATAACTAAGGTTATGCGTTTTTTTTTCAGATACAAGACGAATTGGAGCTTTGCTCTTTATTCCGAGTCTAGTAAATGAAAATTACAAAAACATTTTTTGTGCTGAGCAAGTAGGTTGTATGTATGTTTGATGAGCGCTTCTTTTGGAATGTCTGTAAATATCTCCAATTTGTAAAGATTTCCAGACCCTCCGCCAGTGGCGCTTATCAAATAAAATGCTAAATTCTAACTATAAATTTATATATAAAATTATAATTATTATCGTTATTATTGCTTTTGGAGTTACATTTTTTGGATTTACTTTAATTTCATCTTATATCTCTAGGACATTGGATCGATGCAGGTTGGCCCCATGATTGTCTATAGTGGAAGCCGTATAATAACCAGCAAAAATTTGTCTTTATACGTTGACAAAGTAAAGATTGTAGAGTGTTGCGATTTGTTTTCAGCTATAGTACTTTACTTTTCCAGCTTTTGGATTTTTCACATCCCGTATAATGCGAATGCTTTAGCTAAAACTCTTTCTGTTATAGAGAATTTATTCATAGGAATCACCCATACCACATTGTTAAAACCAACCAAAGAGTTGGTTGAGGCTATTTGTAAAGAATAACTTTTGAGATTATTAATGAGATAAACTATATGGCGTGCAAAGATAAAATCTGGAAATGTATTTTCAATATCAATGCTTTAATATCTCTCTATAAAATAAAAGAAACAATTCTATACCATGAAATGTTTTCGAATAAATTTCTATTAGCTCTACCCCAATTGCTGCCAATGGGGTAACAAAGCGGCTTGAAATGGGGTAACAAAGCGGCTTGAAATGGGGTAACAAAGCGGCTTGAAATGGGGTAACAAAGCGGCTTGAAATGGGGTAACAAAGCGGCTTGAAATGGAGTAACAAAGGGGCTTGAAATGGAGTAACAAAGGGGCTTGAAATGGAGTAACAAAGGGGCTTGAAATGGAGTAACAAAGGGGCTTGAAATGGAGTAACAAAGCGGCTTGAAATGGGGTAACAAAGCGGCTTGAAATGGGGTAACAAAGGGGCTTGAAATGGAGTAACAAAACGGCTTAAAATGGGGTAAAAAAGCGGCTTGAAATGGGGTAACAAAGCGGCTTGAAATGGAGTAACAAAGCGGCTTGAAATGGAGTAACAAAGCGGCTTGCAATGGGGTAACAAAGCGGCTTGAAATGGGGTAACAAAGCGGCTTGAAATGGAGTAACAAAGGGGCTTGAAATGGAGTAACAAAGGGGCTTGAAATGGAGTAACAAAGGGGCTTGAAATGGAGTAACAAAGGGGCTTGAAATGGAGTAACAAAGGGGCTTGAAATGGAGTAACAAACGGGCTTGAAATGGAGTAACAATGGGGCTTGAAATGGAGTAACAAAGGGGCTTGAAATGGAGTAACAAAGGGGCTTGAAATGGAGTAACAAAAGGGCTTGAAATGGAGTAACAAAGCGGCTTGCAATGGGGTAACAAAGCGGCTTGCAATGGGGTAACAAAGCGGCTTGAAATGGGGTAACAAAGGGGCTTGAAATGGAGTAACAAAGGGGCTTGAAATGGAGTAACAAAGGGGATTGAAATGGAGTAACAAAGGGGATTGAAATGGAATAACAAAGGGGCTTGAAATGGAGTAACAAAGGGGATTGAAATGGAGTAACAAAGGGGATTGAAATGGAGTAACAAAGGGGATTGAAATGGAGTAACAAAGGGGCTTGAAATGGAATAACAAAGGGGCTTGAAATGGAGTAACAAAGGGGCTTGAAATGGAGTAACAAAGGGGATTGAAATGGAGTAACAAAGGGGATTGAAATGGAGTAACAAAGGGGATTGAAATGGAGTAACAAAGGGGATTGAAATGGAGTAACAAAGGGGATTGAAATGGAGTAACAAAGGGGCTTGAAATGGAGTAACAAAGGGGCTTGAAATGGAGTAACAAAGGGGCTTGAAATGGAGTAACAAAGGGGCTTGAAATGGAGTAACAAAGGGGCTTGAAATGGAGTAACAAAGGGGATTGAAATGGAGTAACAAAGGGGATTGAAATGGAGTAACAAAGGGGCTTGAAATGGGGTAAGAAAGTGGCTTGAAATGGGGTTCCAAAGTGGCTTGAAATGGGGTAAGAACGCGGATTGAAATGGAGTAAGAACGCTGATTGAAATGGGGTAAGAACGCGGATTGAAATGGGGCACAAAAAGTGGCTTGAAGAAGAGGTAAATAGGTACTTTAAATGGTGTACAAGGTGCGTTTTACACCACGAAAGTGGTACTCAATATAGAAACCGTAACACCTATTTTACTCCATTTGGTATAGTAAAGTGACATAAGAGGTGTGAATTTGCGAGCTTTTAACACGATTATATTCATAAAAACAGGCATATGGTATTAAAATAAGGCAAGTAGGGACTTGAAACGGTATGTTAAAAGGTGTTAAATACAGTATAAGTGCAATACATTTAGAGTCTTAACTCTATGTAAGGTGTAATTTTGCACTTTTCTAACAACATGAAGGCAAACAAAGTTTAATATATAAGGCAGGATGTTTTTAAAATAGTGTCAATTGGACCTTAAAATGGTGTTTGATCGTTTGATTTCTTCTGCGTTGTTGAATGAAATGGGTTTAAAGACAATAAATTACAAACTATATTAACTCCTTTCAAATACTTGCTGGATTATAATGTGAAAGATGTAATTGCACATGCTTGTAACACCATTAGAGTTGGAAAATTAGTCGAATTCTCTTGAAATGGGTGTAATAGATAGGGTTAATGGTGTTAAATATACTAAATCTCGCACTAAATTAACACCTACCTAATTCCATATTTGGTCGTAACTTTTTCTATTACGAGTTATTTGACATACTTTTAACACCATTAGTAATATTAAAAGTCCGGAATTTGTTCATAAAAATATGTTAAAAAGGACTCTTAATAGTGCCTATATGCCAAATGTTTCCTTCTTATTTGAAAATAATATTTGTACATGGTGTGAAATAATCTCACAAATGGTGTTGAATTGCACCTTAAATGGTGTCATATTTGGCACCGATAAAAACAGCATATATGGTGTTACAATACACCATTATTTTTTACAGTGTAGCATAGAACTTATAGAAGCCATCTCCTCTGAAGTTGTTTCTTTTATGGAATAGTCGAATATGTCTATTTGAAGGGATCTCGTGAAGGGCATATGCCATCATGAATGAGAGTTTCACTAGGCTGCAATGAGTCGGGCTGAAGATCTAGACGTACTTAATATGAGTTCTAACTATTATGATATCATGGCCCAAATAACAATATTTTCAAACCGCTTCTCCTCTTCAAAAGACGCGAGTTTTCTCTTAAAGGGAGGGGGAAGTGGAAATTAAAGTGATTTTTTATCGGTTCTTATAAGACCAGTCTGCATAATGAAAAATTTAGGAAATACCTCCCATTGATTTTAATATTCAAATTAGGATAAGATTTTATGAATAATTTTTAATAAGGACCTCCGACCAATCGCGTAACGCCGTGCCATTTTGTTAACAAAATTCTCGTGGCACGCTCCATGTCTCGCGCCACAATTGTCACATCACGCTAATTTTTTCAAATCTCGCGATAAATTGATTCAACACGGAGCGTGCCACGAGAAAATGGTTTATAAAAGGACAGGGCTCTACGCTATTGATCGGAGATCCTTATTTAAAATTATCTATGAAATTTCAAACTAATTGACGTATAAAAATCGTTCGGTGTTATTTCCTGGATAATTCACTATGCAGATTGGTCTTATATAAGAATCAATAAAAAAATTACTTAATTTTCCACTTCACCATCCCTTCAATGAGCGTCTGAATTGTTTCAAAGTATCGCGCCACAAGACCAATCATATATATATGCATAAAGTGCCATTACATCTAACAAGCATTATTACGACAAAGATTCGATACTCGATTATAAATTATCGCCATTAAAATCGAAGTTGCCAGATTTTGAATAAAGGCTGATTACTCGTGACCTATTCTTCCGAATTGAATTTGGTGAAAACTTTTCAAATATGAATCAACCCCAAGGAATCCGAAAATCGCATTTATATCCTCGAGAATCCAATATTTTCAAAGTTGATCATTTTGACATTTCCGGTTTTCGGTATAAGTATGCAAAGGACAACTGTGAAACGAATAAAATATGAAAGAGAAATGCAAAACTTTTATAACGCACTTTATTCCAGAGCGCTAGCTTGAATAGTTTTTGAAATATAGTAAAATATGTGCGAAAACAGCAACGCGCAAAGACTTTTTTAACAGTCTGTACAGCCTTGGGGTTAAGGCCCCAAGTCTGGCCGACAGAGCTCCTGGTCCTCCAGAAAAGCATTTTGGCCTTCTTGATGCACCTATCAAGATGCGGCTTCCATGTGAGTCTGCAATCAAAAGTCAGCCCCAGGTATTTCACCTCGGTGGACTTTGTCAGGACCTGGCCAGAGAAAGAGATATCATTGCACAGATCTTTAGTGTTCTTCCTCGTAAATGGAACAAGGACAGTTTTGTTAGGATTAACAGTGAGGTTGACCGCCTGACACCATTGCTCCACGTTAGTTATCTGAGTTCTTTAGCAGTAGAAATCGTTTCCCACATACCCTGTCGTATTGACCCCGAAAACACCGAAGGTTACCTATGGTTCTTTTTGTCAAACATCTTGAAATAGAATTTATCACTGTCAAGGGGATATTGTATATACTGTATTATTAGGTAAGAAACATTAGGCAACCCTGTTGAACGTTTTAAAAGAAGCGACATTTAGTCGCGACACCAAGGCGCCCTGGCACCGACAATGACCCCAGAAGTCAAATAATTAACACAGTAAAATGCTACGAATATTTTTACTGGACCGCGTTTTCCCGCGCTTCTCGGGTCAAATGCTCATTGGTCAAATGGTATGCGAAACTCATGACGATAAAAAGACTTGGAAAAAGTTGAAGAAAGAAAATAGAAGAGGAACAGAAGTGATAGAGGACAGATCTTGAAGTCCTGTCTCTGGGATAAGAACTTTAGCATGCGAAGCCATGGATTCAGTCCGATAAAATCGGAAGGATCCCCCTCTCCCGGAACAGAAGAGCTGTAATCAAGCCGAAGCTATCTGAAGAATGGGATTGCACCATACAAGCCGCTAAGGAAATAACTCCCACCGCGCGATAATCGCGCCCGAAAAATAACGCGTGTTCGTGACACCGCCACGCGATAAACAAAAGATGCCAGGGTTGCCGAAAGACGGATCAAATGTATATAAGTGTTAAGTGACTGTTTTTGTTTTGTTTTATATTATTATTATTTTGGAGGGGTTAGTAATTATTTTGGAGGGGCTAGTAATATGGTTGTATTTTTAGGAATGTACAGAATTAATTTTTAGGATCACTGATTATTGTTTTAAGTTGATTTAGGTTAAGTTAATGCATGCAAAAGATTGTAAGTTTAAGTTTAAATTCAATGTGTTGCAAATGGTGCATAGCAATGTCAAAGATTCCATGGTAACCTTCCGTATCATTAATTGAAATTAAGCATATCCCTAGTTGATACCAATGGTAGATTCGCGACCTCCCTAATAGTGTAGAGGTATGCGAAGGAACCCGGGTGACATAAAATAAGGTAAGTTATTTGAGCGCAGGAATTAGCCGGATGCGATGAGCCAAGGTTTGGTAAAGGTTCAAGGATACTGAGTTTAAAGGTTTATACTCATTGCTACGAAAGTTAGTTCCTGAAGAAAAAGACGTCTCAGGCGTTCGTCTAGTGTTACGAGAAACGTCTAGCTTCCCAATGCTAAGGCTTCCACCTAACGTTCACGCTATTGCGTGTTTCTTAACCATTTATTGTGAATCAATCGCCTCATATACAGTAAATTTTCAAACATTGCTGTAGGCATTATTAAGCCTTTCTTTTCTACAATATTATCTCTTTTTGGTGAAACACTCTACGAAACAAGCGTTCAATGGGTATTCAAACTTGAACGCAATTATTCATTCTTGAACGGCTTAAAAATATTAGGCGTTCAATCGCGAAAGGTGTGCTAGTAGTAGGGACTATACAAATAGCCACGGATCCAAGATGGCCGCCACCCCAAGATGGCGGCCAGACCCTCATCCAGCAAACTCAAACCAAACTTTTCAGACAAGTCTGGACTAGCCCGAGCTGTTAGTTTCAACCCCCATGACATCATCTTCTTAACTTAAACTAAAACTAAAACTATAGTCAACCTTGACGTCATCCCTGGTTTGCTAACATTGGGTGTTGCCCTTTAACCACTCCAGCTTTCTGTAGGCCTAAAGTTAATAAAAGCACAGATTTTAAGACATCAAATATTTACTTTTTATAAGATGTACAGATATGGGTAATAAATAAATACAGAATATATATTACAAAATAATCAACAACCAGCAAGGATAAACAAACATGTTTTAAAGAGTTCATTTTTCACGTTGACGCTGTATCGTTATTTGACTCGGAAGTGCAATCGGCGGAGGGACGTTTAGGTTTATTTTCTAATTGTTTTCTGCTTCGCCGTTCAATTTCGTAAAGAGTTAACAAAACGTTGACTATTAACCCGTAAACAAAAAAGAAAATGAGGCACAACATATTGCGAGGGCTATGATAGCAAATGATATTTAAATTGCTAGTACGTGCTATATGTAACATACTAGAGAGGTAAGCGGCAGTTTTAATTGGATCCTATTTGTCACATTAGGCGGAGTGTAAGTAAAGAGATAATATCATTGGATAGGTTAATTAAGGTGGAGTTAGAAAATAAGCCTATAATTATAAGTCTGACAAGAATAACAAATATAGAAATAAAAATTTTTTAATAACAAACAATATAATATATACAATAACAAATATTTATATGAAAAACCCACCACCATTTAAAAAGATTAAACACCGGTCGAGCCGAACCCCCCAGTGCCACGTGATGTAGGGGTCAGACTCTAGAAACAACATAAAAATGTGTTACATGTTGAAACCTAAATTAAAAACTTGAAAATATTTACCGCCGTTTCCACCGGTCTTAGCAATATAACCGGGGTCACTATCAATTGGGCAAGCCTATTGCCCCGCCGAATATTGTAGGCGGTGTCCCCGACGTTGGCGATGACGACTTTTAGGGGTCCCCGATAGTCGGCGTCTATTATTGTTAAGAATTATTATACTTTTACGCACTATAAAATAACTAATAAACATACCTATCGTCCCCTCGGCGACAAACAGCCCTTGGGCCGTTAAACTGCTACGGCCAACAATGCGGCCGTAGCTGTTCTCGGGCAGCATCACGCCTAACCCAGTCGACACGATTTTGATACCGTGAGGGTCGATTACGGTATCCACTGGACAATATAAGTCCAGTCCGGCCGACTGGGGGGTGGCACGACGGGGAGTAAGCGCTGCCGGATGGATTTTGATCACGGGCAGGCAGGGCAAACGAGGAGCGGTGGAAAAAGACATCTTAAAGTTTTTGGGATAGTGTTTCAGAAACAGAAGTTAAACAACTGATAACTTTCAATTTGAAACTTGGGGCTTATATACAAAATTAGCGAGGTCAAATCTAATAGTGTCTAGCCAATACTTTCAAGATTCTTAAAATTCATTAAATAGCAAAAAGTTAATTAGATATATAGGCATAAAATTACAAAATCTCTCCGAGGTCTAAGTTTTTTTTTCGTATGCAAAAAAGTTGTCTAGGTGTGTTTTAAATAATTCAAAGGAGATCGTGTTATATAAAAAAACCCTTTAGCGAAGGTTAAAAAGAAGTTACTTTGATAAATGCCTAAGGGGACAAATGTTATTCGTATGCAAAAGCTTGTTTAGGCGTGTTTCAAATAATTTGAATAATTCTCACGAGATCGCTTTATATAAGAAAAACAATTTATTAGTGAAGGTTAAAACTAATTACTTTGGGAGGGACGGAAATTGTTTTTTAACATGATTTAAATCTAAATAAATGTATATTAATATTAAACTAGAGAGGTTATTTTTTATATAGATAGATATATTAAGGTCCTCTTTAATCTTTAGTATCAACTTCGCAATAAAAAAATGTATTTTAGGTTAAATTAAAAAATAGCGTATCAGACATAATTATATTTTTTGAAACTCTTAATATGAATCGAATAAGGTTGTGTTATAAAAAACCATGTCTGGGCCTGTATTTTAAAAAAAAATGCCCCTGAGATTTTGGGTATAAAAGCTCGAGCATGGGCATTGGATTTTCACAATCAATCCAGCCATGAGTAGCAAATATCCTCAAGAATCACAGTCTATGTTTGACTCTCCACCGTCTTCTCCTGGGGATCGAGCCGGAACCAGCAGCGGTAAGCGGACCATAAATCAATTTTTGAAGCCCGACCCTGTCGAGGTGTTAATCGACTCGGACGACGAGACGTTCGTCCAAGACGTACTACAAAAACACGTCGTTGGCATTCACGGCATTGAAGGGTCGTACAAGTTGAGGAGTGACGGCCAATACTTCGAGACACGAGTCCCCCCGCGAAAAGGGGACTATTTTGTAGACATAAGTGTCTACAAATTTAAGGATATAAAGGACTCCCAAGCCGACAAGCTTTGGGAGTGCAGCCACAAGCGGCTGAAGCGAGTCGTTGACGGGAAAGATAAAGAGGCGGTCAAACTCCTCAACGCCTTCCACCGGTTGGTGGAGGACATAAAGGGTGACGCGCAGGCCACGCAGCAGCCGCCAAGCAAAGTAAGTATCTTATTAATAATAAATTTACAAACCAAAATTTTGT
This sequence comes from Phalangium opilio, assembly GCA_019434445.1. Classification (NCBI taxonomy): domain Eukaryota; kingdom Metazoa; phylum Arthropoda; class Arachnida; order Opiliones; family Phalangiidae; genus Phalangium; species Phalangium opilio. The sequence goes on from JAEQBA010002517.1 coordinate 38,432, forward strand.
TCCAATTTTTTTTATTTCTGATAGAGATTCAAAAAATGAGTTCGAGCAGCGGCAGCAGCGGGAGTGACTCGGAGGGTAGTGGAGGAGAGGAACACGCACAGGTAAACCGGTACTATACAATTGAGCGGCAGATTGACAAAACAAGTCGCAAGTGGCATTGTAAACAAATCGATTTGCGTATAGCTTTTAAAAATTTGAATGACATCCCAACAAGAGATTTTTTTCGAATTTTTCGAAAAATTCTCGACGAAGTTATACGTAAATTAGTAACCGAGAATCCAGGGTATAATCGGGTTCGATTTGTTTTAAGCTCCCCCGGATTGACGACTCCCGTTAATATTAAATTTATAAAAATTGACAAATTCACCAGTAAGCGAATCATGCGAACCATTTATAGAGTAACGCAATCTAGTCGGGACTTTGTCTTTAATGGGGAAGATTTTCAGTTTGACATTATTTTTTTAAACCTCGACGCGAATATAGGAGTTTATTATAAGTCCATAAAAAATAGAACTTTGGTTAATTTGGATTATTTCGTTAAACAAAATAACCAATTTATTTTTATGGAGAATAATGATAACCTTTGTTTTGCTCGGAGTTTAGTTTTGGGTAAAGAGCTGGCCGATCGCAATTTTTATCGTCAAAAAAAGCAAGGTCAGCCCTTTAACCAGAACAATTTCAAAAAACTGAAACGCGATAGCACCCTTGTGGGTAATATTGCAAAAATCTTGCACAGGAAAGCCGGAGTCCCCGAAGGTTTCGTTACTCTAGAAGATATTCAAAAATTTCAAAATTATTTAGCTCCCCATTATAGAATCGTGATAATTGATGCTGCGAATAATTTTACCATATTTTTCAAAGGCCCCAAGCTCCTAAATTTATCTATTTATTAAAAATTGGCGACCATATCCACCCCGCGAAAACTTGGCACGGCATGATGGGCGGTTGTGTCTCTTGCGATTTATGCTTAAAATCCTTTTACAAATACGAATTGTTAAAAGAGCATAAATGCCCCGAGGATACAAAACCCTATATATGTTTTCGGTGTCAAGGAGAAGCTTTTCATTTAACCAACGAGGATGTTTTAAAACGTTGCGACGAATGCCACCGCTACTTTTTCCCGGGCCCCTGCTACGAAACTCATTTACTTAATGGCACCTGCGCGAGCCAAAAACGATGTTTAGAATGTGGGCGACTGATGGGTGACGATCACGACTGCAATCCCAAATGCTCTCAGTGTAAAATAGTCCATCCGCCAGGTGAACATTTTGTTATGCCTTTGGAAACCAAAATGAAAGCCTCGCGGTTTATTTATTACGACATTGAGACTATTCTTAGAAATAATATCCACGTCCCTATTTTATTAGTTTGCGACGTAGAGACTGAAGCTGGCTTTGAAACTAAAATTTTTTACGGCGCCAATTGCGTCGAGCAATTTTTAAATTATTTATTTAGCGTAGAGCAGGTAGTTTTGACTGGACAGAAACGTAAGACGTACCAACCGCGCTTTACTAACACTCAAGTCGTAGCTCATTACGCAAAGCTTTTGATAACTTCTTAATTCTTAACGCTTTAGTCCATAGACACGTCACCCCTGCCGTTATTTTTGACGGTAGTAAAATTTAATGATTCATCTTGAGGGACCGCAAATTAGATTCCTCGATAGCTTTAATTACATTAGTCAACCTCTGCGTAATTTCACCAGCATGTTTAGCCTCGGCGATGTGGCGAAAGGATTCTTTCCATTTGATTTTCATACCGAAGAAAATCTTAATTACATTGGTGTCATCCCTGAAGCTTCGTACTTTAACGTAGCTCAAATGAAGGCCAATGATTATCGAGATTTTCAAGCTTGGTACGCGTCAATGGAAGGATCTATTTACAACATCAAAGAGGAGCTTATTAAATATTGCATTCAAGACGTCAAAGTCCTAAGACAAGGCGTCGAAGCTTTTAGAAAAATTTACGTAGATCTAACAAAATTAGACCCTTTTGCTTAAAAAATATTACTTTGGCGGGTGCTTTAACCACTATTTATCTTAACAATTACTATAAACCTTACAGCATGGGTATTGTTCCTTCTAACGGCTATAACGCAAAATTTAATCACAGTCAGATTAGCTTAAAATATCTCGCTTGGGTGGAGAAAACGGAAAATATAAAATTGCGAACGGCTTTAAGCTATGGGGGTGAATATCGGGTGGGGCGCTATTTAGTCGACGGCTATAGCGAAACTCCGCCCAAAATCTACGATTTCCACGGTTGCTACTTTCACGGTTGTCCATGTCAAAAACTTAATGCCTACAATACCCAACTCAAAGCCAGCAACAGATTTCTGTACGAACGGACTCTAGATAGAGAGCTGTTTATTAAAGAGAAGATGGTCGGGTATGAATATACCTCGATTTTTGAGTGTCAATTTGCTAAGCTTTTAAAAGAAAACGCCGAAGCAAAGGCTTTCTGCAAAAGTTTAACTTTTCGACCTCAAATATCAGCCCGTAGCGCTCTCTATGGGGGACGAACGGAAAATTTTGTTCTTAACTGCCACGTGCAAGGTGAGGAGAAAATTTTCTACAAGGATATTATTTCTTTGTACCCGAAAGTTTGTCGCGATTGTCCGTACCCTAGCGGCCACCCCATAATCTATAACAGAGATTTTGACAAATCGCCAGGGTGGTATTTTGGCGTTATGAGTTGTCGTCTGCTGGCCCCTCAAGATCTCCACATCCCCTTAATTCCTTTCGCAGCGGTGGTAAATTAGCTACGCCCTCTGTCGCACGTGTCTAGAATTGCGAGCGGAAATCTGCGATCACACTGTCAATGAACGGCTTTCGAATCAGTCTGGCCAACGGTCGAAGTCTATGCCGCTATGGACATGGTTATAAACTCCTCGATATATTCGAGGTTTACCATTATCCAAAAACGGAATATTTCTTCGCCAGTACATGACTGATTTTATCGCCTGAAAGTGAAGAATTCCGGATTTCCGCTCACGCGCAAACGCCTCTGCAAAAAGAGGCGTATATCGCTGAATAAACAAGAATGAAAGCTCTCTGACAGTGGCGGATATTCAATCAAATCCTTCCCTGCGTAATATCGCTAAAATTAATTTAAATTCTCTTTGGGGGTCGCATGGTTAAATACGGAAAGATTCGCAGCATCTTTATCAACAATTATTACGAATGATACGATACGCGAGCGATTACACTCTGGAATAGTCGACTACGGCCAGTTACGGAGGCGATCGCCTCTTATCGTACAAAGCCCAAAGCGATTACGTTTCGGACTACAACTGGGGTCGGCCATTGGGGGGAGCTTTGTTTCTACGGGCGACTCGAATTGAACAAGATGTTGCTTCAATTAGACCGCGCAGCTTTGTATTGTGACACCGACTCGATATCTACCGCCATCTACCGGGAAGTTTGACATTCCAAATGGCAATCATATGGTGTGGGCGGACGAACTCGGCGGTGATTATATAACTTCTTTTGTAGTACCGGTGCCAAAGTTATCGTTTCGCACTAGCAAAGGAAAAGAAGTCAAGAAAATTAAAGGGTTGACGTTAATCGAGAAAATCTTGAAAAACTTGACTTTGAACCTTTGAAAGTGTAGCGATGAATCCGGAAAAGGAAGTTAGTTACAGTCAATGTCCCTTTTAATTTTAACGGGAAAATACAAGCTGCAGCTAGAGGCCGTTAAAATCACCAAAGATTTCGCCCAACCTCGAATAAGAGATTGTTGAACGCCGATTGACAACCAGTCGACCCCCTACGGTTTCAAAGAGGGCAACACCCGCTTCAACATCTCTTCGCATGAATTACGAGGCTAGGCGAAGACATACTTTTGAGGGCTTGTGGGAATCTTGCGTTCCTATCGAAGCCTGGCCAAAGACGGTTTCTATCTTGCAGATGTAGAACACAGACGGACGCGCTGCGCCTTTGCGGCATCGCCTTGTACCAGTGGC
>JAEQBA010002518.1:0-66524 GCA_019434445.1 Phalangium opilio
AGACTTGATACTGCCTTTAATGTATAACATTTTAGCACTGTTAAACGTAGCTCGTTTTTCCTGTTTTGTGTCGCACAATTACAGTTGTAATGAAGTAAATTCATTGAAGAAACGTAGCGCATTGAGAGGTTAATTGCCAAAATTATAGCTCAAGTAAATTTTTTTTTGGTAAATAAAATATTGTTTGTTTAATTTTATCTTTAACAGGACAGTGTACCTAATCATAGCTGGATTACAGGAACGATGTGGCTTTAATATATGGTCTTGAGCATCTGGTTTTCCATTTCTGACCACTATCTTTCAAGGTGGCTGCGGTTGCCAAAAAATCATTCTAAACCCAAATGAGTATTGTTTTACGTTTTCCACGAAGGTAAAGTACAGCTATTATTCTCACACTATGCTTTGAGCTGTTTTGGATATTTAATTTAATGTGTGCTCTAAAGACCTATTTAAAGTTTCTATGTTTTTAACTTTATTGAATAATTTTCATTAAGGATTTAGGACACCTTATTTTATGTATGTCAGATAAATCTAGAATTTACGGAAATGCACTGCTGACATTCGTAATACGTTTGGTTAGAGTAATTAGGGTTATTTTCACACCGCATCATGGTACCAATTGCGGCACATGACGCACATGACACAATGCATTGTACTATCAAATCCAGGGCAAATAATGCACACACATTTAGTGTCGTTGGGATTGATATACTTTTTAGCCATGTTACTAATTTCACCTTCCGTTTGTCCGAATTTTAGAGCATACTTCTCCAAGTCTTAAGGCAATCGATTCACTCTTTGGTATTGAAATGTCTGTTTCGTTTATTGCATATTTAGGCCGAATTTCTTTGTACATTTTCGACGGTAAGATTAATGAATTTACATAAAATGCCCACTTCCTACCGTGTAAACTCAGTTTTGGTAGGATAGTCCTTACACCTTTCAAAAATGAGAAGAAGTAGTACAATACAAAAAGACCACAGTCGTTGGAAGTTAAAGACTGGGTAGGACAGTCGTTACTGACTTGTAAGGACCACTTTTCTCGTTCGAAAGGCAAGTTAATAGTGTGGTAAGTAAGAATAACAAAAGTAATGAGCGTTTTTACGTGTTTTGAGATATGAGATGGGTTTGTGTGCATTCCATCTAAAACGCAAATCATTTTTCTTTCAAAATTTACTAGCCCCAAAAACCAATGTTTACCAGATCTGTTCATTACATCTAACGGAAATAAAATGGCCAAAACATCTTTATTTGCGGCTTCATTTCTGTCTAGATATTTGAATGCTGTTTCATAGTAGCGTTTGACGAGTTAAGTTCGTCATCATCGTCGTCAATATTAAGCAGCCCATTAAGAGATTTGTGCAAATTAACAAACATTCCGCTTTCTATTACTAAGACGTGTTTCTCGGCATTACACGCTTTTACCAAATTTTGCATGCAGTTTTAAATAACGAAACTGCTAACTTCTTTATTCAACATAAGGCTTTGCGTTTGTATTGTTTGCTGTAAGTCTTTGTAATGAACTTACCATAATCATATTCCAAGTTTAGCTGGTCACTTGAACTTTCAGATGAAGTGCCAGACAATATGTTTTCATTTAGGGGTTGAGATATAAGTGACTTTTCAAGTTTATCAATTATAAAATCAAGTCGTGAATTTTGTAACTTTCCCATATCGTCTTTCATTAATTCGGACTTTTTCAAAGTTGTTGGATTTTCAGGAAACATTTCGTTTCCTACTTGTCCGTCAGTATAAATTTGAATATTGTTTTCCTGCTTTACCAAAAGAGGCATTTCACGAACGAAGTACGTTTCATTTAGCCCAGGCATTACAGATTCTCCATGTTTTTCTAGCGATTTCATTTCTTCGTCGTGATTAATTGTGTTATGGTTTTCCAGCTCTTCCAAATCAGGTATTTCACGAACAATGTACGTTTCGTTTGTCGCAGGAATTACCGATTCCCCGTGCTTTTCCAGTGTTGGAGGATTTTCCTGCTTTTCCAAACTAGGCATTTCACGAACAAAGTAAGTTTCATTTAGCCCAGGCATTACAGATTCTCCATGTTCTTCTAGCGATTTCATTTCTTCATCGTAATTAATAGTGTTATAGTTTTTAAGCTCTTCCAAATCAGGCATTTCACGAACAATGTACGTTTCGTTTTTCGCAGAAACTACGGATTCCCCGTGTTTTTCCAGTGTTGGAGGATTTTCGGAAACCTGTTCATATTCCATTCCTTCGTAATAATTAATTATGTTATTTTTTTCATGGTCTTCCAAATCAGCCATAACATAAACGTCGTATGTTTCATTTGGGTCAGGCATTACCAATTCTCCGTGGCTTTCCAGTATAGTACTATTTTCAATAAAATATCATCATGTAGATATTGTACGGGGTCCTCTGCTGTACTTGTACAATCACCCTGTTCTTGACATGTCTCTTTCCCGATTTTGGATGGTGTAAAAACCCCTTCTTTCTTTTGGTTGACTTTACAACTGTCCACATTTCTGACTTCGTGTCTTTTCGCTTCTAATTCAGTTCTACGCTCAACATTGTCAAGATCCTCGATATCTTGAAACTCACTGTCCATTTCATCGTTCTCACTGCTTATTATAGAAACGTCTATGGTTTTACAAAAAGATTCATCATTGTCAGTGTCTCTCTCGCAATAAATTGAGTCTGGAGCAGCTGTGAACGAATAGTCATAATCGTCAATTCTGGGTTTCTTTCGCCCACTGCGAACCTTTGGTTTTAACAAAACAGTTGCAGTGGTGATTGGACTCTTAGTGTCACCAAGTAAACGCCTAACGGCGTATAAATGGAAACAACCCTTCAATCCGCAAGTGCACGCGTTCTTTAGAGGTTCGACAGCATGATAAACTTGATCTATTGGATTTCTCACAATGTGACACTGGCTTTTAGCATCGTATGATATCCAATGATTTTCAAGGCAAATAGAAGTAAGAGCCTCAAAAGAACTATTTGAAGAATATTTGGCTTTTGCACTGTTAGTAGGATCCTTGATTTTATCGATGATATCCTTGTTTGACCAATTGTATACATTTGGCAATATCTGCAAATCTGGATTCTGAATACCTTTAAAATTTGGGTCCTTTAAATGGCTTTTCAAATGATAAGAACCTAGATTAACGTAAGCCCGATTGGCCTCTCTCAGTTTCATCAACTGGAAGTTAATGATAGCTATTACAGCGTCATTCACTTTCAATTCCTTGCCAATATATTTTTTGAAGTCTGCGTGAATGCTTTCACTATTGTTATTGGTGGGTACACAGTTTTTGAAAGCAGCAAACCTTTTAGTCACAGCATTGATACACCCTTTACGTAAAGCAAACTTGAGGTTTTTGTCAGCGTACAAGACAAATTCACGAGCCCATGTGATCCTAAAAGTTTCATATATTTCGTCAAACTTTTCAACACTCTCGCAATTCATCAAATCCTTAACAAACTCTTTGTAAGCCTGTGTTTGTTCAGGAGTTGCGTCCGTAGTCTTAAGCCAGTCAGTAACATTTCGTGATTATGGCAATAGCAAATGTTAGTTCTTCCAACTTCAGAACTCTTTGAAATTGCGATTATCAAGCCAGGTTCGCGGTCGCACATAATTGGAACATTTTTTCCATAGACATCAAGCATCAATTGAGGAGCAACAAAATCTTTCCAGAAATGAAGATGTGTTCCTTTCAATTTACGGTTATGCATCATGGCAAAAATAGGAAATATCGGCTGTTCAACAAGCTCAGTATTTTTCATTGTAACAAAGGAAACATAAAAATTTCCCACTTCAAAAGTTGTGTCATAAGATATTAGTTGTTCCAAGTCAGAATCTTCGGACGACGCTTTTAACAAACGAAGACCAAGGTTCAAAACATCTGGATGACTCATTATTACTGAGAAATTTTGCAAATATGAAACTTCAAAAATTGAATCTTTTAGTGGTCCTTTTGAAAGTTGCATTAAATTGAAATAGGGATCGTTTGAAATCATATTTTCATGGTCCATCCTGTACTTAAAATTTTGAGTCTGTTTAAGGTCTGGGGCTCCAATGTCTTCTACTTCATGGTGAGACACCTTGATTTCAGGTTCAACAAATGTTTTCGATTTGAAAACGACTTCACTTTTATCTAAAATGCTATTGTAAGCGTTTCTAGGAGTCATACCTTTGCCAAGATTTTCTTTAATATTTTTTCGTACAGTTTTCATAGTTGAAGTAAAAACTCGTTGATTTTTTGTGGAATTACCATGGCAACGACGTTCTGCCAAACTTGAGTCGCCCCAGTACTGAATTAAAATAGCGACATGTTTTCTATTTTTATTATTTCGGAGTTTGAAAACAATTCTGGAGAAACCAGAATTCATTTTAAGGCTCGTTCCAGGTCTAACATAATAATATTGTCGAATAACAGGTTTTATAGGTGGCGAAATTCCAGTTGTTCTGGATAATTTCCAAAAAATTCGGTCGGAGCATATAACATCCGTTTCTTCCTCAACGGGAACTAGAAAAGCTATTATTTGTCCTCCTTTTGGAGTGAAAGTGTTTGGCAGAACAGTTCTGTAGATGGGACCACTTTGCTTTCCTTTCAAAATAGATTTCAATATCTGTTCAGCTTCTACAATCCCTAATTTATGGGAGCAATTGCTGCGGAAAACACCGAATGTCTCAACATTCATTTCAGGTATAGGATCATTATTAGTAATGTATTCATCTTCACTTGATTCAGTATCAGAGAAAGGTTTATCCAGATGGTCAGTATGTGAAGTTTCCTTATGAATCACATGATTATTTCGATGGACCGTACCCATATTTTCTATGGGTTGGACAGTTGTCGGGTCTGTGGTCGTTTGTTCCGTACCACGCCCATTACCAGTCTTTACGACTGTTGGCTTCACCATTCCTTCGTAGTTCTGATGAACCATACCCATATTTTCTATGGGTTGGACATTTGTCGGGTCTGTGGTCGGTTGCTCCGTACCAAGCCCATTGCCAGTGTTTTTGACGGTTGGCTTGACCATTGCGTCGTAGTCCTGTTGAACCATACCCACATTTTCTATGGGTTGGACATTTGTCGGGTCCGTGGTCGATTGTTCCGAACCACGCCCATTTGCAGTGTTTTTGACGGTTGGCTTGACCATTCCGTCGTAATTTTGATGAACCATACCCATATTTTCTGTGGGTTGGACGTTTGTGGGATAAGTGATCGGTTGTTCCGTACCACTCCCATTTTCAAAGTTGAAGACGGTTGGCTTCGCCATTCCGTCATAGTTTTGGTCCTCCATTTTTTTTAGATAAAATAGCGGAAAACCTGTTTGAAAAATACAAAATATCAGAAGGGAATAATAGAAGAAGGATGCCACTCTGTATCCTCTTAATGCTTTAGTTATGTAACGTCATTCTTCCCAGGCTCACCCTTTTAGTTTGCTTTCCCGCTCATCAAACTACAAATAGGCATCGCACCGTAAGGTGGATTCTATAATTGTTTGGCACTAAATCCCCAGCAATCATCCCACAAACCTCATCTTTACGTGGGACAAAAATGCACAAGCGCATCTTGCCAAATATTTAAACGCTAATAGAGTTAGGGAACTATTTATCGCGTATGTGATTCGTTTTAGTAACCTTGCTCTAAATGTTCCGATGTTGGGAAGAGTGACGTTACACTTACCCCGCTTTGTGGTACACTTCTCTCGAAGAGAAGTATTATATACTTCTGAAAATATTTAAATATCGAAGTACTAATTCAATATAAAAACATTTCCCCTATTTCGCTCAATTTTCAATAATATAGGCAAAACCTTAAACTTGACTGAAAACAAAAAAAAATGCGAGGGGGCGGGAGTTAAATGGGGCCTAGATGGTCAAATTATAACAATGAACTAAATATTTCGGAGGGTTTCGGGTATTGCAATAAACTTTTAGACCTTTAATTTACATGCTATCATAACCTAGTGTAAACATTCTTGTAGAATACTTCATTTATTACTGTTTAGGCCTACATCAAAGTTATGAGGTAGTCTTATAGAGAGGTCAAAATCGGTTATTAAAATTTTGAAAAAGAATACAATAATTACCAAAACAATTTATTCCTGCTGGAAATATCACTGACCTTGCTTCGGGATTAACCTTAACGGCAAAATCTAAAGCAAGAAGATAATTAAAGCGAGCGAGAACAAAAGAGAAAACCAAGCATCAACGTGGAAGGCGTTGCAGAGTAAAACTCCACCAGTTGCCCGGGAAGTAAAAACCAACACGAAGAAAAACAGCTACAGACGCTCAAAGAGCATACTAAATAAAACAAATATTTTTAAAATTAATTTATTTCATTCACTAAAATTGACACTGATTGATTAGCAATTTGTTAAAATTAATAAACATTTTATTAAATGAAATTACAAAAAAAAAAAATTATATTTTCCTGGTGCATTTTCATAAAGTATTTATTAAATATTGTCTTTTGTACAGCCCTGGTTGCCACATTTAATACTACAAGTAATCAAAAATATCTGTGGGCTCACTAATCTAGCAGAGTAGTAAATGTTTTCCGATACATTAATTATTGCAACCCCCTAGAATAATTAACCAATTAAAATATTGTGATAATGTGGGCCCACTTGGGAAAAAAGGCGGTGGCACAGGGGAAATGACCAGTTTCACAATTATCTTCTCTAGTTTAAGAAATAAATGTGAATTTTCTCAGTGGTTCTTGTAAACACACTGAAAATTCAAGGGTGATGAGAGTCCAGAGATGAACTGAAATCTTTTTATTATGCAATTCTCTAGTTTAGCGTACGCCTTGCCCTGGTCAAGGACCATTTTATTTATTTGAGGCCAAGGGCTCTCGGTCAATTACCTAATGTCCTGTTTAAAAAAATATCCTTATTTCCCACCCTGAATGGGACTCTGTTCCCCACTAATACACCCTTTCGACGGGAAAAGGGGGGTTGGCAACAGTCTGGGAAATAGCACACTTCCTCTGGTCCAAAACCAGTTTATTAATTGCTTGGACTAGTTTTTTAATTCAAGAAGTGGGGTTACTGGTCCTCGGGACCAGTTTATTAACTGGAAATCTATTGGAGAACAAAGGCTGGGACCAGTCTGGAGACCAGTTTATTATTTAGAACACTAGGGGGTCACTGGTCCCAAGGACTAGTTTAAAAAATATCCTTATTTCCCAGACTGGTTGGCAACCCTTAGTATCGGGAGATACAGTGAGCACAAAAATAGTGCTCCCTGTAGTGTCACGTGTGTAGTGTGAGCCTCTAACCGTATTTTCGTGTTTACCCTTTTTGAATTTCCTTCTCAAAGGATCACGTGACGTCTTATTCCTCGGCTGTGCCCGGAGGTAGGTGCTCTTGAGAGCCATGGTGCCCGGCCGTTATAGCTTGCCTTCCCCCTTCTATCTTTGACACTCCTGAGTCTCCTCCCTTGATATCTCCCTGGGAGATAAGACGGGGGTTGCTCCCGTGCCGTGTTTGCGCACTCTCAGCTCCAAAACGTGTACAGCGCAGGCGCTAAAATGCGAGATGGAAGGCAGAGTTTTACCCCCGCGACTTTCCCTCTTAGACTGGTAGAAAGGGTGTATGAATATCCTTATTTACAGCTTTGGTTTTTAAACTACTGTTTAAACCCCGTAGAGCCATTCTCTTGCTCAGCGGCTCAACTTAATGATTGCGATTTCATTCTTTCTTTGTTCTTCTTGCCTCCGATGCCTCGTGTCACCCGTGTGTGAATGGATGTCAACGGCTTCGCTCTCTAATACGCTCGTTTTCTTTTTAAAAATTGGTAAATTGATAGTTATTAAAAAAACGTAAAAATATGGATTCGAGGTACAGAAAGAGGAGGAGAGAAAATTCTAAAGAATACAGGCGTGACGCTTCTAACGAATACAATAGTGAGTTAAATCTTAAATTTGTAAATTTCGTTGGGCCTTTGCATGTACACGCGTGCGGCGTGTTGGCTTGGCCACTGTTGGGCTGCTTCTGTGAAATGAAGCTTATTTATTCTAAAGTAATGTTTCTAAGGACCTAATTCTCATTAATTGATACAGATTTAATTAAAATAATATCTCTATGTGAATACAGATCTCTGGGATATAATGCCACTTATATTCTCTAACAATAGTCTATGAAAGCAGTAGTATTTCTTTGCTCGTTTAAAGCCATTACAATTTTGTTTTTAAAATTTAAATATAATTTCGAGTAGTTACATTGGATATATTTTTGAATAGATGGTTTACTCACATGGAGTATTCATATGATTTGCACCGTGAAGCCTGGCTAACTAGAGGACAAAAGCCGGTCTGCTATTGTCCTCCAGGGAGCCGGACCTTCACGTGTAAATGGTTAGAATCCTTCATGTGGGCAAACGACCTATACTAATAAACTAATTTCTATGAATTATCGTAGGACGAAGTAAGAGTAATAACACCAGAGAAAATGAAATGGAAAGACGAAGTAATAATAATAACACCGAAGAAAATGAAAGGGAAAGCCAAAGTAAAAATAAGAACACCGAACCCAAGTAAGATGATCGTCTCTTTTTCATAATGCATGTATAAAATTTAAAATAAGGAAACGTAATTTGCCTTTGCAAGCTTCTTAGTTTGACGGGTGCATGAAAGCACATGTTATGAGTATTAAAATTTCTGATTTTGAGTCGAGATTGGAGATGTTAGAGTCATGGGTTTTACGTACAGGTTCTAAAAAATGTCCTGTTGTCATTGAATCTAATTTTTAGTCTTTAGAGAAGCGGGACTGATACCGGTGATTTAATTTTCACTTAAAAGTAAAACAGCCGCACCCCAACCTTGATATTTAGTAAATAGTTCCATGTGTGAAAGAAAATAGTCTTTACAAACAATTTTTATGCGTTACCATGACAGGGTTCATACAAACCTGGAAAACCTGTAAAAATCACGGAAAAAAATTGTTGACAAAAACCTCAGGGAAATTTCGCATTTTTAGTAAAATTCAGGGAAATTTGCGTCAAACGGGCCGAGTAATTAAGCAAAATGTTCATAAGCATTCCCTCTATAGGATTAACATTACACTACACTCTTGAGGCTCATAACTCTGGTTATATTAGAGATGCGGCGGTGTCCTTTGATTATGTAATAGTCATATTTGCCCCCCTCCTTCAGACGTTAGAAGAACGGTAGCGCCGCGTAGGGCGAGACCGCGGCAGTCAGACTGTCACGTGTGTTGTGACGTGGGAAGTAAACATCCCTGAGGGAAAGAGCCTCTACCCCTGCAGAATCGAAAAGCTGAAAATTTGAAGAGGCGGCGCTAAACTAAGTCAGTGTAGAGTTTTAAAATATGATTTTTGAAAAAACTATTGATCCCAGAAAAAAAACATGGACATAATCGAATTCGGCGTTTCTATTTTCATAAAACAATTATAGTTTCAAATTGAAATAAAGACAGAATTAATGACTGTCGGTAACCCTTTAAGGATGATGATGGAGTAGAAGCCCAGCGGCCGTATTCTGCAGAAAAGTTAAGCTCCTCCTTCTGCCCTTGGCTCGCTGGTTGGACCGTCAACCATTGCCCTTGGCCTTTTTATTGGCTACGTCTACCGATGACGTTACATGCCTTGGCTCAGTGATTGGTGCAAATTCCGCGCAGACTCAGATGTAAACTATCAAATTATACACCAAATTCAAAATGTTTTTTCATAAATTGACAAACGAGTTACCGGTTAAACACCGGTTTTAATGGTTGCTTCGGTAACGCTATTTGCTGAACGCACTTACAGCAGACGACATTTCAACCCCTTTTATCAACCTCCCAAGTTCTCTATGCTCCTTACCAAAATTTTTCCACCCTGTGATTGGTTTAAAAACTGAGTACGTGACTGCTAAAGCTAAACGTACGCAATACGCAAAGTGCACAAGCGAGTTTTCTGTTTTGACATAGTATTAGTATGGAAAGAAGATCGGTCATCGCCTATTAATTTGTTGTCGCGTTAATGTTTAACTTAGATTAGAGGATGTAGCCACAATGGGACGTCATTTTACATCTCGTAAGTACCTTTTTTAGTGTTCTGTTGTGGGGAGATTCGGGACAAAGTGCTATTGTAATCCCGAGTTACCGATCATCGTATCGTAATTATTTAAGCCTTGGCCTAATAATTAGTCTTAATGCCGATGATCCGGGAATCTGATCGGCATTCCAACAGGGGGCCGGGGGCCGGCCGCCCGAGGCACCCGACCCGTCAATTTAATTTACCCACCACAATCTCCCCCCTGAATTAAGCCTCTGTTCCACATCGATTAGCAGGTAGAATTTCGGTATGAGTGAATAGGGTCGAAAATCATTTTAGAGCAAAATCAAGCGCACCATTCGATAGAGCGTAAAATTTAGATCTAAAATAACCCCTGCTTTTTTCAAATTTTCCAAAAAAAAACCAAAAAAGAAAATTTTGCAGTATAAGTGAACAAGGTCAAAATCAGTGTGGAAAACATCAGAGGGCCAAATAGCTTCGTACTTTTCAACATTCATATTCCTGTGTTTATGGATAGTTGTGATTATTTCCAAAAATTGATTCTTTAATTATTTTGCCGTGGGTCTGGAAACGGAACTACGCTCAAGTTCGTCATTGGTTTCTAGGATTTTCCGTTGAAGAGTACAAAACAATTTGGCCCTCTGATCTTTTCCAAAACCAAGTACACCATTTGACAGAGTGTAAAATTTAGATCTAAATAATTAACCTCTGCCATTAATTTCTCAATTACCAAAAAAAACATAACTGTTAACATGAACATTGTGGAAAAGGAGGCAAATTATATGGGAAGTACCTAGTTCTTACCCAATAATTTGGCACCTTTTCCAACCTAGCCTAACTTATACTAACCAAACCTAACCTAACGGTAAACATCAATATTTTGGAAAAGGTGGCAAATTATTTAGGAAATACCTAGTTCTAACCCAATAATTTGAAACCTAACCTATTCGGCCTCTTAAGTTAGTATTCAAAAAAGCCGCGATATGAAACTGACGAACCCGGGGTTTCTTATGGGGGATAAGACTTTTTTGGTTTTTTTTTTGAAATTTGAAAAGAGCGGCGGCCATTTTAGATCTAAATTTTACGCTCTATCGAATGGTGTGCTTGATCTTGCTCTAAAATGATTTTTGTCCTTATTCACTTATACCGAAATTGTACTGTGCTAAAATTATTACCCGTAATCCTTACTTCATTAAATGTAATTCACCAATAATTGTAATAGTGCGACACAAACAATAAACTTGAGTGATTATCTTGAAGCCCTTAAAATGCAATACTTGCTTCGATAAATATCTTTTCTTAATTTTAGTTATATTATTGGAAGAATATTTTTGAAAAGGTTGTCTTATCTTTTCGGTAAAACGGGTAAACGGTAGATGCATGACTAACATTAGAAAACCATTTGTTTGCACGCAATAGAGAGGAATATTCCCAGATTAATCAAGCCCGAAGAATAATTTGTTTGGAACATACTGTAGAGAATAGCGAGAACAAAAGCTATTAGTACTTAATGTAACATAAATGTCAGAGCAAAAATATCGATGACGCTACATAATTACATGCGCGAATACGTTTATTGTAGCGTTATGCTCATATTAAACGGCTTTATGTTTAAACAAAACCCTTTAGTCGATATTAGTAGCGAAAGAGAGCAGTAAGCAGTTGAAATTCAACCGCACTTCTGCGCCTTAAATTTCATGTAAAATATATTATTAAAATAACATCCTCAAACGAGTAGAGTAGTCAAGTAGACTCGGTTTTCATATTGTAACTCTACGAAAAAAACATGAATTTCTTCATGATTGCTTTAACTCTTTGTGCTGTAGCTGTACCTCTTCAGGAGACCACGGCTGAGAGTCATGAAAGGTTTGTGGCTCAAATGGTTTAAATTTTTATTGATAACTACTCGTCATTATTTCGTCACAACTGCATGTATTTTAAGATATTGCATGAAAAGAAACTCATTAAATTCGCTCCAACATAAAAGTTAGCTAAACAATCGATTCCTGAAGCATTTTTAATAGGATCAATGCCTGTTTCACAGCATAATTTCTATGGAAGTAATTTTGGTGAAAAAAAGCTGTTCCAGATGTTCAATTATGCGTTACATTTAGACCATTCAAGCACTCAGGGCAATAATCATTACTTTTATAGAGGCATAATAACCCTAAAATTGGTACCATACCTAAACCCTTTTCACCACTTTAAAATTATTCACTAGTTTACTTAAGCTTCTTTTCAACTTTATGATTGGGGCAGTTTTTTGTTGGTTGGTCGGCGCTTTGAATGTGAAAGTACGGATTTTCCAACTTATTTTTTATATGGCTATGGGAATAACATCTCCTTCCTATTAAACAGTCATTATTTTACGGAACCAAATTTTATTTGACCAAAGATGCTGTATGTATAGATATCTTCACTAGCCGGGTGTATTCTACAAATACTTTGAGGATAAATGTTCATTATTTTCTTGCAAAATTAGTTTTATAGAGTTAAGGACAAACAGTATTCGGTTAGGTGAGTCTAAAGTGAGAACACTGACAGTAAAATATTACATAAGAAAGCTAATAATCGATAAAATTGCGCTTATTCCAATTTCTAAAACTAATTTTAATTTTAAAAGGCTACTATACTGGATTAGACCCCCTTTAATCTGAATTCCCTTCGAAAAATGCGTTTCCGCCTAGGTTTAAAAATTTACAGTTTGTTTTACGAATTTAAAAATTTACAGTTTGTTTAACGAATTTTTACTCCCCCTTGCTCTTTGCTACCATACATTATCATAGCAAATCCGTTGTCTTGGCAACGGAAACAAATTTCCCCCTGTTTCGCTTCTCTGGGGTAGGTTTAGAGAAAGTAGACTAAAGGCCGGTTTTCACTAACCAAAGTTTCAAGGAACCAGGAACCGTAAATAAAGTTACGCACAATGTTTAGGAAAATAACTAAAAAAGGGGCAAACAGTTTACATTGAAACTTGTTACTCCATAGTTGCTATTCATGTTGAATATGCACCCATTTATTTTGTTAAACTTTATTCGCTTTGTAAAAACATTCAGTTTTATTGTAGAAATGACGATTTACCCAAACTTCTTCAATAAATTCTTCGGGTCTGTACATTTTTTTGACATTTAACTTATTCAATTAAAATATTGGCGTTGAAAATATCTGACCAAAACTACGCCTATGATGTTACGCATTCGTCTTTTTCTATTGGTCACCGCTCTTCTCTCCGAAATATTTGCGGAAAAATCGACAAAAAATTCTGCGCTAGCCGCCAAGAAAACGCGAAACTCTGCGGAAGGTTACCTCTGAAATATCAGCGGGGCACACGGATTTTCCCGAGTTTTGGGTCGGTGAAAAACCAGCCTTATGGGAACAACACTGGCCCCTATCATGTACGGCTACCTCTATCGTCGGAGCAACGATGTGTCCCGAACCGTTGGAAAATAAATTTAAACGGGTAAACAAAAATCTTCTAAAGAGTTCCAAACGACTTTTTCCGGAAACCTATGTAGCCCTTGGGATCATTATCTAAAAGAGCTATTTCCAACGACTTTCTTGGAATTTACTAAAGAATACTTGAGATAAACTGTCAAAGAATGCCTTGAGATTATTTTACATAGAATTCTAGGAGAGCGGTAGCTCTCTTAGATAAGACTTCATACTGCTCTTAAGCGTATAGGTATCGTTCCTTTCAACCGAATTCCCAATGGACCGAAATCCCATTCGACCGAATATCCCGCAATGATTTTAGATTTCCAGCCCAATGGCTATATTCCCGATGGACCGAAATCCCAATCGTCCAAATATGCCCCTAAAAAATACATGAATATAACTTGAAACACTGTAGCCGTCAGCGATTCGGTGGTGTAGTGGATACGATGTTGGACTGCGAAGCGATAGGTTGTTGGTTCGAATCTCCGAAAGGTATGTTAATAATATTAAAAGTAAATGTTTCGTGATACTAATTAAAACGGTCACTTTCATTCCTTTCAAGGCAAGAGATATATAGAATTAATAAACAAATTGTGCTTAAAATGAAGTACAGTCTTAATGGTAGTTCTATCAATGTCTTTAAATTTTAAATTAAAATTTTAATATTTTGGTTTCGGGTTAGGTTAGGTTAGCTTAGCTTAGCTTAGGTTAGGTTAGGTTAGGTTAGCATAGGATAGGTTAGGTTAGGTTAGCTTAGGTTAGTTTAGGTTTGGTTTGGTTTGGTTCCAATAATTCGTTGACAGCTTTTCCAAATTATGCTCCTTTTAATTAGCTACCACTTTTTCCAAAATATTCTCCCTTTTAATAGCTACCACCTTTTCCAAAACATTCTCCTATTAATTAGCTGCCACCTTTTTCAAAATATTCTCCTATTAATTAGCTGCAACCTTTTCCAAAACATTCTCCTACTAATTAGCTACCACCTTTTCCAAAACATTCTCCTATTAATTAGCTGCCACCTTTTCCAAAATATTCTCCTATTAATTAGCTGCAACTTTTTCCAAAACATTCTCCTACTAATTAGCTGCGACATTTTCCAAAATATTCTCCTTATAATTAGCTACCACATTTTCCAAAATATTCTCCTTTTAATTAGCTACCACCTTTTCTAAAATATTCTCCTATTAATTAGCTGCCACCTTTTCCAAAAGATTTTCCTATTAATTAGCTGCCACCTTTTCCAAAATATTCTCCTATTAATTAGCTGCCACCTTTTCCAAAATATTCTCCAATTAATTATCTGACATCTTTTCCAAAATATTTCTATTATTGCTAATAAATTGTTCGTGGTAAGAGGCGGGCTTTTAATACTCATATAAATAATCTTTTTACCTCCAAACAAGGTTGTGTTGGGTTAGGTTAGGTTAGGTTAGGCTAGGGTAGGTGAGGTTCGCCGTAATTAAAACGTAGTTAAAATAAGTGCAGTAATACATTTTCAACTCACATTTATTTTAACAATAATAAGTTGTGAAATTAAAAATATATTTAATGCAAAACCACACAGTATGTCTTCTTCCAGTTCAATAGAATTTCGGTCCAATGGGACTATAATAAAATCGCACCTTTGGCTACGTTCGGTCGAAAGGAACCCAAAAAAAACCCTTCTGTCGAATGGGAATTCGGTTCAATGGGACCAAAGCAATGTTTAAGGAGGGTTTTTTGTTTGGATGTAGTTTTTTTGTATTGTACTAATTGATTCGAAACAATTCCACAGAACTAAAACTCGGGCCATCAATATGTGGTTAAAATTTCAAATAGATCCACCCATTTGTTTATTCTACAAAAAATAAAGTTGCTAAGGGTGGTTTTCATTTCCATAAAATTAATCAGCCCTTTTGGTGAAAAAGCTAAATTTTCCCAGAGAAATAACATGGAGTTTTTCTCAAATTTAGCCATTTTGTGGCCACCCTTTTAAAATGAATTATTCGTTTGTTACGTTTGGGAACGGTTTTATATCAAAATATAAACCTTTTTCTAGGACCATTTTTAAGGTTTTTGAGAAAAATTAAGTTTAAGTGCTAAATTTCATGTTTTTTAATCATGCTTTGACTTACGTTGTTGCACCCTATATGTCATACTGTTGGACTTACGGCGTTTTACCGGGGATAAAGGCGAGAAGAAAGCCACTCTTGCACTTACACTGTTTTACCGCGGACTTTTATCTGATTTTACTCTCTTTCGTTGCAAAAACTAAATGATTTTACGTAATTAAACTAGATTAACGATTACAGGTAATTAAGCTAGATTAACGATTACAGGTAATTAAGCTAGATTAACGATTACAGGTAATTAAGCTAGATTAACGATTACAGGTAATTAAGCTAGATTAACGATTACAGGTAATGAAGCTAGATTAATGATTACAGGTAATGAAGCTAGAGTAACGATTACAGGTAATAAAGCTAGATTAACGATTACAGGTAATTAAGCTAGATTAACGATTACAGGTAATAAAACTAGATTAACGATTACAGGTAATAAAACTAGATTAACGATTACAGGTAATAAAACTAGATTAACGATTAGAGGTAATTAAGCTAGATTAACGATTACAGGAAATAAAACTAGATTAACGATTACAGGTAATTAAGCTAGTTTAACGATTACAGGTAATTAAGCTATATTAGCGATTACAGGTAATTAAGCTAGATTAGCGATTACAGGTAATTAAGCTAGATTAGCGATTACAAATAATTAAGCTAGATTAGCGATTACAAATAATTAAGCTAGATTAGCGATTACAAATAATTAAGCTAGATTAGCGATTGCAGCTAATTAAGCTAGATTATCGATTACAGCTAATTAAGCTAGATTATTGATTACAGCTAATTAAGCTAGATTATTGATTACAGCTAATTAAGCTAGATTATTGATTACAGCTAATTAAGCTAGATTAGCGATTACAGCTAATTAAGCTAGATTAGCTATTACAGCTAATTAAGCTAGATTAGCGATTACAGCTAATTAAGCTAGATTAGCGATTACAGCTAATAAAGCTAGATTAGCGATTACAGCTAATTAAGCTAGATTAGCGATTACAGCTAATTAAGCTAGATTAGCGATTACAGCTAATTAAGCTAGATTAGCGATTACAGCTAATTAAGCTAGATTAGCGATTACAGCTAATTAAGCTAGATTAGCGATTACAGCTAATTAAGCTAGATTAGCGATTACAGCTAATTAAGCTAGATTAGCGATTACAGCTAATTAAGCTAGATTAGCGATTACAGCTAATTAAGCTAGATTAGCGATTACAGCTCAAGTAGTGGGGATTGATGTTATGTAATAGATGCTTGGTCAGTTCAAAAGCTTTAACTAATGAAAGTGCAACGCTCTAAAACGTTTTCCCTCCTATGGTTTCTAAACTATTTTAATTAATATTAAGACTGAAGTAACAGATATTAATAAAAGCTGTCTTTGTAGACAAAGACGGAAAGAAGTAAGAGATAAGTGTAGAAAATTAAATGCCTGATATTCAATTTTCACTTTTGAACACATAAAACATCAATTATTTGAAAAAATTCTTATCTTAGTTTTTTTCACCAAAATTTCATATGCGAAAAATATTTTTCATCATTACTTACCCTAGTATTTTACTCCCAATATTAGCTCTAGAAAAAGGCTTCTTCGAGGATTTTTTAAGGGATACTAGCTTGATACTACGTTTAACCAGGGAGGAGAGACTTGAAACTCAAGTCTCTCCTCCCTGGTTTTACTTTCGACTGACATGGTCTTTAAGAAGGTTCAAATACTTGCATATCTGAAAAAATTGAGATTTATGAGTTTAATTTTCATATTTTCAAATGAGAAATATTGCGAAGTGGAAAGTAACATAGGCAGTTTGATTGTGATGTTGATATTAGTGTCAAAAAGAACTGTAGATTGATCGTGATCTTTAGAGACGTCAGGAACGTAGCGAACATTACGTCAATTTTTGAAGTTTCGAAAACTTTGAAATTAACGAACACTTCTTGTTTTGATACGGTTTTTACTTTATCAGCTATAAATGTTTTTCTGTCTATTTTATTCCCCTTTTAGGGCTCAACCTAATTGGAAATATTTGAGAGAAGAAAATGGAAAACGCGTATTATTTTTAAAATGATATACAAGTGTCATATTAAAATATTTTTACTTAAGTAATTTTGGTTAAAAAAACTAAGATAAGAAATTTTTAAAATAATTGATGTTTTATAATCATGTGTTCAAAAGTGAAAATATAATATCTGTTACTTCAGGCATTTAATTTTCTACACTTATCTCTTACTTGTTCCCGTCTTTGTCTACAAAGACAGTTTTTATTAATTATTTAGGAATTCAAGAGATAAATGTCGGAAGGTCTAGGGTTAGTTTTCCAAAGAAACTATTTAGGACTTCACTAGATAAATATCCCAAAAATGTCTAAGAAATATTTTGCAATGAAATTCATCAGGAATTATCGAGATAATTGTCCAAAGAAGGTGTAGGGCTAACTTTTAAAAGAAATTCTTAGAGAGCGGTAGCTCTCTTAGTTATGACTTCATACTGCTCTTAATGTAAAAGGGCGGTTTTTTGTTTGGATGTAGTTTTTTTTGTATGGTATTTATTAACTGTTTTGAAAAAATTCCACAGAACTACATTTCGGGCCCTCAATTTGTGGTTATAATTTCAAAGAGATCCATCCTATAGTTTATTTTATAAAAATAAAGTTGCTAAGGGTGGTTTTCATTTCCATAAAATTAATCACTGATTTTGACGAAAAACTGGTAAATCTCCATTGAAAGAACATGGGAAATTTTCCAAACTTACCTATTTTGCCCAAACCTTTACAAAAATAAGTATACCTTAAATGGATTTGAAAACGGTCTTAAATGAAAGCCCCATATCTATAATTGGCGTCTATTTTTTAATCAAGAAAAATTAAGTTTAAGTATTTTTTCATAGTTTTAATTGCATGTTCTGTCTTACGTTGTTGACCCTGAAAGTATGGAACTTGCGACATTTTTGCATGAGTTATGTAGTGTATGAAGTCACTTTTGGATTTTCGTCGTTTTACCGCGGATTTAGTCAAATTCTTAGAACAAATAGCTAGCTTGAAGGACATTTTAACTTTTCCTGTACAGATTAAAGCAAATTAAACTGGATTACCAATAAATGATTAAAGCAAATTAAACTGGATTACCAATAAATGATTAAAGCAAATTAAACTGGATTACCAATAAATGATTAAAGTAAATTAAACTGGATTACCAATAAAATATTATTAAACTAAATTACCAATAAAAGATTAAAGCATGTAAAAAAATTGATTACGCGATTGTAAATAATTTTGTGTTTTTGTATTTATATGTTATGTATTTCAAATTTCATGTTAATTTTTCGAATATTCATGTTTAACCTAATTCAATAGCCCCTTCCAAAAAGTTTGACTGCCTTGTGCATCTTGTTGTTTAAGTTCTTCGCGCATGCGCACTTGGAGCTAAAAAACGTCATATCTAGGTTGTGAACTAGGCTATGCGGGGAAACTACTTCCTGTTTGTAGGAAGAACTGAACTGACTCAGACTAAGAACTTTTTTTCAAAACTTTTTGGAAGGGTCTATTCCCTTTAAAAATTCATTCAATATTCCTATGTAAAACTGTAAATTCATGCTTTCTTTGTACAATTTAAAACCGAAAATATTTTCCGAAAAGAACCAAAAGGGTTAAGAACCCCGGGAAAGCCCCTCCGTAAGCTGGTGGAAGAGAGTCTCTTTGACCACACCTGCATGGGCCTCTTTCACCAGCCCAAGGAGCGAGCTTCAAAAAGAGAAAACAACCAACAAATAAAAATTCAGATAACGCGTACCAGCGACTCGAAAGGTCCACCAAATAGCCCTCTCTCTGCCGTAGCAGAAATTTCCAAGTCCAACCAACCCCTAGAAACTTGTATTTGTCTATTTAATTAAACAGTTTGTTACGTTTTAAATCTATTCGCAATTCCTCAATATAAGGCCGTTATTAATTATCCCAACAGTTATAGTCACTGTTTCAGTCCGATTACTATAACTTAACACCAGCTCTCCCCTAAAAGAACTCTAAACAAAGGATTTCGTTACCCTACCGGTGCTGATATTCTACAAAGCTAATTAAACTGGATTACCAATAAAAATTATTAAACTAGATTCCCAATTTAATATAAATAAACTAAATTACGAATTTAAGGTAATTAAACTAGATTACCTATTAAACGTACTTAAAATAAATTATCAGTTAGAGGTAATTAAACTAGACTACCGATTATAGGCTATTAAGCTAGATAACCAATTAGAGGTAATTAAACTAGATAACCAATTATAGTTAATTAACTAGATTACCAATTAAGGGTAATTAATCTAGATTACCAATTAAGGGTAATTAATTTAGAATATCAATTAAGGGTTATCAATCTAGATTACCAATTAAGGGTTATTAATCTAGATTACCAATTAAGGGTAATTAATCTAGATTACCAATTATGCGAAATTAATGTAGATTAACAAATTATGGGTAATTAATCTAGATTATTAATTAAGGGTAAATAATCTAGATTACCAATTAAAAGTAATTAAACTAGATTACTGACGACTGGTAATTAAACTAGATTACTGATGACAGTAATTAAACTAGATTACTGACGACTGGTAATTAAACTAGATTACTGACGACTGGTAATTAAGCTAGATTACCGACGACTGGTAATTAAACTAGATTACTGACGACTGGTAATTAAACTAGATTACTGACGACTGGTAATTAAGCTAGATTACCGACGGCTGGTAATTTATCCGGATTACTGACGATTTGTAATTTAGCCGGATTACCGACGATTTGTAATTTAGCCGGATTACCGTCGATTTGTAATTTAGCCGGATTACCGTCGATTTGTAATTTAGCCGGATTACCGACGATTTGTAATTTAGCGGGATTACCGACGAATGGTAATTAAGCTAGATTATCGACGACTTGTAATTAAGCTAGATTACCGACGACTGGTAATAAAGCTGGATTACCGACGATTGGTAATTAAGGTAGATTATCTATGGAGGCGCAACGCCCTAAGACTAGTTCTCTCCTTTGTATTCTAAACAGTTATAATTAATATGAAGACTGAAGTGACAGATATTTATAAAAACTGTCATTGTAGACAAAGACCGGAAAGTGTAAAAGATAAGTGTAGAAATTAACTGCCTGAAGAACAGATATTCAAATTTTCACTTTTGAAGACATGATTATAAAACATCAATTATTTTAAAAAATTCTTATCTTACTTTTTTTAAACAAAATTTCATTTTCTCCAAATATGTTTCAACAATATTTACCCCAAGTATTTTGTTCTCAATAGAAAAAATGTCACCTATAAGAATTTGAGGGATAGTATCTTTATACTAGGTTTTACTTTCAACTAACATTTGCTGTTAGGATATTGAAATACTTGGATATCTGAAAAGTTTTCTCTTGAAGAGTTTACATTTTTATATTCTAAAATTTGAAATATTGCGAAGCTGAAAATATACATAGGCATTTTCATAATGATTTAGCTATTAGTGTCGATAAGATCTGTAGATTCACCGTTATCTTTTACATCTATACAGCACGTTATTGTTTAATACTTCGAAACTTGACAATTGAAATATACGTTTTGTTAAATTTTCATACGGTATTTATTTTAACAGCTCTCAACGATTTTCTGTCCATTTTATTCTGTTTATAGGGTCGAATTCTCTACCTAATTGTAAATTTTGATAGAAATGAAAATGTAAACGCGTTTTTTATTTAAAATGATGCGCATATTTCTTGTTAAAACATTTTACTGAAGTAATTTTGGTAAAAAAGTAAGATAAGAGGTTTTATAATCATGTCTTCAAAAGTGAAAATTTTAATATCTGGTACTTCAGGCAGTTAATTTTTACACTTATCTCTTACACTTTCTGGCCTTTGTCTAGAAGGACAGTTTTTATTAATTCATTTAGAATTCTTGAGATAAATTTCCAAAGGTGGTCTAGGAAATATTTTCCAACGAAAGTCTCGAGATCAATAAATGTCGAAAGAAGGATTAGGGAATATTTTCCAGCGAAATTATTTACGAATTCTTGAGATCAGTTTTCAAAGAACGTCTAGGGTTAATTTTCCAAAGAAATTCGTTAGGTACGGTTGAGATCAATATCCAAAGAACGTTTAGGGTTTATTTTCCAAAGAAATTCTTTCAGAATTCTTGAGATAAATTTCGAAACAAGGTCTACGGTTAACTTTCTGAAGAAATTCGTTAGCAATTCTGGAGAAAGTAGGCCTTTCGCAAAATGAGATATTATAGCTTGTGCAAAAAGAGATGTCATAGCTTGTGCAAAAAGAGATGTCATAGCTTGTGCATAAACAGAAGTTATACATCTGGACACAAGAAGAAACGTTTTTATAGATTTATTCATAAACATTTGTCAAAGACCGGTGCAAAGCAGATTTTATACCTTTTTACTCAAAAATCTTCACTAGACCTGTGCGTATCCGATTTTAAACCTTTTTGCATAAAAAGTATCTGTAGACCTGCGCTTAAACAGTATCCGTAGGCCAGTGCACAAACAGATGCCATAGACTTGTGCACAGATTAAATAGACATATGCACTAAGAGAAGTCTTACACTTGTGCACAAACAGATGTCATTGAATTGTGCACAAACAGATGTCATTGAATTGTGCACAAACTGATGTCATTGAATTGTGCACAGACAGATGTCATTGAATTGTGCACTAACCGATTTCATAGTCTTGTGCATAAACAGATTTTATTGACTTGTGCATAAACAGATTTCATTGACTTGTAAATAAACAGATTTCATTGACTTGTAAGTAAAACGATTTCATTGACTTGTGCACAAACAGATTTCATTGACTTGTGCATAAACAGATTTCATTGACTTGTGCATAAACAGATTTCATTGACTTGTGCATAAACAGATTTCATTGACTTGTGCATAAACAGATTTCATTGACTTGTGCATAAACAGATTTCATTGATTTGTAAATAAACAGATTTCATTGACGTGTGCAAAAACAAAAGTCTTAGACTTGTGCAAAAAGAGATGTCAAGCTTGAGCACAAATAGAAGTCATAGACCTGGGCACAATAAGAAATCTTTATACAGATTGATTCACAAACATGTATCACTTACCGGTGCAAAAAAGATTCCATGGTCCTGTGCACAAAGCGATTTTGTACCCCGTTGCACAATATTAATCTGTGGACCTGCTCATGAACAGATTCGTAAGGCCAGTGCACAAACAGATGTCATAGAATTATGCACAAACAGATGTCAGAGAATTGTGCACAAAAATATTTCATTGACTTGAGCACAAACAGAAGTCTTAAACTTGCACAAAAAAAGATGTCATATCTTGTGCACAAACAGAAGCCATACACCTCGGCATAAAAGGAAATCTATACATATAGATTTATTCACAAACATGTGCCATAGACTGATGCACAAAAAGAAATTTTTAAATAGATTTAGTAATAGACCGGTTCTCAAAAATATTCTATATACCTGTGCAAAAAAAGATTTTATACCCCTTTGCACAAAAATAGTCAGTAGACCTGTGCATAAACAGATTTTAAACCCCTTTGCACAAAAATAATCTGGAGGACTGCGCATAAACATTTTCAGTAGGCCAGTCCACAAACCGATGCCGTAGACTTGTGCACTAAAAGAAGTATTACACTTGTGCACAAACAGATTTCATTGACTTGTGCAAAACAGAAGTCATCGACTTGCGCAAAAAGAGATGTAATAGCTTGTGCAAAAAGAGATGTCATAGCTTGTGCACAAACAGAATTTATAGACCTGAACACAAAAAGAAATATTTTTATACATTTATTCACAAACATTTGTCATAGACCGGTGCACAAAAGATTTTATACCTTTTTACACAAAAATCTGCAGACTTCAGTAGGCCTGTGCATATCCGATTTTAAACCTCTTTGCACAAAAATAATCTGATGACTTGTGCACTAACAGATTCCCCAGACCGGAGCACATAATTATTGCATAGACCTGTCACAAAAAGATTCCATGGACCAGTACACAAAAAATTTCTTACCTATTTGCACAAAAATATTCAGTAGAGTGCATAAACATATTTTAAGACCCATTACACAATAGTAATTTGTAGACCTGCGCATTAACAGATTCCGTAGGCCAGTGCACAAACAGATAACGTAGACTTGTGCACAGATTACACAGACATCTGCACTAAGAGAAGTCTTAAACTTGTGAACAAACGGATGTCATAGAATTGTGCACAAACAAATTTCATTGACTTATGCACAAACAGAAGTCGTTGACCTGGTCACAAAAAGAAATCTTTATATAGATTTATTTACCAGGGTTGTTTGATTTAAATCAAGCGATTTTTTTTTTGGTAATCTAATTTAGTTACCATTGATTGGTAATCTAGTTTAAATACCTTTAATTGGTAATCTAGTTTAAATACCTTTAATTGGTAATCTAGTTTAATTTTCTCTAATTGGTAATCTAGTTTAAATTTCTTTAATTGATAATCTAGTTTAAATTTCTCTAATTGATAATCTAGTTTAAATTTCTCTAATTGATAATCTAGTTTAAATTTCTCTGATTGGTAATCTAGTTTAAATTTCTTTAATTGGTAATCTAGTTGAAATTTCTTTAAATGGTAATCTAGTATTCTAGTTTAATTATCTTTAATTTGTCGTCTAGTCTAATTATCTATAATTGGTAATCTAGTTTAAAGTCTCTTAATTTGAAATCTTGTTTAACGATCTTTTATTGGAAATCTAGTTTAATGATCTTAAATTGGTAATCTAGTTTAATGATTTTTAATCGGTAATTTTGTTAAATCGTCTTAATTGGTAATTCAGTTTAATTATCTTTCAATGGTAATAAAATTTAATTAGCTTTAATCTGTACATAAATTAAATTAAAATTAAAATCTGTAACTATAAACTAGTTGGACAAGAAAAAGTTAAAATGACAATTAAGCTAGCTAATTGGCCTACCAATATGATTAGCCTATCTGTAACTAAAAATTAGTTGGACAAAAAGAAAGAGTTAAAATGGCAATTAAGCTAGCTAATTGGCCTACCAATTTGATTAGCCAAAGTTCTTTATTATACAAAAACGAGTTTTGCTTCGCAGTCCTTAAAAAACTGCATTTATACACAATCCGCGACACTTTTTCAAACCCAGAAAGGGCCAGGCACTTGAAATTATAACATGTATTGCAATTTGGAATGAAGTTTAATCGTTATGAGAAATGTGCTTTTAATTGCGTAGTTCAAACATTTGTTATGATTAGAAATTTTTCAACAAAAACGGGTATAAATGCAGCGTTTCGAGATAAAGGGAGCTTAGATTTTCACCTATGAAATTATATAGAATATGTTCCCGTAAAAACTTATCCCTGTCAAATAATTAAGGCGAAAAAATAGAAAATGAGCTTTTAGCATTTTAATTTTTCAGGGTGGAAGAGATAAGAACACTTATTTTGAGTAAAATGCCGCTTTACTACTCCTAAAATGAGGTCCCTCATTCTGATTTGTGGCTTTAAAAGCAGTGCCGTATTTCTGACATTTATCATACATTCAGAAAAGGTGTTCATATGTGTTGTTACATCTTGTATAAGTTTTAAACTTAAATTCCAACTCGAGTCATAATCGTCCTTGATTTAGCTCTTTGTTCCGAAACGCCGCATTTATACCCGTTTTTGTTGTAAAATTTCTAATCATAACAAATGTGTGAACTACGCAATTAAAAGCCCATTTCTCATAACGATTAAACTTCATTTCAATTTGCAATACATATAATAATTTCTAGTTTCTGACCCTTTGTGGGTTTGAAAAAGTGTCGCGGATTGTGTATAAATGCAGTTTTTTAAGGACTGCGAAGCAAAACTCGTTTTAGTATAATAACTGTCCCTTTTTGGGGAGAAACGTTCTTTGGGAATAATTTAGTTCAGGAATAGTCAAACTCAATCGTCCAATTTTTTAAGACTAACTATATAGTATTTCACTAAATTGTAACTTACATTTGGAAATTAGAATGTTCGGATAATACAATACACTGTATAAAACACACTATGCTAAATATTCGTTGAAACCATGTGAAAATTATAAAATTCTTCAATTATTTCTTTGTGATCATTTAACCGTAGGCTTAGAAAGACAAAAAATAGGCCCAAAAAGTTTTAAAAAAAATCACGTGAACTTAATTAGAGAATCAAAATGGTGAAATTAAGCGCGAGATTTGAATTGAAAGTTTTATTGAAATGCAGGGCGTTGCGGCGCGTGAGCTGGCGCGTGGTTTAAAAATATTTTTTTTGAAAAGGCCAAGTTAACATTTCACTACGAGAAATGAGATACTATACCTTTTCAGCCTTTGCTAGTGCTGTAAAGTTAGGCTGTGAAAAAAGTGTACCCCCTTGGTCGCGAAACCTTGGGTCTAACTCGCAAAAAGTTTTCCACCTCATAATGTTAAGCTCCAAAGCGTTTAACATTACGATTTCGGATTGGGTATGGCTTCCTTAGAATCAATGCATTTAAGCAAATAAAATTGTTTTTAAGATTTTTTTCTTTTTTGCACAAATATTTTGCGATTTTTGTACCAAAACACGTCTATTATCCCACAAATATTAGGTTTGCAACAAAAATATCAACAAAATTGTTCCAGTTCAGAGGTCAGAAGTTCCGTAATTACTTGTTTCAATAATAAATAGCCCAAAATCATGCTAGATTAATTTCATTCAAGATTGGAATGATATTTTATATTTAAAGGAAAAAAAACGTAAGTATGTAGGCCAGGAAAACCTTACAGTAAATTGAGCAAGCCCGAGCAAAACGATAATATGGCCGAACCCATCTTGTTAAATCGATCGATAAAAAGACTAACTTTACTTCTCTGCTTGCATTCCCTGTATTTTTACTTGATTGTGCATGTGAGAACTAACCTCGTTGCAAGAAGGTTAAATTAAGTTTCCCCAAAATATTCCAAAGGAGTTATGCTTCGTTTCACCAATCGTTGTACGTTCTGCAAATTTAGGTTTATTTCACTGCTCCGCTTTTAGTTAAAACTTATTTTAGATTTTTGGTGAGCAAAGTTTCTCTGTTCTTCGTCAAATACACACGAACACACAATATATATGTATTCCTGTTCAAACTAACAAA
Organism: Phalangium opilio; assembly: GCA_019434445.1. NCBI lineage: Eukaryota > Metazoa > Arthropoda > Arachnida > Opiliones > Phalangiidae > Phalangium > Phalangium opilio. Next base: position 26,687 of record JAEQBA010002518.1, read on the forward strand.
CGTGCTAAACTAATTTTTATGATATTACTTGCAGGAACATGACGTTCAGAGTTATAATGGAACCGGTACGTAAGTTCCAGATCATAAGCAATATTAGTTTGAGAATGCAGTCCCAGAACAAGATCAATTTTATTTCTATTTATAATCACCAAACATGAAATAAATATTTATTGTCTATATAAAAAACTACAAAGAGTTCACGAGAATATAGACATTGATAATGTGTATCCAATATACAAATGTAGCAAAAATTGAGATCATGCACGTGAGTAATAGAGAAATTAACAAACTATGAATGAATTACACAAAAAATACATATCTTAACAAATAAATAGGCATTATAATTTGTTTTTGTTTTAAGAAAAAAATGAGGGAGTGAATTTAGAGTTATTTGATTTGTTTCAAAGTTATGGAAAATATATCGAGTTTAGTACCTAGGATATTGCAAGACTTTTGCATTCTGTTAATAGGATTTAAGTATGTTCCCTTTATGTAAAATGTGTCAGGATTATTACGCCAAACCCGTGGAACACAAATATTTAACCTTGCCAACAACATGGGAAGAGGAATAATGTTATTAAGTAACTTGAAAATAAATTTAAAATCTATCAGAGTGCAGTAATGTGCTATAGTTGGTAGCTCGAAGAATGTTAGCAACGTGTCATAGTGGTATTCAAGGTTCCGAAAGAAATTGTAGTAGCTATACTGCACAAATTTTCTTTGTACACCCTCTATCTTATCACGAAGATATTGGGCACAACTCCCCCAAGCAACCCAGCCAAACACAAGACGGGAGCGAACCAGGCTCAAGTACAGCATCCGAAAGTGCCTGAATACAAAAGAAGAATTTTTTTGCTATATTAGCGCAGATATACCAGCCTGATATCATTGTTCTTGTTCTTTATTGGAGCAAAAATTGAAACGTTATTCCGTTTTTGATTTGGAGGCTTCAATTCTAAATTTTTATTAACATTATAACAATGACTTTACGTTTCAAAAAAAATATGTTTCTCTTTTTTTTGTAATAGAATGAGGAAAAGAAATATGATTATATTTTGTATAACAACAAAAAGGTTTCTACTTATGCAACATATTGGACTAATCAATTTTCGTACATTTTGTCAAATTCTCCAAACGTGACGTGAGTTGAATTTTAAGTTTAACATATGAAAATTGTGATTACGTAACTTTAACCAAGTTCTGTTCTAAAGGGAAAATTGGTTCTAAGGTATTTGAAACATTTCCAAAATTAAGTGTTGAAAAAAAAAAACCTGGCTGATATTTTGTCTCATTTAGCCCAATATATCTTAAAATCGACGAAATAAAATAGTTTTTGACTGCCAGCAATTAAAAGTGATTATCATTTGTTATCAGTGAAGTTTCGGTGTGCAAAATTGGTTCGACAGCATCACGTAATAGCCAATTTCGGTACCGAGCAAACTCATGACAACGCTACTCATTGCTATTGCTCAAACTTTTCAATAAACTTATTTTGCTATGTTATAGCAACACAAAGAGCATATTAATAACAAGCTAGTTTAGCAACACCATAACATTTTTGCACGTCTAATAAATTTATAGGATATTGGTCCAAAGAGGCAGTGACCCCCATAGGTGTCTCAAAGTTATCTTATTTCCGTCCCTGACAAAAAGAAAACCGACATAATAAGCAGGGTTCATACAACTTTTAGTAAACTAATTTCCCTGAGATTTCCAGGTTTTTCCCCATATATTTCCAGGTTTTTCCCGTATATGGAGTATCTTATGGAGTGAATGTTAACGAAGGAGAAGGGGTAAATAGGACTATTACATAATCAAAGGGCATCCCCGTATCTCTAATATAACCAGAGTTGTGAGACTCCAAAGTATAGTGTAATGTTAATCCTATGGAGGGAATATTCACGAACATTTTGCTTAATTAATCGGCCCCTGTTTGATGAAATTCCAAGTTTTCAGTATCGTTGGATGGCGGCAAATAAGACTATAACATACTCGAAGGACATCCCCTTATCTCTAATAGAACCAGAGATACGAGTCTCCAATATTTGTGTAATGGTAATCCTACGGAGGGGATGTTTATGAACATTTTGCTTAATTACTCTGCCCTGATTTCCCTGAATTTTACTAAAAATTATAAATTTTCCAGAGTTTTCTCTTAGGTTTTTGATAACTGTTTACTTCCCTGATATTTCCAGGTTTGTATGAATCCTGATAACTCAAAGCAAGAAAAAGTTGAAAAGGGGCGAAAATAAGTCAAATGCTTTCAACCTCTAGGAAATTCGCGAGAGCAGAAATATGCAAAGCACTTCAACAGTATCTAGGGACACTATTCTCAAAAAATTTAAATGATTAGAAACCAAAATCCAAAGTTAAACAAATTTAAACCCAAATTTAGTGTTGGGTCCATATGGATAGGGTGCTTAAAACTATGTTCTCTAATTTTTCTAACCCAAATCCAAATCATTTGAATCTCCAGCCAAACATTTACCCATCACATATGGACGTCACTTCCTCTTTAATTGCGTAATTTTTTCAGCATAAATTACACTAAGGTATTAAATTAATTATCTACGATAAATTAATTTAAAACTAGAATTTTACTCATTATAAAACTAAGCTTTTCCAAAAGGTTTTGAACCGTTTAATTGAAATTATTTAAAGTATTAGTGATGATCATTTGGCCAATATCGTAAATTAACCGATGTCAATAACAATTTATTACAAAGCAATGAAACTAAAATATCAATATAAACAATCATCTACTGGAAAAGATATCAAGCTATTCATTAATTTTTATATCTCATGTTAAAATTTAAAAGAAGATAAATTTTATTATTTTCTGACACAAAAATTGGCAGCTTCTTTGCTTAAGTCCCGAAATTTTTTCAACTATAAAATAGAAATTTTAACGTTTTGTGATTTTAAAGGAGAAATATTTAATTTTCCTTTCTTTTGAACTAGTTTCTATAAAGGAACTTAAATCAATTGACCATTTGTATGAAAACACTTACCCATAATTGATATTACTAATTGAGACAATTACTGCGTCTTTTAATTAATATTTCATAAATACTACCTCAGCATTTTTTAAATATTAAAGATTATACTGTTATTTTAGATTGAGTTAAAAATATTGATATCGTTATTTCAGTTAAGCTTTGATATTGACATCGTCAATGGTCAAGCTAAAATTCCTCTTAAAGTAGTAAATAAACAGATCACAATAATTGTACTTAGCTTGAAAAATTAATTTTTAATCAAAGTAGAAAATTCAGTTAAACTTTGATATTTACGATATAGGTTAGTCTTTCACTAATAATAACATCCAAAATTGAATCGGCTGTAAGACTTTGCTTACTAAACCACACTAATGTTTTTGATGGGTAAACAACATTACAACACTACAATATTCACATCACAATCCACGATCATTCGATCGGCTCTAAGCCTTTAGCAAATGCTTAGAGCATTGCCGTCGTCAGTCGACAATGAAAATACGATGTTCCCCGTACATAAAACAAGATGGCCCCGGCCATATTAACGTTTTGCCTGGACTAGCTAAATTTATTGTAAGGTGACCCCGGCCTATATACTTTACGGTTATTTTTTTTCTTTTAAATATCAAATATGATTCCAATTATGGATAAAACTAATCTAGATTGATTTTGGGTTATAGATTAATGAAACAAGTAAATAACCAAATTCTGTCCTATGAACTAGAACAATTTTGTTGATAGTTTTGTTGCAAACCTAAACTTTGTGGGATAATAGAGGCGTTTCGGTAGTAAATTATTCATTGAATGCACGCTTATATGCAAAATGCGCCTAGAATTAGCCATGAATAATGTTGTCTTGAAACTTGACGCAATAGAAATGAAGTAATTTGCATAAGCCCTACCGAACAACGCCAGACGTGACACGGAAACGGATGGTGGAGATAAAGAACAGAGAAAATCGTACTGGAATAGAAGGCAGGCCGATAGATATTACCGTCAAAAGCAACCACATTCCTTTTTGGTTTATGACGTACTAAGTGCTAATTAATCTGAGAAGCCGGAACCGAAAAAACTTACAAAAATCTCATAGTATCTGTGCCAAAAAAGTTACTTTAAAAACAATTTTATATGCATAAAAGCATTTAGCTTTTATGGTATAAAACAATTTTAGAACTAAAAATGGGGTTGAAGGGACGCTCAGCCTGCCAGCCAGGGTCGGACCAATATTTTTCCGAACATCTAAAATGCGCGAAAGTAAAAACTTAATGAGGAAATAATTTGAGAATTAATAATGGGGTTGAAGGGACGCTCAGCCTGCCAGTTAGGGTCGAACCAATACTTTTCCGAACCTCTAAAACGCGAGAAAGTAAAAACTTAGTGAGGATATAATTGGTTGGTCTCTTAAAAGTTGGCCTCCTATGCCACGTTGATCATCTTTTCTATTATTTTTATCCACCTTGGCATTTATAAAATCATTTATCAGGGCATGCCCCATTTTTCATAAATGAACTAGCCTGAATTCTTCCAATATTTCTAGTTGAAAAAGGCATTCTTGTACTTCCTTTATTGAATTAATACACTGGAAGAACAGAGTTTTCAGGTTTTCATCACTAAACAACAATTCCGTAGTTTTTTCGGAAAAGTACAATGTCAATGATAATCACCACCAGTTTATAAATCATAAGTTTTAAAATTTAAGCATAAACTATTTTACTCACTTATAACATTTGGTTCATCAATTTGACAGATTTCTTTGTAGACATTGGCAACTTCTTCTCCTACTGCTTTGGTATATCCGAGCAAATTCTCATGCAGAAAGTGCATCTTGCCTCTGTCCATATTATGCAAAGAAGATGTGATTGACTTTTCTTCTCAGTGTCACGAAGCAACAGCGCCAGTTTATAGAAAAGACTAGATTTATTTCTTTGGCAATTAGTTAAAGAACTGTTTCCCATTCCTTTTTTGTGAAGATTTATCATTTCTCCCAACGTCCCTCCTCCCAGCCTATAAGCTGCGTAGGTTATATCTGTTTCTAATTGTCGCAGTGACGCTTCTGTTACAGTTTATTCCACCGTACCGACAGTTCTTGGTAATTGGCGTGATATTTTTCCCTTGTTATGAGCGTCTAATATTTCCCCGGCAATCCACTGAAATATGATTGCTATGTCTTCAATGACACCATCTGATTTATTATTCAGAAATAATCTCGTTATCGACACAACTGTTTCTTCGTCAGTTGACGTAGTAGAAGGGCCACACTGTAGACGCAAGGTATTGGATAATAAAGACGTCACATAACTCTGCCAGTCGTTTAAAAAATAAGAGTAGCCCCCTTTTTTATTGTCCTACTCGCTGTGTTTAGAAGTTTCCTTTAAGCTAACAAATTTATCTGTCATTATCCTAAAAAGGACATCTAGATTCCCACTTTCTCTCGATAATATTATTAATATACAACTTCGTTTCTCATAAAGCGATATAGCCTTAAAGACTTCTTTAAACTCAATTTCATCCATTTGTAATCTTCTGGTTCAAAATTAAATAATTACTAATTAATATTAAAATTTTAATTACCAGATCAGAAATCTTTTTAGCACTTTCGTTATCACTTACACTAACCTAACCCTAACCTAAGACTATGAAGGAGGTTACCCCTCGTCAAATTTTCGGTATAGATTAATATTTTTGCTAACGCCATCTAGAATATAATGTGCAAAAATATAGACTGTTTTTGTAGACGTGAAACACTAATCTTTTTAAAAACTCATCAAATCTTGTCCTTTAAATTTACAAGTTTCTGATATTTTAACAAGACCATAACATTTTTGCACACCAATTAATTTTGTAACACATGTCTAATCCCCCCCTATAGGTTTCTCAATGTTCTCTTATTTCCTTCCGTGTTTAGAAGATTACCGACATCATAACTCAGTAAAACAAACGTATTGAAAAGAGACTAGAGATTGGAAAGCGGGATAGTGTAGTAATTAAAGCTACAGTAATCAAGGAGGATGTATAGGAGTGAGACACGTTCAGGAAAGGTAAAAAACGAGGTTCAGTGGCGTGTGACTTCGACGCGCAAGCCGTTGGTAAAGACGAGTGTTACGTGATTGATGTTGGAAACGAGAGATACAGAAAATTATAAACAAGGGAGAACGGCACAGTACCGTTTTTGTCTGACTCCGAGTCTTTTCCCTCATATACATTCTCCTTGCAGTAATCTTGTACTATAGCGTCGAAGATGGGATTGATGGCTGCATCTTAACTTGTGTAATAGTCCATTTCATTTTTGACATTGGATGAGAACTTAAAAGGGCGTAAGATTCTGTCAAGAAGTACCGATACAGGCTGTTTAAGATGGCTGGCCTCCTCTGTGTAATGAGCTTGAGCGCTAGCCTCTTGGCGAGTCGGGAGAGACCCCTCCGCCCCTGCTCATTGCCTTCTCTACAAGAAAGAAGCGGTTTAGACAGATAGGGCGTAGTTTACAAATTGCGCTCGTCTGGAGGAGAAATATCGCGAATTATTTAAGGTTTATTGTCGAACATCTAAGACGGAGATGGATTTTCGATTTTTTTCTCAAAACTACCGTCATTAAAGTATTTTCTTGAGTGTCACAATTACTGTTTTTAACTTAACTCCCTTGAGTATCACATTTATTGTTATTATATTACTTATACAAGTAATTCATTTCCTGTTAATATTGATTTCAGCCTAGAAAAGTTGAAGTTTGCCGACGTGAAATCGATTCTCTCTAAAGACCATGGAATAGAAAGAAGATATCCCATTGACATTTTAAGAAATGCCGTTCGATTAGGGGTAAGATTTTTCGATTCCTATATGGCTGCAGAAAGTATAAATAGTGTAAAATTTTAAAAATTATGGTACATGAGAAGGTTCCATCGAGGGGCTGATCACTTCCATAAATCTGCATACTCGATTTCAGATTTCAAAAAATTCCTAATGATTTCTAAAGATTTGAAAAATTTCGGAAATTTTTACAATTGCCAAAAATTTCGTAAGAATTCAAACGAAGTTGGAAAAATTTCATGATTTGAACAGAGATTTCCATAGAAGTTTAATATTTTCAACAGAGATTTCCAAATTTCCATAGAAGTTTAATATTTTCAACAGAGATTTCAAAATTTCCATAAAAGTTTTATGATTTCAACAGAGATTTCAAAATTTAAATAGAAGTTTTATGATTACAACAGATTTCGAAAAATTTCCAGAAATTTCCACCAAAAGTTCCTAAAATTTCCACAAATTTAAATTCTCGAAGATTTTAAGTCAGATTTACAAATCGGAATAAAATAAAAACCTAAACAAAAACCATTTTTACTTTCCCATGACTTAGCTGAAAAAAATACGTCATAGGTATAAATTTAGAATCTTCTTTATGTGATAAATTTTCAAATCGTGTTGTTTTTTCCCCTCGGCTATTGAATTTGAAATTCATCCTAGGAGGATGGAACTCGTTCCGGGAGGGGAAAAGAGAGCTGAGCGGGTGCGCCATGATTGGCAGTGTAAAAAGGTGGGCATAAGATAGTGGCACCACCTATCGAGCGCTTTGTTAGTTATTTCCAAGGATTGTTTTTTTTTTGGATAAACGTTTTCTGCTAGTTCGGACTTCCTTCGGATCTTTAATTTTCGCAATGTCGGCCTTTGGTCGGCCCAGTCGGGGTCGGAGAGTAATTGTTTGCTAGAAATAATTAATCACGACTATCGATATTCAAAGTTATCTAAAGATTCTAAAGGGATAACGAAACTATATACTACTTAATCATTAAAACTAAATACTACTTATCATTAAAACTAAATACTACTTAATCATTAAAACTTAATGAATCGAAATGAAACGAACAGAAGACATCCAAACACTGAACTTACTGAAGAGTGAAGCAGACGGACGGTTAGAATTCAGATTTTTTTTCTCAGGGTCATAGAAAAGGGGCGGGGGGAGTAGGGGACTCAAGAAATATGATTTGATTTTCGTCCACTATGCAGCAGTTAAAGCGTATGCCCACTTTTTCACACTGCCACGCATGGGTGTAAGACTTCTGTACTATTGGCAAGCTATTTTCCCCTCCCGGAACGAGTTCCATCCTCCTAGATTCATCAAGTCCATTTTTCCAATTCATCTTCTAAATTTTTCTTATTATTCTTAAGCCTTTCTTGCTACTGTTCAAACTGATGTTATTTCCGTTTAAACTAACATATTTGATTATTTCAAATACTACTCGTTTCAAATACGACTTGAGATAGTGAAAAGCATGTCCAATAATGAAAGGAAATAGATAGACAGCTTAATTGCCGTTTGTCTGTGTTTAGTTACGTTATTGTGAACAACGTTTGCCATTAACTTTGTACCATGTGTTCCTCGTAAAACAGAAAGTGGTCGTCATACCCAAATTACTTTACGCATGACTTTTAAAACTGATAGTTCTCAAAGCATACGATATTAAATCAAAGAGTTTTTAATGTCTTTATTGCAATTTTAATGATCGATTTGGATTAATTAAAAATTCTGAGTCGTCTTTAGAAAAAGTGGGTACCAATGGAACGTTAGTAAGTGTAGACGCAGAACCGAAAATCATGATGAGAGGTTAACTTTCACCCTTCATTTTAAAAATCAAGAATTGACCAGAAATTAGTACCATAATTACCCCTTTACGGTACTTATGTTATTACTCAGTCCTCACACGTGGTCTTTCGACAATAATGCAAAATTTCATGATAAAATATTTTGGGCCAATGGAATTTTTGTGAAATTTTATAATCATGTCATTAAACTGAAAAATTTCAATATCTGGGACTTCAGTCATTCCATTTTGTTCCTTTATCTTTTACTTTTTCTACTCTTTGTCCACCAAGACTGTTTTTTATTAATTTATTAGGGCCTAATAATCTACCACCCAGACTAAATGGCGAGGCATATCTCGAGTTTTTAAGAGAGGCTTTACCGCAACTACTCGAGGACATACCGATAGCATTGCTATGTGACATGTGGTTTATGCACGACGGGGCACCACCACACTTCATCCGTATGGTTCAAGAACATCTCGATGCCACATTTCCATCAAGGTGGATTGGACGAGGAAGACTAGTTGCGTCCCGATTAGAATCCATGGGATTTCTACCTTTGGGGTCATCTCAAGGACTTGGAGTACAAGAGTGAAGTCCGTGATGTGGACGACAAACGAATATTTGAAGGGTGTGAAACAATCCGAAACACACCAGGCATCTTTCAACGTGTCCAAGAATCGTTCGTTAGACGGGCACATGTTTGCATTAATGCTCATAGTGGGCATTTTGAACAATACCTCTAAAACTGCTGCTAACTTTGTACATGTACGAATAAATGATACATTAACTGGAAACTCTTCTTTGCTTTTCACTTTGAACCATCTTTTATTGACCAGTCCTTGCACACTTCTACCTTTAATAATACACTTCTGCTAGAAAATAGCACATTTCAATTTTTAGATGGGAAGATATTAAAATTGTTTGAACAAGATGAGCAAGCTGCTATGTCTTACTCCGTATTTTTGACATTTTTCACGTTTTGGGGGCCCTTTACCCGAGAAACTAAACGTTGTAGATCCCATGTTCATTGACACTTTTCACTCAGTTCGACCCAAAAAAACACACTCTTTAATTCATTATATGCATATCAGAAACACCCTGTATAAAATAACCAAAGAACTCGATGGCCCTATCAAGGCAGTTCAAAATGCCATGAAGTGCGGTCTCCTTGGATTTGTCTTTCTTGTAGCCAAACTGAAAAGTGGATGGGGGTGTATGGGACAGAACTTTATCCCGTAAATACCTGTCCACCTACTTCTCTAAAGTATTAAGGAAGAAAGAACAAAGACATATAGGTCTAAATGCCTTAGTCTCAAGGTAGCCAGGCTTGGAAATAAAGAAAACCTTCGAGCTCTTCCAGATGTCCAGAATATGCACCAAAGCACGCAGGCCCTAAAGATCCTACACAGGTAGGGGTCAATGACTATGCCTTCCTGAAGAAGGGTGGGAAAGACGCCATCAGTGCCAGGAGAATAATAGGGCTGAAATGCGTTAACATCCCTCTTAAGTCTCGGGTATGGAACTATCTTGTTGGCAATGCCCCAATCTGCCCTAAGTGCACGGGGATAGCGTCGGTTCATGTGGGGTCAAAAGCCTTGGAATCGGGGAAGTGTACGTTAAGCATATGTTTTAGGGTTAGGGTGCAGTCCCTGACTTGGTAAACTCAGCATCTTAATGGTACTGAGCTGGTGAGTAATATCATGGGCAGGAACTTCATGACCTTGGTAGTAGCGGGAGCATCAGAAATAGTACACATGCCAGTTAGACACCGACAGACTGATATTGTCCATCCCATCCATCAAGTGATCACCCTGGTGGAGCAGAGCATGAAGCCTCGTCATGGTGGAGGGGGCCCGAGTTCGGTGTTCCAGTTTGGGATTTCGGTTCGCCCTTTGTTCATACCGTTCCTTGCCTGGTTCCGAAAACGTAGTACTCGGCCGGTTCGCCCCCGCCCATGTTTTTCCCGCTCTTGGCCACCCTCTGGGGGTCGCGGACACATTGTCTGGCTCGTATAGCACTGCTGTGCTAGGAAGGAACTCCTCCGTCCCCTTTAGCCTTCCGCTGCCTTATACTTCCCTTCCACCGACCACCTCCTGGCTGGGCTCGCTTCTGTCACCTTCCCAAGGGACATTTGTCGGGCACACTGGCCGATACCGTGTACCTTGACGGCGGCTCTGCAGGTTCAATTGGGAATATGACGAGCGACAATTTGGGAATGCGCTGATAAGCCCCCAGCTAGGTGCAGCGCCTAATCAAGTCCTCTTACATGTGGAAATGGTGTCAACAATGACCTCCTCTCTGTTAGAAGTAAGACCGTCATAGCCAGCGTCCGAGATGGCCTCCATGGAGGAGCCATCAATCAGGAAAATCTAGCGTCAAGTACTCTTTTCGTCAAAAGACCTCACGCACCGCCAACTTACGGTTAAAAACTGCAGTTGCAGATTCTGAGCTGCTTCAGAAAAGCGGTGTTTCACCTATAGAACGCTCGTTATGGTGTAAAACCTTTACGAGCCACTCACCGGTCGCAGGATCTTCACATTAATACAACCTGGGCCTACCCAATGACGTGGAAATTACGTGGACGCGGCAGTGAGCTTCCCAGCGTCCAGTGCATCAGGTATGGCAGCCTGGATGGGAACAACGCCCGCATCCTTGACTGCATTAGTCGGATAGCCACTTTAATGATGGCCATTTTAATGATGCTGGTGAGGGACCAGAGTCTTACCAGCACTGGTGTTAGCTTCTATAGCACCAGGCGTAGAGTCCGTTCCCGAGACGGTACACTTAGCTCCCGAAGATACAAGAACCATGCCTCTTGCACACAGTGCAGAGTTTTGACCACCCTGGCGAGATTGTTTTCTTCGTCGGTTAGCTTTTCGCCTTCTATTAATCGCACTCAACCTGGTAGAACCCTGTAGAGGAGCAGGAAGCGACTTCTGGCCTTCCGTTGATTGGGGTGTGTGCTGCCAGAGGCAGCTCCTTGCCCAACAAAAAAGGTTGACAATTGCCGGAGGCAACTCCTTCACTGAGTGAAGGATGGGTGCTGGCAGAGCCGGTTCCATGGCTAGGTTTTTTAAATTAGTATCTTTAAAAGGTTCCACGAGTGATGAGGCAAATAAGCGGTCACCACCCGGTAGTACTGATCCCGGGTGGAAGGCTAAATACAACGAGGCTTCGCCTGGTTCCTCGATGGGACCGTTCGAGATACCGTAGATTGACTTCCCCGGTACCATGCAGCCCTCAGCACGGTGCCTGCACACCTTGGCTTGGGAAGGGCGCGTATCAACTCAGCATACAAAACGCAGTGGTTGGCGGGCTCTCACCACCGAGGAAGTGTGATACAACGCACTGTGGAGGACCCAAGCTGGCGGTCGCGCAGACAGAAAGTGGCAGGGCAACAAAGCTTTGGGGGGAGAAGACACGTGCCATCCAGCTAGCATCCCCAACTTCTAGAGCCCTTGAGCAGTGTAGTAATAGGCTAATAATAGCCCAGGGCTAAATAGGCCTAGATAAAACATAACTTATGTAAATAATCTTATCTACATTTTATGTATATAAACATAGACGTAACGAAACTTAAGGACACTGTTATGTAGGAGTCAACTGGTTAACTTAATAAAGCTTGTAGTTATTAGTAAACTTGGTTAAGTCATTTATTACAATAACGAACACAACATGGTGTCAGAAGTGGGGTAATGAACACCCATCCAAAACCTTGGACATCCTTACGGACTAACGAGTCAATCAGAGTCAATATCCACGATGACATCCTTACGTCCACCAGAGCCGTTCGCACCGGGCACTAACACCCGCATTAGCCTGGCAGGAATACAAAGATCGGTACGAAATTTTCAGTGCAGCCACGAAACTGGACCAAGAAGATCCGGTCTACCAAAAGAATGTCTTTCTACACGTTCTTGGAAACGAAGGCATGCGTGTCTACAAAACGCTGACGATGGCCGTTGATCCAGTCAAACCACCCCTCAAGCTCATCTTTGAGGCATTCGACAACTACTATAGACCCTAACCAGAAGCAACAATTATTCACGTTATCGTCTGTTCACCAAGAAACAAGAGAAGCACCAGACCTTCGACCAATTCCTCACTTCGCTCAAAACCATCACTCCGGCATGCGCATTAGGTCAGCTTCAGAACTCAATTACGGCCACGATAATACTTATCGGCACCCAATCACCTGAAGCCCGCAAGAAAATGATCCTCGTTGACGACTTATCCTTGGACGAAGCAATACCCATTTGCCAGGCCGAAGAAACCTCCATGAAGCACTTGCAACACATCAACGTATCCTCGAATCCAGTTCCCCCAGGCGATATGGCGACGTTGGATGCACTAGAGAACGACCCACGATACCAGCCGCAACAACCACAAACGCGAATCAACTACAGCGGCTCGAGACTTCGGGGTCGTGCACCGCAAGCCTACAGGCGATGCCACCGCTGCGCTCAAGTGCATCCCAATCGGTCATGTCCAGCAGAAGGATCACGATTCCGCTCCTGTGGCGGTATGAACCACTGGGCATCAACCTGCAGATCTATAAGATCCATCGAAGAAGTACCCTCAATGACCGCTACAACACAGCCATGGGAACTACAAACGAATCACTACCCCGAACCAGCGGCTCCAGTGGAATATGATCAACCCTTCGAGCCACTATACCTCAACTCGCTAAACTTTATATGCCACAATACCTGATGACGCTCCCAAAGCCTTGGACGATGATGTCTGGAAAGCTTCGATCGAGATAGCCAGCGTGCCAATAACGTTTAAAATAGATACCGGATCGCAGGTCAACGTCATACCAATAGAATATTTCAGAAGTCTCCCTGATCCGCCACCACTAACGGAACCATCACATAGCATCCGGGCCAACTCGGGACACACCGTGACGGTACTAGGCCTGGCATTCCTACCATGCTCGTCGCAAGTCGCAACGACATACAGCCCATTCTACGTCACTCCCAGGTACGCAACTATAATCCTTAGCGGGAAACTCTCAATGACATTGGGCCTCATAGCTAGACTTCCACGCAACAAGTGCGACATATCCAAGACTACCCATCCTACAATAGAGCACGCAGCACCACTTCCAGCACGCATGAGCTCTACACGCTCTTGAAACCACGCTGCAAGATCAGACAGTCTCCTTCACTCGCACCCGAAAACCATAATCGACCAATACGAGATTTGTCTTCAACAAGATTGGCAAGCTACCAGGCCAACACGAACTTCGCCTAAAACCACATGCCACTCCAACTTCATCCGCACCCAGAAGAATACCCGTCCAATTACGAGAATTAAAACGCATGCTCCAGAACGGCGTCATAGAAGTGGCAAAGGAACCATCTGACAGGGTACACCCCATGGTAGTTGTCAAGAAAAATAGACTACCCGGAAAAAATGACGATGCAGCGGATGCCAACCTGGAGGGGACGAAGAGCACCGTTCGAATATGTATTGACCCTCGGAGCCTCAACCCAGCGCTATTACGAACGGAGTTTCCAATGCCAACGTCACAGGAAATATACGCTGACCTCTCTGACTCGAAGTACTTCACAGTACTCGATGCCCAGAGCGCCTTCTGGCAAATTCAACTGAAGGAAGAGACCAGTTCCCGATTATGTACTTTCGCAACACCATTTGGCAGATACCGCTTCAAAAGATTACCCTACGGAATAGCAACGGCCTCCCAACTTTTCCAAGAGGTTATGGAAGAGATATTTGGTGATATATCAAATGTCAGGATTTCAACGGACGACTTCGTCATACACGGAACTGACCTGGCAACGCACAATCGAGCATTAATAGCAGTCTTAAGCAGAGCCCGCCAAACCGGATTAACCTTCAGCATGGCGAAAATGCAACTAGCGGTTCCACGAATCAAATATCTTGGACATATAATCAGCCAGACTGGCGTGCAAGCTGACCCGGCCAAGATCAAGGCGATAATAGACCTGCCACCACCCCAGGACAAAACAGCACTACAACGTTTTCTTGGCATGGTGAATTACCTGGCTAAATTCATCCCCAATCACTCGGAAAAACGACACCTCTGCGAGCCTTACTCATATCCACGACAGACTACTTGTGGGACGAAAACCTGCAACGCGCCTACAACGACGTCAAAATTGCGATAGCCTCGACGCCAGTCTTGAGCCTCTACAACCCCAAAACACCATGCCTGTTGTCAGTGGATGCCAGTCAACATGGGATTGGAGCAGTCCTACTGCAAGACGGCCACCCGATCGAATACGCCTCCATGACATTCAACACGACACAAATACGTCATGCACAGATAGAAAAAGTACTACTTGCCATACTATTCGCCTGCGAGAGGTTCCATTTCTACATTGCTTCAGTACCAATCACAATCCAAACCGATCACCGACCGTTTCTCGCGGTAATAAAAAAACCATTCAGCCTCATGTCACCGAGACTTCAACGACTCACGTTACGACTCGCTCGCTATGACCCAATCCTGGTCTACGTTCCAGGATCCCAATTATACATGGCGGACACGCTATCCAGGGCATCATTCCCCGAATCACGCTACGATACCAGCTTCCTTGAGGGACCGAACGCAACGGTATACAGCCTAACGATAATGTCAGATGACAGAGAGGAGAAGTTTCGATTAGAAAAAATCAACGACAAAGCCCTTCAAACCGTCATCCGATATTGCAACGAAGGCTGGCCAACTTCCAGAACCAGTATCATGAGCAAAGAAGTCCGACAATTCTGGGCCTTCAAGGAAGAATTACACGGCGAAAATGGACTGCTTTACCGAGGCGATCGACTTGTCGTTCCAGAAAAACTCCAACAGAATACTTTAGAGCAGATACACTCGGCCCATCAAGGCCTCAATTCCTGTCTGACCAAAGCACGTATACATGTTTACTGGCCAAACATGTCCAAAGACGTCAAAGACTACGTTCAATATTGTGCAGTATGCAGACAACATGACCGAGCGAACACAGCCGCACCACTGCAGCCACTGCCGATTCCACCTGGACCCTGGCACACAGTTGGGACAGACCTGTTCCACCACCAGCACAGAAACTACATACTACTGGTCGATTACTACTCTAAATATGTCGAGGTACAGGAGCTACACACAACTACAGCCAGCCCCGTGATATTTTCATGGCGTCCCAATTCGCAAGATATGGTGCCCCAAAAAACTGGTCAGCGACAATGGTTCACCCTTCAACTCGACAGCTTTCAACCAATTTATGGACGGACGTCTGAGACATAGAACACATCACGTCTAGCCCATATCATCCACAGGCAAATGGACTATCTGAACGAACCATCCAGACAATGAAGAACCTCCTAGTAAAGGCCAGACAAACGGGCAAAGACCTTAATCATGTTCATTTAGAATACAGAACGACACCAAAACTGGACCTACCATCACCTGCGGAGATTCTCATGGGTCGCCGATTACGAAAAACATTAACGACAAACAAGGCGTCCTTAAAACCACTCTACCCAATCGGGAAAATTACGGACGCATTGGAGAGCAGACAGCGAGAGATGATACGCCAAGCCAACTCACGCCCAAACAAACCACTCTCACAC
The DNA here is from genome assembly GCA_019434445.1 of Phalangium opilio. NCBI lineage: Eukaryota > Metazoa > Arthropoda > Arachnida > Opiliones > Phalangiidae > Phalangium > Phalangium opilio. The sequence continues at coordinate 42,862 of JAEQBA010002518.1, forward strand.
TTCTACCCGGGAGACAATTTATGATACCTGGCAGCCCCGAGACATTGGATACCCGCAGTTGTTCAGAAAAGAGACAGACATCCAGACTCGTATATCATACGCTCAGAAAATGGCCACCTCTACCGAAGAACCAGAGTCCACCTGCGCCCCAATCAAGGAAACACTACAGTTCAGACGCAGAACACATACGGGTTTCAGCCAAGGACATGTTTTCCAGAAAAACCAACGGTAACGGACCGAAGAGAACCGCAAATGCTTATCCAAGCGCCTGTCGTCAACCACCAACCATTACTAGCCGCCAAGTGTTCATCAAATGTCCCAACACCCAGAACGACACGAAGAGGATGAGACCCAACGCCTAAGCCAAACCAACCACCCAATCAACTGAGCATCCAAGACCCCGGACACATCAGTCAATACAAGGATACTCTCATCAAGTGACGCGACGCGGTAGAAACTCCAGAAAACCAGAGACTTACTCGGCATAAAAAAATAGTAGTAGTAATAGGCTAATAATAGACCAGGGCTAAATAGGCCTAGATAAAACATAATTTATGTAAATAATCTTATCTACATTTTATGTATATAAACATAGTCGTAACGAAACTTAAGGGCACTGTTATGTAGGAGTCAACTGGTTAACTTAATAAAGCTTGTAGTTATAAGTAAACTTGGTTAAGTCATTTATAACAATAACAGGATACTTCTTATATATTTTTGGAGGGTCAAACACTACCCGTGCACCATCTTTCTTCTTTATGTTCAAATTTTGTAAGTCACACCGTGAAGTTCCTGTGCTAATAGTTTCATTTGTAAATATTGCAAGAAATGGCCAGAGAATACGCATACAATAATAGGTGACTTAAATACGTAGACCTAAACCCAGGTAGAGCTCTAACCATGGTCATGTAGCCGTGCGCGTGGTTAACTGTCGCGGATATTGGGGTTATAGGAACTAGCTACAAAAATGAGTCCTCGTTTTTAAAACAAAACAAAACTTAAAGTTTATTAGCAAAAGGTTGAAGTGATTGAGGAGTAAAAGTAGAAGCGAACTGTACTGCTTCTGTAGAAAACAAGAACTCAAGTGAAAAAAACATCCCCTCTACTTTTAGGTGATTTCCCTTTTAACAATCAAGTTGGGGTCTCTTGGCCACCAACGACGCCAGAGCCCACGTTATATAGTGGCTTGGTCGAAAAGTAAAAAGGGGTAGCACCATGGATAAATATGTTTGCAGAGAACGGACCAAATCTAGCCGTTACACTTCCCCCATCAAGGTTGGTTATGTAAAACATAACAAACTGTTTTTTCTTTTTACAAGACAATGAAAATAAATGAGAACATGTTAAAGTTGTACAATTAAAGTTAAGAACGCGTACAGTTTTTTAATATATAGAAAACGCGTACATGTGATCATAATGAAAATAATGAAAAATATTATCATTGAAATGTAATGAAGTTTGAGAAATACGCGTACAAATCCAACTCGATTTTTACGTGTACAAAATTTGATTTTATGAAAAACGCGTGTACAAAGTGAAGTTAAGATAACACGTACAGTAGCATTATTATTTAGGATACCGCTTAGGAGGACCATTTCTATTAGTTCTTAGATTATATGGGGACTTTTTGGGTACTAGTTTTTTGACTTGTATTGGTACTTTTAACCTTATTGTTTTTTAAGAGTTTAGTAATGGCTGTAGGTTCTACCTCAGGAATGGTTGAAGCGGGGTCCCGTTCATGGTACTTTTTAAGATTGGTGACGTGGTGGGTACCGCGGTCTAGAACTTTGCCGTTGCTGTTTTCAACTAAAACATTATTAAGGTCTGAATGTTTGGCACTAATGATATAGGGGCCATCGAATTTAGGGCAAAATGTCTTAGCAATCTAATTCTGCCAGTGTGAGTGGTCCCGGAGATGTTACAGTTACAGTGCTAAGTAAAATACATATTCTGCAGGGACTGGCGTGTCGTCAGAAGATATGGAAAGTGGTAGCCTGCTAAGGGCATCAGCATTTTGATTCTGCGTGCCTTTTTTGAATCGAATGTCATACGTCTATGCAGCCAACATACCGTTGGAGGCGAGCTGCAGCCAATTGAGGAATAGGTTTATCTTCAGCAAAAAGAGTGATCAATGGGTGATGATCTGTTAGTAGAATGAATTTCTTGCCGTAAATATAGTCGCGAAACTTCTTCACTCCTAAAACAATAGCCAAAGCCTCCCGATCCAATTGCGATTAGTTGCGCTCAGCGCTTGCAAAACTGCGATACGCGAATGCGATTGGGCGCTCGCACCCGTTGTTGATGTGAGATATTACCGCACCTACACCCACAGGTGAGGCGTCGCATGCTAAGGTGACTGCCTTGCTTACATCATAATGTACCAGAAGGTTCGAGTCGCGAAGGGAGGTTAGTTTCCTGAAACGACGCTTCTTCCGTAGGACCCCACACCCATGGGGTAATCTTATGTAAGAGGTTGTACAAGGGCGCTAAGCGCGTTTCATTGTTGGGCAAAAACTTAGCGTAATAGTTCAGAAGGCCCAGGAAAGAGCGCAGAGTTTCAACATTGTGGGGCGCTGGAGCATCCATAATTGCTTGAATCTTGGAGACTTGTGGGTGTAGCCCAGCGGCATCGAACGTGTGGCCTAGAAATTCAACTGATAGGACAAGAAATTTACACTTTTCCTTTTTGAGCTTGAGGTTGTGTGTTCGGAAAAGGGTAAACGTTTGGTCGAGTTGTCTTAGATGATCCTTGGCGGTTTTCCACCAAGACAGTCTGACAAAACAATTTAAAGATAATAGTCCAAACATGAAGGAACAGGGAACATTGTTCACAAATTGAGACGGTTCGGGTGCCTCCTGGTACGCGGTGGATGCGCGTAAGCGGTAGAAGGGTCGGTGCGTTGTCGAGATACGGTTTTGTGCGTAATGGGCGGAACTGATGATGCGTGAGGTAGCGGAGAAAGTGCGAGTGGTTCTTGCACCAGGGTTGTTCCGTGGGCAGTGCGCGACTGGAACAGGCAGTCGGTTCCAACGCCCTAGGGGCGGCAGGTGGATCCGCGGCCGGCCTCATGTGAGGACTGGGAAAGATCGTGGTCAAAGAGGACCGAGTTAGCGGATGTAGCGGCTTCGGGGACGTTGGCAATCGCAGGCGGATTTGATTCCTATGGCGCCGTATCGGGCCATGCGGCGTTTGGATAAGATGCATCATAGTTCCGAGATGCGCGGTTATGGTACCCTCAAACCATTTGGGACCTTTCCCGAAGTTTTTCGCGTAAACAGGGTCATCGATGCGAAACTTGCGCGGGAGAGGTGGATGTATAGAAGGAACTTCCAGATTAGGTGAGACACCGAAGGCGAGGGGGTTTCATAGGTCGAGGGTAGTTGAGATAGCGCGGCCGCCGAACATTAGAGAGAATGGGGAATGCACATTGAGTGTCGGGGTGCGACGATGATTACATAGGATTTTTGCAAGACGGGCATCCAATGACCCCGATTTGTGTGTGTCCAGCCCGAGATTGAGAAGGTGTATAGCGTCATTACTCCCCCCTTGAATCTTACGGAGGCTAGATTTGACGGTGCGCACGCTGCGCTCGGCGCGACCATTTGAAGCGGGATGGTAAGGGGGTGTGAGGACATGCTTTATGCCAGCGGTGGAGGCAAAGTCCTGGAAGGGTCCGCTGGTAAAACACGTGGCATTGTCGGTGACGAGCGTCTGAATGATTCCAAAACGTGCGATATGTTTCGTAATAAATTCTATCACAGCCTCACTGCTCGTGGTGCGCATTCTTTCTACTTCAATCCACTTAGTGTACGCGTCAGCTAAAATGAAGAGGAATTTACCTTCAGGGGGGGCCAGCGAAATTGGCATGGGCCCGCTACCACGGGGTTTGTGGCGGCGCCCAAGGTGTATGACTGGACGCAGGCATGGAAGCCTCTTGCTAGCAAGTGGCGCAGGTTTTCACAAGAGTTTCGATGTCCCCGTCTATGTTTGGCCACCAGACGCGTGAACGGGCCGTCGCCTTCATGCCAACAATCCCTTGATGGGAGCTATGCAGCTCGAGGAGCATGGCGTGGCGTTTACTGCGAGGGATAATGACCCTATATCCCAACAGAAGGATATTGTTGAACTTGGAAAGGTCGTTGCGTCGACGGTAGTAAGGAGCCAAAGGGCTGGAGATAGACGTAGTGGGCCATCTATGCTGCATGTAGGCGCGAAGTTGCATGAGGTCGGTGTCGGCCAGAGTGAGAGAATCGAGTTCCACGACAGAGAGGGGGCCGGTCGCGGTCACAGCGCGGAGTAAGAAAACGTACTCGGCCGGGACGGGTGTGTCCTCGGACGAGAGAGGAAGGGGCAGGCGGCTTAGGGCATCGGCATTTTGATGTTTTGCACCCTTTTTGTAACAGATCTCGTATGTATACGCGGCCAGAAGGAGCGCCCACCGTTGAAGGCGCGCGGCGGCCAATTGAGGCACTGTTTTGTTGGATGCGAGGAGCGTTTGGTTGGCGGTTAGAGAATAAATTTCTTACCATAGATGTAGTCGCGAAACTTTCTGACGACAAATATTATTGCGAGGGCTTCTCGATCCAACTGGGAGTAGTTCCGTTCGGCACGCGTGAGACTGCGGGAAGCAAAAGCGATGGGGCGTTTGCTACCGTGGTTAAGGAACGGTAACGCTAGTGTTCAAGCTGGGGGAACCCCCACCCGATGTGGGGTGCGAAGGTGGTTTCCGTATGGGAGGCGGTCGAGCGTGCTGGGGTTGAGGGATGCGATGGACGCCCGTACCCGAACCGTTTGCTGCTGGATAATGATGGTATTACGCGCGGCGTTCTCCAGAGCCACCAGCATTTTGGTGGCGCTCTCTAAGGTCAGTTTACTGTCCTCCTCTGCAAACAATCGTTGTTGCATCCCTGTGTCGTTGATGCCGCAGACCAAACGGTTAAGGATCAGTTCGTCGAGTAGGGAGCCCGTGAATTCGCAGTGTTTGCTTAGTTTGCGGAGCCCTGTGATGTACATTTGCACGGTTTCGTCAGGGTTGCGGCTCCGGCTATTGAAATGGTAGCGCTCGATAATGCGTGAGGGCTTTGGATCAAAGTGTGTTGCCAGGGAAATCTTCAATTCATCATAGGTCTTCGTGCTTACCTCCACGTGATGGTACAGTTCCACCAGCATGTCATGGGTGCGGGCCGAGAGTGCAGTACGCAGAATACCGGCCTTTCGCCCGACCGAAGTAATCTCATTGGCAATAAAATAAGCATCTAACCTTTGGGCATATTTATTCCAGGAATCAGCATGCTCATCAAACGTAGGTAAAAGACCAAACGACCCCATAGTCTCGTCATGTGGTGGAAAACGGAATGGACGGCCCGAAACGGAGGGAGAAAGCGCGGCGCGATGTGGAAAATCCCGATGGCGGTCGTAGGCGCGCGAAAGGTTGTAGCGGCGAGGACCCTTTGTGTAGGGACGGGAGTCCGGAGCTACGATAAGTGGGAAACGCACTTTGTCTGTAAAAACGCTCAGACAAATCCCATCACCGTCGCCAATTTTATGTTCTGTTAACTCTATATATTAACTGAGAAACAACTAGTGTATTTCAGTAACGATATAGTTTATTGAATGCTAAAATAGCAAATTGATACATGTGTTACGCGCGTGTGTCTACGTTGAGGCAGGGAGCCGGAATGGCGCGGAATAAAGGGAAGCGCCTCTATATGTGAAGAGCGCGGCGCCATCTATAACGCGGTGCATGTATTGTTCAAGAACTCAATAATGGTATAATTATTAAGAGCAACTTGGTTTAATGTCAAAACTATTGGGTTAGATCCAATCGTGTCATACAATAATAACGCGCCTCTCGCGTGAGTTCTTCTACTGAGAACCCGTTTAAAAACTGCCCTCCAATGTGTCCTTTTTCTCCCTATCTCTCACTCCTCCCTATATAGTGCTCGTGCTCAGGGCCGTCTTAAGTGCTATATGGGCCCCTGGGTAGTGCAGTATATTGGGCCCCCTAATCCCCTATTCAAAGCAAATTAATCGAGAAATAAAAATATTATTTCCTTCAAACGAAAGTCTACAAATTTAAAATTCAACGCAAAGTCAGAAACATTTGCGCACTTTCTTCCTTGAAAATTCCTTTACAATTGGATCGAAGTCGATCATTTTTTGAATCGCCATTACGTAATTCACGTTTGAACACATTTTTTGAAAAATATCTTGTCTTGGAATTCTAATGCTTTCTCCATCCTCTTTATACACTCGGCGTGTCTTGGAAAGGTCGCTTTCATGGTTCTGACAAGATGTCGGCCCATTTCGAATCCAGCATTCAACTGTGTTAGGATTGCCGATTACCCAGAGCCCTGCATCTGTTTCCTGGAAGGAAGATGTTTTCGTTTCACATTTAGGCACTTCCACTGGTCAAATATCCTCATCTGAATCAGTTGTAGGAACAGGTGATGACTCAACTGCAATGTCGGTTGGAACTGTGGTAGTCGTTGAGGGCTTCGGTGATATTGTTGAAAGAGTAATTTTACCAGACTCAGCACTTCTCATAGCATTTTGATGGAACCATGATGTTTATTAGCTTTCTCTTTCTCCTGCGCAGCTCGTTTTATCTTCTGGGCACTGCTCAAAGTATTACGTTTCATTTTTGATTTGATAACTAATAATCTCTATTTATATAGTGTGTCTAACATCTCAGTTATAATTTTATTCATAACAGGCATTATATTTAAACAGAGTGGTCTACTTTCAGCAGGGAAAGAAATAAACTTGTACCGCACGTGCCACCTAACAGCGAGAATGAGCTAGAAAATTCCAGGTTTTCTTTCTGCGCATGGGCAGAATGACAGTATAGACTGAGTCTGATTTAGGGTGAAGGTTTCAAACTAAATAAATAAGCCGATGTGCGGTTGTGAAGGGAGGCCATGGGGAGGGGGGATAATCTAAAAGCCTAGGCAATGGGTGACTATCTTATAGGTCTCAGATTTTTAGTTTTACATTTTTCAAGGCCAAATTTTTAATTGATAAGACTGAATAACCGATGGAAAGTAGTTTATATTTTTAGTGGTTTTCTTATGACAAGAAATGTAAAATGAGTATTATTTGACAATTATGAGGCCCCTGTTCTTAAGGGGCCCCTGGGCCAGCGCCCAACGGGCCCAATGAATAAGACGGCACTGCTCGAAGTTCGTGCTGTCATCTAGGCATACATCTATGTGCATATACCGGAACAGGAAAAAATGGTCTCGCTGAATTGGTCTCGCCGATTTCGTCGCGGGACTAGTTGGTTTCACCGATTTGGTCTCGGGACAATTTGGTATTGTGATTATTTGGTCTCGGGACTTTTTGGTATCGTGATTATTTGGTCTCGGGACTATTTGGTATCGTGATTATTTGGTCTCGGGACTATTTGGTATCGTGATTGTTTGGTCTCGGGACTATTTGGTATCGTGATTATTTGGTCTCGGGACTATTTGGTATCGTGATTGTTTGGTCTCGGGACTATTTGGTATCGTGATTATTTGGTCTCGGGACTGTTTCGTATCGTGATTATTTGGTCTCGGGACTGTTTCGTATCGTGATTATTTGGTCTCGGGACTATTTGGTATCGTGATTGTTTGGTCTCGGGACTATTTGGTTTCGTGATTATTTGGTCTCGGGACTATTTGGTATCGTGATTGTTTGGTCTCGGGACTATTTGGTATCGTGATTATTTGGTCTCGGGACTGTTACGTATCGTGATTATTTGGTCTCGGGACTGTTTGGTATCGTGATTATTTGGTCTCGGGACTGTTTGGTCTCGTGATTATTTGGTCTCGGGACTGTTTGTTATCGTGATTATTTGGTCTCGGGACTATTTCGTATCGTGATTATTTGGTCACGGGACTATTTGGTATCGTGATTATTTGGTATCGTGATTATTTGGTCTCGGGACTATTTGGTATCGTGATTATTTGGTCTCGGGACTATTTGGTATCGTGATTATTTGGTCTCGGGACTATTTGGTATCGTGATTATTTGGTATCGTCATTATTTGGTATCGTCATTATTTGGTATCGTCATTATTTGGTATCGTGATTATTTGGTCTCGGGACTATTTGGTATCGTGATTATTTGGTATCGTCATTATTTGGTATCGTGATTATTTGGTCTCGGGACTATTTGGTATCGTGATTATTTGGTCTCGGGACAAATTGGTCTGGAGACCCAATTGTTCCGGGACCAACTTGTCCCGAGACCCAATTTTACCGGGACCAATTTGTCTCGAGACCAAATTGTCTCGAGACCCATTTTCCCCAAGACCCAATTGTCCCGAGACAAATTTGTCCCTAGACTAATTTGTCCCTAGACCAATTTGTCCCTAGACCAATTTGTCCCAAGACCAAATCGGTGACACCATAACGGAGAGACCAAATTGTCGCGTACCGGCGTATACAACACCGGGGTTCATCAGTTTAAAATCTGGACTGGTTCTTTAGATTTGTTGACTGGATAGCTTCATTTGGTCCTGTTGATTTTCGGCTTGACTAGAGACTATCGCATCAGTTTGTACATTTAATTCCAAACTGGATCTCCGTATGATTACGTTGAATCGCAGGAACAGATACGGGATCGGGTTGACTATTTTAAACGTTTAGCCTGCCCGGCGCCTCCACCATTTTGTAGGCGTGCGCGTGGTTAACAGTCGCGGACTAGGGGGTTATAGTAACTAGCTTCAAAAATGAATCCTTGTTTTTAAATCAAAGCAAAACCTAAAGTTTATTAGCAAAATGTTGAATTGATTTAGGAGTCAATGTAGAAGGGAACTGTACTTCTTCTGTACAAAACAAGAACTGTTTGTCTCAAGCGAGAAAAACTATTCCCTCTTTTTTTAGGGGATTTCCCTTTCAACACACAAGTTGGGGTCTCTTACCACCAACGACACTAGAGCCCGCGTATAGAGGCTTGGTCGAAAAGTAAAAAGGGGTAGCAGCATGGATAAATATGTTTGCCGAGAATGGACCAAATCTGGCCGTTACAGTCCTACTGAAGTGAATATGAATCAATATCATTTTTAGGACATTTCGAAACTTTTAGGACTATTTTGGTTAAAATATTAGCAATATAAATCAACAACTGCATTCCCGTTTGCCACCACTTTCCTGTACCAAAAAATCATCTTCCTAACTCATAATTTCCGATTTATTTTACAGATTGCGGACAGTGCTGTGGCGTATCACCTGGTATATCCATATAGTCCTGAACAGTTTCACCTATCACCTCCTGCCCAGAATTCAGAATGTTATATAATTACGACAATCAACGCCATCAACAACCACAAAGCTGAACGTTTATTGATACAAGGCTTCGATTCAACTATTTGGCTAATTACGATCTTGTTAATCGTGGCAGTGGCTTACGTTTCACATCTTGAAGAAAACCTCAAAACAAGAGTCCGTTGTCAGTTGACAACCTTTTATGAAAATCTTTGGGAGCTCACCTCTTGTTTCTTCGAAAACTGTTAAGTCCTGCATTGAGCATTCTCTCTTCTTATTTATGCTTGACACTTCAAAAATGTATTGACATCATAATTCATTTTAAATGGCATCCTATTAATTAAGTGTTAAAACATAAAGCGTTTTATAAAACGGCTTTTTCATAAAAGCGTTTGCCATTAAAGTCTTTCAATATTTCAGCGCGTTTTGATTATTTAGACCCTTTCAATATTTCAGCGCTTTTTGATTGTAGAGACCCTTTCTTTATTTCAGCGCTTTTTGAATGTAGAGACCCTTTCAAACATGCGATCTTTTTTAATAAACTTGTGATTAAAACAAAGTACATTTTGTCCCTCGAGCGTTTTAGACAATTAAGCTCCTTGAATTTTAACCATGTTCCAATCTTTACAGTTTCAAAGAACTTCGACAAGCGTTCTGCCGTTTTAAAATGTTCCTGGTTATTCTTTTCGTTTGTTTTCTTAAAATTATATTCCTCCGCACTCAAGACCGAAATGATAATTGACAATACGATATACGTGGATAATATCGACGACCTTCTACGAAGTCCTGGATTCAGACCCATAGTACAAAAACAATATGCGGTTGCCACGGAAATTGAAGTAAAAATATATTTTGTTAGTTATATAAATTCTTTTTGTTATGGGTTACTGCTAACACAGTGAGAGTTAAGTCAAGGATACGTATTACACAGTCGTATATTTCCGTGCCTGTCTGGTGGGGACCGTTTTCGGAGTTAGCAAATCCGAGCAAAGGTGATCCCAACATCTTAGTAACTTCATACAGCTTATGGTCTTTGCCTAAACCACATAGAAACCAAACTGTAACAATCTTTTCTACTCCATTATTGTCAATAGGAATACGATATACGCTACGATCGGCTAGCCTACTAATGGTTCACATGAATGTGATTTTTCCTATTAGTTATTCGGAATAGGCCGCTATATACCAAAATTTCCAAACAACAGCAAAATATGCATCCACTTGGCGTCAAACTTCAAAAGTTTCAAATGTTGTTAGGCATAAAATTTTTAGAATAATTTAACTAGAATTAATTAAAGAAAATACGATGAAAATAATATTGTAACATGGCTGCCAGATTCCTGGAGTTTCTACTCCTTCGATCTGGCAGGGTGTTATGCCTCCATGTTACATGCTCCTCCTCCTAGCCTAATCTCTGTGATTTTTCTGTTATTACAGTTACTAGTCAGCTCTCGGACAGCGCGGTTGATATTTTGTTTTGGTTTTATAAACTGTCAAGTGTACGGTTAAGTTGGGTTTATCCCTTGTTTCTTTATATTAATAAAATATTGGAAGACTTGTCTTCTACTTTGGATATTTAAAGTGAGTTGTCTTTATTCTTTTAAGGCCCTCGGGAGCTTTTTCCCTTAGTTAAATTATTCTACGGAGGATTACATAAAAATGGCGCCCGAACAGGGACCCGACCGATATGACTAGGCCTTAAGCCTTGGTCAGTCCCGTATACAAACTGTTTATCATTGTCGGAATATCCGCCCCCCACTTGGTGCTAAGCCTCGGCTTCCACAATGGTAAATCGTTAAAGATAATTTAATTTATCACAATTAAATTAAATAAATTAATTAAAATTAAAATTATCTTTATAATAAATGTATTGAATTTAGATGACTTGCTTACATATTTTTGCAAACTTAACTCGTTTGACATCTTTTGATTATCGTAAACTTAATTGAATTTTTGATTTGATAATTAAATAACTAAATAATGGCTTACTCGGAGAACAATGAAACATGGAGGTCGCCTCGAACATCTGAGGATGAGGAGGATGATTTAATACTAAAGAAAAGGGAAGAGAAATCAAAAGAAGATCTGTTTACGTCTACGGAAGACGATGGCGACACGCTAGCACCGCCAGAGACGGATAATCCTTTGGAGGATTTCAACCGAATTCTTCGAATTGAGGAAGAAAGACGAAGAGGATTCAGATACACGAAAGAGGACGGCCGCCTCTTCTGAATCGGAATTCTGTCCCTACCAACTATTCCCTCATATGGGTATTCCTGCTCCTAAGGGAAGTTCAACTCCCTCTAATTTCCCTCCTCAAACTGGTATTGATTCCCTTGTCCCTCCTAATTCCGCGTCCAAAAAAGATAAGCCTAAAGATAGTTTTGCTAATACACTACCTAATCCAAGAGTTAGAACTATAGGAACCCAAATAACTCCGTCCCAACAGATCCCTCAATTGGGACCAGAAACTACCGATGAGGAATTAAAAGCCTTTATATTACCCTTACTCCAAACACTGGCAGATAATTCTAACCAAAATGTAGCAATACATAAAGCTATAGCTACTAGTTTGGATAAATTAGTTAGGGATCTACCTACGTTAATAAATAGAAGTTCAACTCCACAGACGGGAAAAGTCCCTATTGAACCGCCAGAAAGGTTAGCCTTTATGGGATCGTCTAGCGATAATGCCACAGAATTTTTAGCTGCTTTTGAGGAGTATGCTAAATTTCACAAGCTATCAAATGGAGAAAGGTTAGCTGCATTGTCTCTCCTTTTAAGAGGGCATGCCTTGTATTGGTACAGGGATTTAATCCGTCAGTACGACGGTATGTGTAGTTTAAACCCTTCCCATCCTCATTTAGCTTGGATGACATTTAAAAGGCACTTAAAGGTTCAGTTTAGAGATTCTGAAGCTGATTCCAAATTAAAGATTGAGATTTCCCATAGGAGCCAGAAAGATAAAGAATCTGTAGAGGATTTCTTCGGGGATGTAGTGAAGTTAAACCTAGGGATGACCTATCCCCTTTCCGAAAAGGAGTTAGTCCCTATTATTAAAAGTAATTTGAAAGATGAACTTAGAACTCTCCTCCTTTTCTTACAATTTTTCACCATGGAACTGTTAAGGAATTCCTGTAAGACAATCGAAAAGGTTATCGAAGTTAGGAAAAAGAATGCTGAAAAAAGGGAAAAGAGGAGATCACCCCCAAAACCTAAGGTTACAGCAGAGTCCTCTTGCCCAGCAAACAGGGGCTCCGCCCATAGTCAGTGTTCCCCCGGGCATTGTCAAAGCCCTTGTAATCCTCCTACTTCTCCATCACATCCTAAATGGGAATATCCCGTGAAACCCTTAGACTCTAGATCGAAAACTAGAGCTCAAAATACTTCCAATAGAGGTCAACGATCTTATAACAGATATTATAATCAGAGATCTAAGTCCCCTGGTCGTCAGTCGGCCTTGTCTTACCCCTCTACACGTACTATCACTTGTTATAGTTGTCAGGAACCAGGTCATCTTGCACCCGACTGTCCAAACAAAAAGATGATCAAGTCGGGGGAAGCCCAGACGGGAGAGGTCCCTCGTGGTCCCTCTCTCGGTGCCCAATAAATTCCCCTAACAAGAAGCGTGCCGCGTTTCCCTTGAGGATTGAATCCGTCCGGAAGGGTTCAGTTTATAAAAGGGTTACCATTCCCGTTACTTTTGAACACACGACAGTTCACATAAAATTAGATAGTGGGGCCGATGCCTCTTTTGTTAGTTTAGATCAATGGCAGAAAATTTGTAAACATAGAAATTCTTCAGAATTACCTGAAGATGAACAACTAGATTGTGTAGTTTGGGGCGATGGCCGGTATACATTTACAAAAGGTTCTCACGAACTAGGGTTTAGTCTCAAGTCAAATGAAAGTGAGAAACATTTCAAATTTAAATTCTACATAGTTCCTTCCCTCAATAGTGACTTTATATTGGGTCAAGATTTTCTTGAAGAAAACAGGGTCAAGTTAGATTTTGAATCGTCACAATGTTTAGTGGGTAACTTAAAGATCCCTTTTTCAATTCCATCTGAAAAGGATCCTATAGATAAGGAGATTGTAGATAACATTAGGGACGCAGTTTCCGCAGCCCCTATTTCTGATGAACAACGTCATCAACTAGAATCCCTTTTATTAAAATTTCCTGAGTTGTTTTCGAATAAAGTAGGAAGAACAGGACTAATCTTCCATGAGATTCATACGGGTAATAGTCCGCCCATCAAATCTCAACCTTATCGTGTTAATGACCAGAAAAGGAAAATCATTGAACAACATGTCAGGGAAATGCTAGATGACGGGATAATCAGACCCTCTGTATCTCCTTGGGCTTCGCCCGTAGTTTTAGTTGATCAAACAAAACGGGGTAAACCCTATAGGTTTTGTATTGATTTCAGAAAACTAAATCAAGTTACCATTAAAGACCCTTATCCCTTACCTAAGATAGAGGATATGTTAGCTAGAGTAGGAAGGCCAAAATACATTACTACACTTGACCTTAAATCAGGGTATTGGCAAGTGGAAATGCACCCTAAAAGTAGAGAAAAAACTGCTTTCCTGACTCATATGGGAAAGTACGAGTTTAATGTACTCCCTTTTGGGCTCTGTAATGCCCCTAGCTCTTTGCAGCGTTTAATTGACGAAATTTTTAGAGATGCCGATTACTTCCAATTAATCGATTATTTAGATGATTTAATCTCGCTTAGCGAAGATTGGGATCAACACTTAACGTGTTAAGAATATGTCCTAAATAGATAAAAGGAAGCGGGTCTCACCCTACAGTTTAAAAAATGTCGTTTCGCCCAAACAGAAGCTACCATATTCGGTCACATAGTTAATGAAACAAGAGTGCATATAGATCCTTCTATGATAGAAGCCATTCAGAAATTCGATCCACCTAAAAATGTTAAGGAGGTTCAGAGATTTTTAGGGAGGGCAGGTTGGCATAACCGTTTTATAAATCACTACTCTCAAATAGTTGCGCCTATTAACAAACTTAAAAGGAAGGATCAAAAATTTATTTGGGGCATCGAACAGCAACAGGCGTTCGAAAAAATTAAGGAAGCAATTTGTAAGGCTCATCCCTTAGCTTCCTTTAGAAGGGATTCCCCGTGCATCTTAACTACTGATGGTAGTGATGCAGGGTTAGGTGCCCTTCTGTCCCAAATACAAGATAATGTCGAAGTTCCTATAGCTTATGCTAGTACAGGATTAAAAGATGCGGAAACAAGGTACTCCAATAGCGAGAAAGAATGTTTAGCCATTTGTTGGGCGGTTAAGAAGTTTAGGCCCTTTCTAGAAGGTCGTAAATTCACTGTCCTAACTGACCATCAGGCTCTACAGTGGTTGCTTAATATCAGGGAACCAAATTCTCGTCTAGTTAAATGGGCAATGTACCTTCAAACATTTGACTTTACTATTAAGCATAAAAAACGAGTAGAAAATGTAGTAGCTGACGCGTTATCGAGAGCTCCGATAAACGTCCTTAGCATAAACCTTAGCTCTGCTACTTCTAATTCTACTAGTAATTTGGATCCAACTAGTAGTAGTACTAGTCAAAATTCTACCGGTAGTAGTAATTCAACTTCCTCTAGTGAGCCTGTTGAAGGTCGGATACGTCCTCTAGGTCCTAGAGCTTTATATTTAGTCTTTACCATAGAAGACGTAAGAAAGTCTCAAAGGGAAGACCCATTTGCTTCCCCTATTATTAATTCCTTGCAAGGACCTAACCCAGTTAGGAATAAAATGTTTGTGTTAAAAAATGATCTTTTTTATAGAAGACCTTACAGGAACCATCCTGAGAAAATTTATTTACCTCCTCGTTTAAGGCTAGAAGCCATGAGGTTATTACACGACCACCCTTTATCGGCTCACAGGGGCAAAGATAAGATCCTTAGTAAAGTTACATATAGATATTGGTGGCCCTCTATAATTAGTGACGTCCAGGATTATGTTCGAGGATGCTCTTTATGCCAACAATTTAAGGCTAGAAACAGGAAAAAGCCGGGGCTAATGCAACCCTCAGAAATAACAAGTCCTTGGGACCAAATTAGTGTCGACATAATGGGACCTTTCCCTTCCAGTAGACACCACTATAAATATTTAATAGTCTTTGTCGATTACATGACTAAATTCGTGGAAATAATTCTACTAAAAACCATTACTGCTAAGACATGTGTACAGGCGTTCAAGTCTATTATCACTAAGTGGGGAGCTCCTAAAGCTATTCTCAGTGATAGAGGGGTACAGTTTACTTCGAAACTTTGGCTGCAAACGTGCAGAGCTTTTAGAATAAATCCAAAGTTTACCACCCCCTATACCCCTAAGGGAAATCCCACTGAACGAGTCAATAGAGTAATAGGTGAATTAATATCGTTTTATGTAGGGAATCACCATGATAGATGGGATGAATCCCTTGACCTTCTTCAGTTCGCAATAAATTCCGCACCCCATGATACGACGGGATGATCCCCTTTCTTTTTGAATTTAGGGCGGGAGCCACGTCTCCCTTGGGATTTAGATATTGAAGAACCCATTCAGGACAATGATGACCATAGTCGTAGTAAGGCCTTGAAAGTTCTTAAGGAACAATTAGCATTCAGTAATGAATTGTCTAAGTTAGCTAAAGCACACCAAAAGAAGTATTATGACCTTCGTCATGACCCTCTAGAATTTGAGGTTGGAACTTTAGTATGGATGGAAACACATCCTTTATCAAGTACGACGGGTCAGCTTATGAAAAAGCTTAGTCCTAAATGGGCAGGTCCCTTTAAGATAGTTGCAAAACATTCCCCCGTTGTCTATGAGATAGAGGATGCTAACTCAAGGCAGAATGTAGGGAAGGTTAATCTCGACCATCTGAAACTCTACTGGACAAACGTAGCTGTCTTCGACCAGGGCGGAAATGCCCCCACTTCTCAATCGGACGTTGCAGACGAAATTGAACCTAGTCCTTCTACGGATCGTGATAGAGCGCTCCACCAGCCTGAAGAGACTTCCTCAACCACGTCATCCGAATCATCATCATCTTCTACGTCACCGCCACCGCAGGACGGTCAGGAAACCAATCAACCGATTATTCCTGGTATTCCAGATGTCCCTCAAGCCTCGACATCAAGTATAGTAGAAGATCAAGCAGCGGATCAACCGATCCCTCCTGCAGTTCGGGATGATTCACATCGACCTACAGATTCTGATAGTGAACCGGGCATGGCCCTTTTTGAAGACCCTCCTCTCCTCCTTTTTACCTATCATGATATGAGGGCTTTTCAGCTCGATCATCCCTCAAACGATAGTCCGCCTTCTGCGGCAGGGGAGGCTTCCCCGTCTGATCAAGAATCAGTCGAGGAACCAGAGCTACATAAGTCAACGTCCAGTTTTTCAGAAGAAATTCGAACACCGGAAGACAAATCAACGTCTTCTGAACAATCAGTCACGGAACCGGCGTTACACCACTCTCCTTCTTCTGGTTTTTCGGAAGAAATAGTACCTCCGGAACAGATTGCTACTCTTTCAGAGGAAATATCAACCCCTGAACAGATACCTCACTCGAAATCCCAATAACAGCGTGTGTCGGACAGTTCATCGACCACGTTGTCGGAGTCAATGAGAACTCCTCGTTTAAATAGGGCTACATTACCCGATATTTATTTAGAACCTTTTAAATTGGGATGGCGTCGAGAGGTATGTAAGAGGGCGACGGTTCAGCCCGGAGGTAATGAAGTTCACATCTATTACCGTCCTCCCGATGATAAAAGATTAAGGTCACCTTATGAGGTTCAAGTTTACCTTAATAATAATAACGTCACGAACTTAACAAGGGAACATTTCTGTTTTACCCGAGAGCCCATATCTGTTTTCCCTTGGGAATTTATTTCCCAAGCAACAAAGAAAAATTACTAATATATCTAATTTTAGATGACCAAAGGAGGAAGTCCACTACCCATATACCTTGATCCTCCGTAAGGAGAGCCTAATATCACGGTGAAAGGGAAGCCCTTCGGGTATAAAGATTGAACAGAAGCTCATATATCACCAATGAAGATAAAATAATTTTCTGTGATAAACATTTTGTGAACGAACTTAAAAATTTCCTATACCCCTGCTAATGATTTTAAGGGTTCCTCGGGGTAACCCTAAAGTGAATTTTTTTTTTCTATTCTATATTTTTGTATTATAAACAAGTTCCTAAAGAGGGGGGATGTAACATGGCTGCCAGAATCTATGGAGTTTCCACTCCTTGGTTCAGGCAGGGCATATCTAGCCTCCATGTTACAAGCCACTCCCCCTTCCACAGTTGTAATATAGATAAATTTAGAATGCTGTTATCAGTTTTCTGTTGACGATTGAAGAGACCAGTTCTCTCCTTTGTTGAACTAAAGTATTCTAAAACGGAGTTATTCTGTATTAACCAAGTTGGGTTACGGAATTGTTATCCCTTTGTTATTTCGTTAATAAACTAAAGAAGAATTGTCTTCTTATTTTGGATTAATAAAGTAAGTTGTCTTTAATTCTTTTTATGGTCCTCCGGAGCTTTCTCCCTTAGTTAAATTATTCTACGGAGGGTTACAATATCACGGACTCTCTTCTTCGATTGTTTATCACCGATCATAGAAATCATTTTGTTCTTGGCTTTTAGCTCCTAAATGCATGCCGTATCCGGTCCATGAGTTGGGTGAACTTCTGAAACGTCGGATGTAATATTTCCTTCCAGGGTCACTCTCCTTATTTTACAAGACTTATTTCGACAAACAAAATAACGCGACTGGTCTTTAATTCTATTGAGGTTAAATAAATAACCGTTATTAATATACAAAAACCCTCCTTTATTTGCAATGCGTTCCATTGTGACTAGATGCACGTTAAACAAAAAACAAGGATTCGGTGTAGGAAATTTCAGCTTTTATAATAACCATAAAAAACGATTCGTCTTAAAAAATTACAAAACGCTTTAACTTGAATAAAAGTCTAATAATTTTTTCTCTGTTTATTTCAACTTGGTTGTTTCAAATTCTAGGAGAGCGATAGCTCTCTTAGATAAGACTTCATACCGACTTTAATGTATAAGGATGGTTTTTTGATTGGTTATAACTTTTTTTGTATCGTATTAACTGCTTTGAAAAAATTCCACAGAACTACAATTTGGGCCCTCAATATATGGTTAAAATTTCAAAAAGATCCACTCATTAGTTTAGTTTATAAAAAATAAAGTTGCTAAGGGTGGTTTTCATTTCAATAAATTTGTCAGTGTTTTTGGTGAAAAAGTTAAATTTTCCCATAGAAATAACATGGAGTTTTTTTCAAATTTAGCCATTTTGTGGCCACCCTTTTGAAATGAAATATTCGTTTGTTACGTTTGGGAACGGTTTTATATCAAAATTTATACCTTTTTCTAGGACCATTTTTACGGTTTTTGAGAAAAATTAATTTTAAGTATGTTTAATTTTAAATTTTAAAAACTACCCCAATCTGCGATATTTTAGCATGGATAATAGTCAGTTTATGATGTTAGCACGGTTAAGGCTATTTGGTCCAATTTTCGTAGTGGTAAAAAAACAAGAGAACCTAAGCTTGTGTTAGCTAACAAGTTAAGTTGGAAAAGTACCCAACACATATATATTAAGTTAACAAGATTACCTTCGACTGGTAATTAAGCATGAAAAACATGGCGTTAGAGCTCTTGTAGGTGCTTTGCCCGGGTGCTTGTAGGTGCTTGTGGGTTCTTGTGGATACTTGTAGGTGCTTGTGGATACTTGTAGGTGCTTGTGGATACTTGTAGGTGCTTGTGGATACTTGTAGGTGATTGTGGGTATTTGTGGGTTCTTGTAGGTGATTGTGGGTACTTGTGGGTTCTTGTAGGTGCTTGTGGGTGCTTGTGGGTGCTTGTGGGTACTTTTGGGTACTTGTAGGTGCTTGTGGGTACTTGTAGGTGCTTGTAAGTACTTGTGGGTGCTTGTAGGTACTTGTGGGTGCTTGTAGGTACTTGTGGGTGCTTGTAGGTACTTGTGGGTGCTTGTAGGTACTTGTGGGGGATTGTAGGTACTTGTGGGGGATTGTAGGTACTTGTGGGGGATTGTAGGTACTTGTGGGTACTTGTAGGTACTTGTGGGTACTTGTAGGTACTTGTGGGTACTTGTAGGTACTTGTGGGTACTTGTGGGTACTTGTAGGTGCTTGTGGGTACTTGTAGGTGCTTGTGGGTACTTGTAGGTGCTTGTAAGTACTTGTGGGTGCTTGTAGGTACTTGTGGGTGCTTGTAGGTACTTGTGGGTGCTTGTAGGTACTTGTGGGTGCTTGTGGGGGCTTGTAGGTACTTGTGGGTGCTTGTAGGTACTTGTGGGTGCTTGTAGGTACTTGTGGGTACTTGTAGGTACTTGTGGGTACTTGTAGGTACTTGTGGGTACTTGTAGGTACTTGTGGGTACTTGTGGGTACTTGTAGGTACTTGTAGGTACTTGTGGGTACTTGTGGGTACCTGTGGGTACTTGTAGGTACTGTGGGTACTTTTGGTACCTGTGGGTACTTGTGGGTACTTGTCGGTACTTGTGGGTACTTGTCGGTACCTGTGGGTACTTGTAGGTACCTGTGGGTACTTGTGGGTACTTGTAGGTACTTGTAGGTACCTGTGGGTACTAGTGGGTACTTGTAGGTACCTGTGGGTACTAGTGGGTACTTGTAGGTACCTGTGGGTACTTGTAGGTACCTGTGGGTACTAGTGGGTACTTGTAGGTACCTGTGGGTACTAGTGGGTACTTGTAGGTACCTGTGGGTACTTGTAGGTACCTGTGGGTACTTGTAGGTACCTGTGGGTACTTGTAGGTACCTGTGGGTACTTGTAGGTACCTGTGGGTACTAGTGGGTACTTGTAGGTACCTGTGGGTACTTGTAGGTACCTGTGGGTACTTGTAGGTACCTGTGGGTACTTGTAGGTACCTGTGGGTACTTGTAGGTACCTGTGGGTACTTGTGGGTACCTGTGGGTACTTGTGGGTACCTGTGGGTACTTGTGGGTACCTGTGGGTACTTGTGGGTACTTGTGGGGCTTGTGGGTACTTGTGGGTACTTGTGGGGGCTTGTAGGTACTTGTGGGTGCTTGTAGGTACTTGTGGGGCTTGTAGGTACTTGTGGGTGCTTGTAGGTACTTGTGGGTACTTGTAGGTACTTGTGGGTACTTGTAGGTACTTGTGGGTGCTTGTGGGTACTTGTGGGTGTTTGTGGGTGCTTGTAGGTACTTGTGGGTACTAGTAGATACTTGTAGGTACTTGTGGGTGCTTGTGGGTGCTTGTGGGTGCTTGTGGGTGCTTGTGGGTGCTTGTGGGTACTTGTGGGTACTTGTGGGAGCTTGTGGGAGCTTGTGGGTACTTGTGGTTCCTTGTGGGTACTTGTGGTAACTTGTAGGTAATTGTGGTAACATGTAGGTACTTGTGGGTGCTTGTAGGTACTTGTGGGTACTTGTAGGTACTTGTGGGTACTTGTAGGTACTTGTGGATACTTGTGGGTACTTGTAGGTACTTGTGGGTACTTGTAGGTACTTGTGGGTACTTGTGGGTGCTTGTAGGTACTTGTTGGTACTTGTAGGTACTTGTACGTGCTTGTAGGTACTTGTGGGTACTTGTGGGTACTTGTAGGTACTTGTGGGTGCTTGTAGGTACTTGTGGGTACTTGTGATTACTTGTGGGTACTTGTGATTACTTGTGGGTACTTGTGGGTACTTGTAGGTACTTGTGGGTACTTGTAGGTACTTGAAGGTACTTGTAGGTACTTGTGGGTGCTTGTAGGTACTTGTGGGTGCTTGTAGATGCTTGTGGGTAATTGTGGGTGCTTGTGGGTAATTGTGGGTGCTTGTAGGTACTTGTGGGTACTTGTAGGTACTTGCGGTAACATGTAGGTACTTGCGGTAACTTGTAGGTACTTGTTTGTACTTGTGGTAACATGTAGGTACTTGTTGTAACATGTAGGTACTTGTATGTACTTGTGGTAACATGTAGGTACTTGTGGTAACATGTACTTACTTGTGGTAACATGTAGGTACTTGTGGTAACATGTAGGTACTTGTGGGTGCTTGTTGGTACTTTTGGGTGCTTGTGGGTACTTGTGGGTGCTTGTAGGTACTTGTAGGTACTTGTAGGTACTTGTGGGTACTTGTAGGTACTTGTAGGTACTTGTGGGTACTTGTGATTACTTGTGGGTGCTTGTGGGTGCTTGTATGTAATTGTAGGTACTTTGCCTCCTCCATAGGATTAACATTACACTAAGTTTTGGAAGCTCGTAACTCTGGTTATATTAGATATACGGGCATATCCTTTGATTATGTAATAGTCCTATTTGCCCCTTCCCTCCTTCGTAAACATTTGCTCCATAGGATACTCCATATACACCTACGGCACCATAGTCCTCCCAGCATCCTCAGCGGTAAGGTAGGGTCGTACTGGACGAAATTGTAAAGGGCGCTCCCTCTATCTTTAAAATAGAAGCTAGTTCTCATACAAATAAAATGGCGCTACGCGGCAGCACTTAGCAATCGCCTACCAAGGGTAGGGGCGTGCGCGAGGTACATTGGGAGAGATACGGTTCTGCAGGTCGCCCATCATCTTTTCCAATCCATCTCAACTCCCTTATCCCTGTCCCAACCCCAGCGATTTCCAAGCACTAGCATAGCCCACTCGATCGCGCTCTCTTTTCCCCGGCTACATATTTTGAAGATGGCACTTTTTAGGCGCATTTACAATCTTGGATCATCTTTGTGAACTTTTAGGGTAGCCCTGAATATATTTTGTTTAAGGTTTGAAGCTTAATATCAAAAAGTTTATGCTACAAAAAAAGTTTGAAATTGACAATCCCGGATCGTCTTTGTGAAATTTTAAGGATATCCGAATTTCATATTGAGCTTATGACAATTTTGAGCGAAATGTTAAACGGACATAAATCAGCATTTTTAAAAATTTTTAAAAATTGTCAATTTGGTCTTATTTCTGGAATTTTTAGGGGGGCGCCTCGCGTTTCAATAAATGATTGTAAAAAATTGTACTATGTTAATTACAATAAGAATACAAACTTTTTATGATATACGTTTTTTTTTTTGAAGTATCATTATAAATAAATGTCTGATTGAGCTAAAGTTATGGTCCCCTTTATACATGTTTCTGCTAAGTGCAGATTTTGAAAATGTAAATCAGTTTCTTAACATTCTTAATTATAATGAAGACTGAAGGAACAGATATTAATCAAAAATGTCCTGATTAGAATCAAGACCGAAAAAGTATCGATAAGACTGAGGTTATCACCTGTCTGAAGGATCAGATATTAATTTTTCTTTTTAATTGAAACTTAAATGCATGCTTAAGAAAAAACAACGTTCCATTACCGTTTTCCGTTGAAATAAATTATTTTACTGGTAATCAATTTCAATAATTTACTTATCTCGGCTTTTCGACCACAATTCCATTTCCCGAAAACATTTTATCATTACATTATTACATTTTGGAGATAACGTGTCAAAATAACCTATAAAACAATAAAAACTGTAATAGCGGTCTGTTTAGCCATGACAACAACCTTTTAAAAGTTACAAGGACTATATAACCCTTTCGAGACTAACAGGACCTGAGCAAACTATAGCTTAACCTGCTACTAGTGCGACCACAGAGAATTGATGTAAACTGGAGTTGAAATTTCATCATGTGCGACCTGCGGCCCAGAAACTCTCCCATAGTCCCAGTGTGTGTAGAACATAATTTTTACGCTGTTATTGCCAAAATCAATCTTTCTAGGTAGTGCCGCCTCCTCACTTGAATTTTTCATGATATATTAAGGTTTGAAGGAACAAAATTCTAGATTACTTTTTTCACTACCATGTCCCTCTGCTACCTAGAAGCAAACTTTCCTCTCTTTTTGCTACTCATTACCGGTGCTATTCCTTGACTTTCTGTTCGTTATAACTACTATCATGAGTTTATTTATTTCAAACCAAAATATAAAAAAATGGATTCTTTTTCCTTTGATGCCTTTTCTTAGTTTCATTAAGATAAATTAAGTTTAAGTATGGATTTTTCTCATTATTACACATACTTTGACTTGCGTTGTTTTGGGTATTGGAATTACGGCGTTTTACCACTGTTAGAGACACGCATTTTAGCCCTAATTTTCTATATTGGACTTACTGCGTTTTGTCGTGATTCACGCCGTTAGAGGGATATTAAGCAAGAAAAACATTGCGTTTGAGCTCTTGTAGGTGCTTTGCCCGGGTTTTTGTGGTACTTGTGGGTGCTTGTAGGTACTTGTGGGTACTTGTAGGTACTTGTGGGTACTTGTAGGTACTTGTGGTACTTGTAGGTACTTGTAGGTACTTGTGGGTGCTTGTACGTACTTCTGGGTACTTGTAG